>JARVGW010000001.1:22781853-22793652 GCA_031762495.1 Anablepsoides rubrolineatus | reverse complement strand
CATTTTTAAGATGCATTTTGCTAGTCTGGTGGCGGACCGAGCTCCAGGGAGGAGCTTTGTACAATTAGGCCACACTTTGTATGAACAAGCATTTTTGAATGTCCACATGGCTACCACAGGAGATTGAAGGATTTCTCAAACATACATGTATGAGTCAATGCAACACTGTTGATATGTGTTTGATGAGGGAACGCTCAAAAAGCCAATTTTGCATAATACACTCTCTTTAAAGTATCCTAGCACTGTCAACACATTGTTTTCCCAGTTGAAATATAAAGAAGGCCATTGTTAAAGATAAAGACAAAGGATTATTTGTTACCTCTCCCTATTGTAGAACATATCCTGCACTGGAGACCCTAACAGAACCCCACCAGCTGACAGCCACTCTGAGCTGTATGATTGGTGTAGCACGTAGCCTGGTATCAGGTGGGCAGCACTATCCTGAAGGACCCACTCACATGCTGCCCCTGCTCATGAGAGCTCTGCCGGGCGTGGACCCCAATGACTTCAGCAAGTGCATGGTGCGATACAAAGTTTTGTTTCATTTTACGTCTGTAATCGTTAAACATTTGAGGCATTTTGCATAAATTCCTTAAATCTGGATAGATACTTTTTTTTTTCTTCTACAGATCACATTCCAGTTTATTGCTACATTTGTGACTCTTGTGCCTTTGGTGGACTGTTCGTCTGCCCTACATGAAAGAACGGATTTGACAGAGGTGAACTGCAGCAGTTTTTATACTCATTTCACAATTAAACCAGACATGGAAAAAATGACCATTAGAAAGAGATTCATTATTTTTCTGCAACTGTTAGGTGGAAAGAGAGATGTGTTCTGCCTCAGCTGAGTTTGAAGACTTTGTGCTTCAGTTCATGGACAGGTATGTTGTTTTTTTACTGCAAAACGAGTGCATTGTTTAATATTTACAGTGTTATTTTATTGTAGTGTTTAATGTAAGTCCAAACACTTTAACTTAAGGGTTTTTTGTTTTCCACAGATGCTTTGCCCTGATAGACAGCAGCACTTTGGAACAAACAAGAGAAGAAACCGAAACAGAAAAAATGACTCATGTCGAGAGTCTTGTAGAGCTTGGACTTTCCTCAACCTTTAGCACAATCCTCACACAGTGCTCCTTGGATATTTTCAAGGTTAGAACTTTAGCACTTAATAATAAATACCATTCTGTCCTAACTACATGTATTTATAAAATTATGTTTGTATAAATCCACCTAATACTTTGTCAAATTGCTTTATTGTGAAATAGGTGGCTTTGGAAAAGGTCTTCAACTTTGCAACCACCAACATCTTTGAGACGCGAGTAGCTGGAAGAATGGTGGCTGACATGTGTCGAGCCACTGCCAAGGTCAGTCGTACCAGCCCACACTTTTCATGTACGCCAAACTGATCGTCTTTTAACTTTTGGTTTTTTTTTTACTTTTATTTTCTGTCCCAGTGTCACCCTGCAGAGTCACTCAAGATGTTTGTGCCACACTGCTGCAATGCCATAAACCAAATTGCTGTCAGTAAGTCATCAAAAACGCATCGAGAAGCACACGCGGAGATGTTTCTAAATGTAACGCGGGTCTCGAGTCGTCGTCATTTGTCTGATGTACACCTTGTTTTAAACAGATGAGGAAGTGTTGAATGAAGAGGAGCTCGATAAGGAGTTTCTGTGGAATCTACAACTTCTTTCTGAGGTGAATTAACTCATAACCCAACCATTTTCCCTCACTCTATCTTCAACATTCGGCGTCGTAAGAATATTTTCTCACCTTTTTCCGACGTGCACTTCAGGTGACTCGGGTGGACGGTGACAAGATTTTGCCCTATCGCTCGAACCTGGTCCAGATTTTGCAGTTGACTCTTCACCTCAAGTGTAAGCAGGGCTATATTCTGGCCTGTAACCTGTTGCATCACGTCCTTCGTGCCACTGCCCTCATCTACCCCACAGAGTACTGCAGCGTGCCGGGGGGCTTCCACCAGCCAGTCAGTGACTACCTCCCCATCAAGGTATTTACTCTGTTAAACGTTAGTAAAAGGAAGGTGAATCTACTTTTATTAAGCTTGTAAATGTTACTAACAATGTACAGTTGCCACTTTTGGTAAATATCTTGGATGTAAAGGAAAATAAGGTTTTTCTTCTCAATTTTAGGAAATGTTCAGTTTATAACATTTTATTTTAAGTTTCTCTGTTCAAGAAGAAACATATATTATAAGTTATATTTGTAGCAAAATAAAGTTATTAAAATATAGTTTTTTTGTCTGCAGGACTGGGGCAGGCCTGGAGACTTGTGGAACTTGGATATCCAGTGGCATGTCCCCAGTGTTGAGGAGACCTCATTTGCTTTTTACTTGCTGGACATAATTCTCCAGCCTGAACTTCAGCGCCTTCAGAGATTTGCAAAAGGAGAACAGGACATGAGCAGGTGATGATCTGATTACTTGTAAAATGTACACTGTGCAATCATTTCTCTTTTAAGTAAGGTATATCTTTACCTTGTTTTATTTCATATACAATGTGTTGATTATTTTCATGTTTATTTTTTTCCCCTCTAGAGATGACGTCCTACAAAGCCTCACTATTGTTCAGCACTGTCTCCTGGGAGCCGGGGGTTTGATGCCTCCGCTGAAAGGAGAACCCATCACTGAACTGTAAGTGGTTGCATGTCAAAAGTAAACCTTCTAGTAAATCTGGAAATAATAATAAAAAAGATGACTGTTTTTATTTAAAATATATTGGTTCTTTTACTACCTTTTTTATTTTGAGCCATAACATCAGTGTGTGTTTTCTCAGTGTTCACAGCGTGGTGAATCTGGATGAGACCACCCTGTATACAGGAATGGAGTATGGTATGTAATTCTCAGAGAAAGAAAATAGATATTTAGCTTCATGTATTATAATTTTATCATTTAAAATTCTTTCTATTTACAGATAGGACCAGAGAGAACTACAGAGATGCTATCTGTAACGTGATGAAACAGCTGCTGCGTACGTCTTCACCTACTTTAAGTTTAATCTCTTATTTTGCTTTAGTCTCGTCTTATCCAATAGGGAAGCTTTCCTTAATGTGTAGTTTGTTCTGATTCTGAGTTGCTTTGTCTTTTGCTTGCAGATTACATTTTGGAGCACTCTGAAGATGACACCAAGTCTCTATTCTCCATCATCAAGGTGAGTTAGTGAGGATGTTAAAAATGCAAACCTAATTGATTTACAGGATTCCTGGTTGTCATGTGTTGCCTGGTTTTGTAAAACTTGGTCTTTACTGTTAATTAGATGCTATGTTTACTTGTTTTACACAAACTGTGAAAAATTGTGCACTGATATCAGGCCAAGTCATTTCTTTGATTCTTTTCAGATTATCAGCGACCTTTTGCACTTCAAAGGTTCTCACAAGCACGAGTTTGACTCCCGCTGGAAGAGTTTCAACCTTGTAAAGAAATCAATGGAAAACAGAGTAAGAGAGGTTTTTTTTTCTTCCTCCAGATGTGATCATTGGGTGTTAAATTAATTCTACCACATACGGCTTTTTTTTAATATTTATTTATTTTATACTGTTTGGAAATTTCAAGTTCCCTGTTTTTTTTTTCCACCCATCTGCAGCTTCATGGCAGAAAACAGCACATCAGAGCTCTTCTTATTGACAGAGTCATGCTTCAGCATGAGGTAAGATTTTTTTTAAAGGAAATATCCCTTTAGGTACAGCGTTGCCAACTTAGAAGATTTGAGTTTTAAAACTTTAAAAATCTTAACACCTTAATTATGGCTATTTGTTTTCTGATGCCATGTAGCATCATTTAGTAGCCTCTTTTAAAATCAGAATTAAATTGTATTTCTTTGAAACATTTCTTATAATTTTACCTTTTAATAACTTTTAATGTTTTTAATTTATCAGCTGAGGAAACTGACTGTGGAAGGCTGTCAGTACAGGACCATCCACCAGGAGCTGATGAAAGACCTTTTGAGGCTTTCCACAAGCACATACAGTCAAGTGAGTTACACATTATCTGGTGTCTGTTTGCTCCTATTTACACTTTGTTTTAATTTAACAAGGTTAGTGCTGTTAGAATATTGATAAAAATAAATAAATTGGGACTTTTCTCATCTTTCAGGTGCGCAGCAGAGCTCAGAATGTGTTATTCACTGCACTGGGAACCTACAATTTCTGCTGCAGAGATCTAATCCCCCAAGTCCTTGAGTTTCTCAACCCAGACAACAGCAGTGTCACTCAACAGCAGTTCAAGGTATGACAGTCCTTTCTGCACTATAAAACCCAGTGAAATAAAATCTGATGCAGTGTATTTTTTTTAATTTTAGAGAATATCATTTATTGTAGTTTTGTGATTGATTTTCCAGGGTGCTTTGTACTGTCTTCTTGGGAACCACAGCGGAGTGTGTCTAGCTAATCTGCATGACTGGGAGTGCATTGCTCTGACGTGGCCTGCTGTCGTTCGCTCTGGCCTCAGCTCAGCCATGTCACTCGAGAAGCCCTCCATCGTGCGCCTTTTTGACGACCTCGCAGACAAAATCCATCGGCAGTATGAGACCATCGGCATCGACTTCACTGTGAGTTTAACTCTGGAAAAAAAGCCAATATTTTCAATACACCTCCAAAATAATGATTTTTAAAGCTTTTTGGTCTTTCAGTCCACTTAATTTGTATCCTCTTCTTATTACTGACGCTCTGTGTTTTATCTTTTGTATCCCTTTAGCTCTCTGGTGAGTCTTGTTCTGTGGCAAAACAGCTTATGACTTCGGGAAATCCTTTTCCTAAGGAGCCTGTGCCCTCTGAAGAAGAGTCAGACGCAGGTTTAAATCATCAGAAGGTCAAAAACTCTGAAGCTGTTGAGTAAGTTTTACACTAACAGCTACACAATGCAACAGCAAAGGTTCTTACAAACCTTTAAAAAAATGACTATTACTCCTGTTAATATGTCTACTACAATTCAAACTTTATATAAAAGCACATCTACTTTTAGTTGCATATGAAACAAACTAATTCATTTTATGTCATTCTGTAGGAAATACGAAGGTCTCATTGGCGATCTGCTGGACTGCCTCAGCAACAGGAACATGTATGTTATAATGTAAACATGTTTACATTTCTTTACTGCCTCTGACACTTGTTTGTAACTTCAGGCCTTGGAAATTCGAGCACATCTCAATCGGCTTCTTGTCTTTGCTGTTGAGAGACGACCACCAGCTGCCACCTCCAGCGATTACGTTCTTTGTGGAAAGCCTCAACCATGATTCCCTCTATGTTCGCAAGGTGTGGCAAATATTATTGAGAAGATGTGCGGATGATGCTGTGAGTTGAACACATTAAAAAAATAATTATTTTCTCCAATAGGTGGCGATATCAGCTGTGGCTGGGATCCTGAAACAAATAAAAAGACCACATAAGAAAGTCCCTGTTAGCTCTTCTGAGCTTTGCAAGGACTGTAAGTTTATTTATTGATTTATTTTATTCAAAGTACATGAAATTAAATGTCTGTTTTAACAATCAGTGCTTTCCTTTGGTAGGTGAAGTAAGGGAGGATATGATTGCGGCTGGGGACCGTCCAGACAACCAGTGGCTCCAGTATAACAGCAACAAACTGCCACACACACAGGAAGACTGGGATGAGTGTATGTTTGTGGAAAAGACACACTGGGGATACTACTGCTGGCCAAGGTATTTCTGCCTTATTTTATTTTTTTATATATATTTTATGTGTTTTGATATTTGTCAAACCAGTGTCACACCTTTATAATTGTTCTATAGAAAACTGATGATGTATGCACCTCAGGAGGAGCAGCCCCAACAGAACCTGAGCAGAGAGGAAATGACAGAGGTTTGTAATGACATCATCTCTCATGCAGAAATCCCATCCAGTGCATCCGATGAAAGTCATTGTTATTATTTCTCCTCCAGCGGGAGCAGATCATCTTTGACCACTTCTCAGATCCAGTGTTCATCAACCAGTTTGTTGAGTTTCTTTCTCTTGAGGATCGTAAGGGCAAGGACAAGTTCAGCCCCCGCAGATTCTGTTTGTTCAAGGTGAGATCAGTTTTAATCTGGGAAAGTGCAAAAAAAAAAATAAAACACAAACTAAATCTTCACCTCCTTCTCTTCTAGGGACTGTTCCGTAATTTCGGCAACGCCTTCCTGCCTGTGCTGAAGCCACACATGGAACGTCTGGTGGCAGACTCTCATGAGAGCAAACAACGATGTGTAGCTGAGATCATCTCTGGACTGATACGAGGCTGCAAGCATTGGAGCTTCTCAGAGGTAGTTAAATATTCCATGTTCTCAAAACCTTATCTGATTTTACACAACTAGTCAGGTTTAAATAAACAATTTATATGCAAGTTATTTGCTCCATGTCTGAATTTTAGCAATAATGCTAAAATGCTGCTTGTCAGGTGGAGTGTCTTTGGGAGCTGCTGTGTCCGTTGCTTCGTACAGCCCTGTCAAACATCACAATAGAAACATATGCAGATTGGGGCACCTGCATTGCTACAGCCTGTGTAAGTTTGATTTTTTTATGACTTCGGATTACTTTTAGTTTATTTTATTCTTAATTTTTAATAACTTCTGTTTTTGGCTTTGGTAGGAGAGCAGAGATCCACGTAAACTTCACCGACTGTTTGAGATGCTGATGGAATCTCCTGTCAATGGAGAGGGAGGCTCTTTTGTAGATGCCTGGTGAGTAAAAAGTCACCAGAAATACAAAGTTGCAGTATGTCATATGATGTGTGTGATAGTGCTATTTCTGTTTTTTATTTTTATTTTTTAAGTTTAAACAAAAGACTTTAATATTTAGTCATAAAGAAAACGGGTAATATATTGATAATTATTGAACTCCATATCGCCCTCTTGTTTGTTCCTCATGTAAATTGCTCCAGATTAAAGCATCTTCTACATCAGTGTGATGTAAAGAGATGGGATGGGTTGTTTGTCACACACTTGTGTTTTTCAGCCTTGAAATCTTGCTGTTTGTAAACAAACCAAACTGATTATATTTCTGTCTTTCTAGTCGTCTCTATGTGCTGCAAGGTGGTTTAGCCCAGCAGGAGTGGCGTGTATCAGAACTTCTGCACAGGCTGCTTCAGTACCTGGAGCCCAAACTCACACAAGTGTACAAAAATGTTCGGGAACGAATCGGCAGGTGAGGATGATTTTTGTCTCTTTCCATATACCTAGCAAACTAACCAAATACTTTTCAGATGATCCTTTAAGCTGTTTAATTATTATTTTTTTTCTCATCTTGTCTTCTCTGATTTGGTGTTCTTTTAGCGTTCTCACATACATCTTCATGATTGACGTCAACTTGCCCCTCACTCAGCCAACCAGCTCCCCACGCATCTCCGATTTCACAGAGCGAATTCTGTTAAAACTGAAGCCCCTAACGGAGGGGGATGAGGAAATCCAGAACCATGTGATTGAGGAGAATGAAGTTGGGGAGCAGGATGAAAGAACACAAGCAATAAAGTTACTCAAAACAGGTAGGTCGGTCAAATAGTCTTGATTATGACAAGGGTGATTCACAATAAAACATGTTGACAACTAACTAATTAAAGTGCCTGTGACGTGCATGTCCTTCAAATACAAAAAGTCAAAGAAAACATCTTTATATTTAAGGAACTTGGCATAAAACACATGATTTTACCCACTGTGTCACACAATTGGCATATTTTCTTTTAAATTTTGTCTATATTCTGAGCTGTTGGCCTTTTTAAATGATTTCATCTGTCTGCAGTGATCAAGTGGCTGATTGCAAGCACTGGTCGCTCTTTCACCACCGCTGTCCCAGAACAGTTACGGCTGCTTCCCCTCCTCTTCAAGGTGAAATACACCTTCATTCAGAGCTTTGATCTTTAAACTCTAAAATCTGTGCACCACAAGAAACCCTGACCTTTCATCTGTGTCTGTCTTTTGTTCCAGATTGCTCCAGTTGAAAATGATGACAGTTACGATGAACTTAAGAGAGACGCAAAGACCTGTCTGTCTCTAATGTCTCAGGGACTTCTTTACTCAGATCAAATCCCCATGGTCCTTGATGTCCTGAAAGAGGTGAGTCATCTGGAAGTTATAGTTATTCCACTCCTCACTTGAACATGAAAGGACTTTTTACAGCTTCATCAAGCAGCATTCTGTAAGATCATTAACCAAAAGGAGAACAGGACTTAAATCTTTTGACAAATCCAAAAATGACATGTTATAATTTACTATTATAGATTATAGGCGCTCCCTGGCAATATATAAAGAATATTACAGTATATAGGAAGGGACATTTAAGATTAAAGTATTTATAAGAGGTATCTGTTTTAGCATATGCTAACAATAAATGTTCATTGATATCAATCCAGGACACTCATTGTTTTTGGGAAACAAAAGCTTTGAGGATGCTACTCATGGATTTGTTCCTGTGTGTTTCAGATTGCTGGCAGCAGCTCTTGGCATGCTCGCTACACGGTGCTCACATACCTGCAGATCATGGTTTTTTACAACTTGTTTACATTCATGAGCGACCAGAAAGCAGTGAATGATGTCCGGGCGCTCGTAATAAAACTGCTGGAGGATGAACAACTTGAGGTAAGAACAGACATCCATCTAGATAAAACCATTTTTTAAAAATAATTGAAATCTAAAGCGAGGAGTTTAATCAAATATGAACACTAGCTGGAAAGAAACAGCTAAACGTCAGCCTGATTATACAATAATTCACTGACCTATTGGCCAGTATGTGCTTGTTTATGCTAGCAGGCACTTTCAGCTTTACTGTAGTGATTCAGCACTCTCCTTTTAGCTCTCTGCACTCCCTCTCCCTCTCCTCAGTCCTCTTATGGTTTCTATGGCAACCACTGGCTGCAGTAATCTGTTGCTATGGAGATGATGTTCAATTTGAAGGAGGACAAGAGGGAGAAGGAACGAGCGGAGACAAAGAAAATGTGTGTATGAGGGATTGATGAAAGCCTTTTCGCTTAACCTCACGATGTATCTCATGTCTAATTTATAAACCTTAATAATATATATACATGACACTTTGGTCTCATTTGTTAAGAATAAAAAGCACCTCAGAACAACTCAAGGCACTGTACATGTTTCCTTTGGAATAAGGCCATAAAATGTGCAACAGATTATGAAAAAGCATCTTGACTTACTCATTCACTCCAGTCTTCAAATAGCCAATGGGCACACACCATGCCTCATGACATTGTTGCTTTTGTTACGTGTTGTAGAATGAATGCAGCCAAAGATGGTCTATAAGGATTTATGTAATGAACTGTCAGAGGCGGTTATGATAGTGATAGAAGACCAGAACATTAAATCAACTTTCATCGTTTGTGTTTATGAGCTGAAAAATGGCATGATTTAAAGTTTGTAGATCCTGGATTTTTGTTTGGTTTTATAACTTTAATTAGCACAGTTGTAAATATGAATCTATATATAGCAAAAACAAATACACATTAATGCAACATGCTTGTTTTGAGCATAGTCTGTATTCTGCTAGACGTCATGTGATGTAGTAGTTGCGGCTACTAATGCATATGAACTTCCTCTTTCCTTTTTCCCCTTCGTCTTTAGGTACGAGAAATGGCTGCCACCACTCTCAGTGGCTTCCTCCAGTGTAATTTCCTGTCCATGGATGCCCCCATGCAGGGACATTTTGAAGCTCTCTGCAAAACACGTTTGCCTAAGAAGAGGAAACGAGAGCTTGGCTCTGTAGTGGACACCATTCCCTCTGCTGGTAGGACCCTCATCAGATTAGTAGTACTAAAAATGAATGTTGCACTCTATTATTTTGACTCATTCCTGTGGAATCTTTGTGTTTTTTTTCTAGACCTTGTGCGCCGCCATGCTGGTGTTCTTGGTCTGAGCGCTTGTATTCTCTCCAGTCCATATGATGTTCCCACCTGGATGCCCCAACTGTTGATGGACTTGAGTGCCCACCTTAATGACACACAACCCATTGAAGTACGTTTAACTATCTACAGCTGTTTTTCTTTATTGTCATGTAAAGGGTAATAATAGCCTTATTCTTCATTTTCTGCTTCTAGATGACTGTAAAGAAAACTCTATCAAACTTCCGACGGACTCATCATGACAACTGGCAGCAACACAAACAACAGTTCACTGATGATCAGTTGTTGGTCCTCACTGACCTGCTGGTCTCTCCTTGTTACTATGCCTAAAACCTGGTAAAGCATTTGGATTTTTACACTTTCTTGTTATGATCTTCATGTATTTAACTGCACCTAAAACTAAATTCAATAGACATCTGATGCTGGAAACCATTATATAGCACTGTTTTAAAAAAAATATTAGTTTGTTAACCAGCTTTTTGTTATGTTTTTTTTTTCTTATGTCAGACTTCAACAACTCAAGACTACATGCCTGCTTACATTGAACAGGCTAATTCCTGACTGAATAAAAAACACAGCATCCTTGCAGAGCTGGGAGAAGAGAAAAGGCATACCATGGAACTGCATCATGGCTCTCAGAAGAACTGAAACATCCTGTATTTGTGTATTTAAAGTCCTTTACTTTTCAACTATTCTTAATATTTAAGGATAAATAATGGCAGGGGTGAATGACCTGCAGTTTGTACCATTACTGTACAGAAGTTTATTTAATTTTGTTTTCTTTGTGGCTTGTTTGCCTGCATGTACACAGGAATGTGTGTGTGCGTGTTTCTAGGGTGCTTGAAGACATCCGCTGGTATACCACAACATTTCTCAGGATTAAATACGTTCTGAGCCAATACAGTTGTCCGGTGCAGGACTCTTTACTCTCTTCAGGCAGTGAAGTGTTTGCTACAAGCCACACAAAATCGACTAATAACCAATGGTTTCTTTAGGTCAAACTGAATTTTGCAGCACACAATGTTTGTGTGGTCGTTTGATCTATATATGATTATATGCATTATGTGTGTATGTCATCTTATAGCAAATATGCACAAACTCATTCATTTAATTTTTCGTTTTCTTTTTGAAGTGCTGAGTTTTAAACTTTTCATAGTTTGTCTAAAAATATATAGATGGCTGAGCTGTTTGCAACGGAGCCTGCTCTCATCTTACGTTTGCAAAAGAAAGGGAGAGTTCAAGCTCCCCACTGCTGTGCTGTGCTGTGCTGAGCGTAGTTGGATCACATTGTCGTGTCTCAGTGCAAGAAAAAGGAAAAAAAAAAGCCAAATTGCCTGTCCTTAGTTGGACCTTTCCCCTCAGATGTTTGACCTTTTCCTGAGAACCTAGTGCGATGACATTAGGTGACTTTGGTTTATGTTTTCCCCTGATGACTTGAAACCAGTCTGAGCATCAAAGCATTTAGTACCTCACTTGCATATAGTGTAGTGCCAAAACTGCAGTGTTTTTTTTTTTTTTTTAGATTTTTCTGAGATAATAAATTGTTTATAACAAAGACAGCATTTGAGTTTTTCTTTTAGTAAAGTTGTCTCAGCGTAAAGAAAATACAATCTAATGAATGATTTTTCTACGAGTTCAACTTCCTTAAGAATCCTTCCAAAATACCACATTTCATCTGGTTTTGTTATGAGATTTATCAAGTGTCAATGTCTTGCACTTACTCCTAAATGACCTGAAAATATTAAAAATACGCACACCAAGAAAAAGCTTGAGACTTAAGGACAAAACTGTCCAAAGGCCTTGTTACACTGACATTTTAGACAACGTGCACTGATTTATGAAAAGTCTGGAGACATCTATGTTAAAGATAGAGATAAAAAAAAACACTGTAATGCTAACAAATTGATCAAATATCTAATTTTGATTAGTAATTAAGAGAAAAAATAATTTA
>JARVGW010000001.1:22623449-22639709 GCA_031762495.1 Anablepsoides rubrolineatus | reverse complement strand
CCCCCCCCCCCAGAAGCTCAAAACAAGTGTCGCAACAGCAAAAGAAGCTGTTTGGTAGAGAAGATTTGGCCAATTTTTCACGTTTGCAGCTCAAACTCAGCTCCACAAATGCATGTTCCTTACAAATGAGGCACCATTTAAAAGGGAAATGAACAGGCTTTCCAACAGCATAAGATATACTGCCAAGAAGCATTGTTACAAAGAAATATTTCTGTAAGTTTATATCTCAAACACACTTATCTCCACTGTAGTAGCATCAGTAACTTAGTTGAACAATAAAAGGTGATGTCATGTCTGAGCTGATGGTAGAATGAAAGAGAGGGAAAGGACAATATTACACATAATATAATATCAGATCAAAGACACAATACAAGCTATGTAATAAATATATTAATGCAGTGTTGGTTTGAAGAATAATGAATGATAATCACAAATGACAAAACAGTCAATCATTAAATATATGAATGTAATATTGAGATTGATAATGCTTGTTAAATCTAATTGTTAACATGGACTTCAAAGGTATATTCTTGCACTTTATCTTCTTTTTAACCCCACAAATAAAAACGGTGAAATTTTTAAACAAAGATCATTTCTTAGCACTTAAAGTTAAAGTTGGAGATAACTTCTACTTCATTAAACAGTGAATGAGGGGAAGTCCCAGATTGGACTGAGAAACACCACAGAGCCACACCTCTGGTGCTGTTACTGCTACTGTAACTGGAGCTCGTGCTGAGGCGGTGTAAATAGAAAGAACAAGTGCTAAGCAAGTGCAGGAACCATGCTGGTTGATTTACACGAACCGAGGGCCACTTGTTTGATGTGCTCCTGGATCCTTGTTGTTTCCTCCTCGATAATCACAGTGATGCCCAACAGACCCTGGCCTCCCTGTTTCTGCGTGATGTACAATCTCAAGCCTTGGAAAGCACCTCTCTACACACTGTGAGGAGTTTTCTTGATTATAAGTGGTGCCATGTTTTGACCTAGTATTTGACTGTACATACCAGTAGTTTTTTTATATAACTAGCAGAGCAGGGGCCTCTACGGACTGAACTTTGTTTTTATAACTTTTCATTGTTGCCATGGCACGCACAGCAGCAGTTTGTGTGCCAGTCTTTTAAAATGACTACAACAGTTTAGACCTGCGGTATATCGTCCCTTAGACATGCTTTCCTCTAATCTGATGCAAGGTTCAAACTATTCAGGATTAAGGAAATGCACCAGGAAGATCATTTCAGACACGGATACCAGTTGTTAAAAGGGAAATGGAAAACAGAGTGTGTCTAAAAGGGGTTAATGTGGTTCTTTTCAGATCTATTTTTTTTCCATTAACCTGAACTGATTGTTTGAAATCATAAATGAAAGAGTAGCTACGTGTGTTTGCTTATTTATGCAAAATAATGAGGTTCATCTTTAGCTACGTTGATTCATAAAGAAGGAAATCCATTTCAAACGAAAGATCAGCAAAGATTCACACCTTTAAATGTCACACAAAGACTTTTATAATTTCATTCTCTTACTCGCTGCTTACAAGGCAGTCGTGAACTTAAGACGCCTCGTGCAATTTTTTTTTCTCCTGCTTTTATCTCCAGAAGGACTGACTGCTGACTACGTCTCTGCAGACACATCTTCTATAGATATGGCTGTAGGTGATTGATTGAATGATGTGCTGCTTCCCTTACCTTCATCTCTCTCATCTGGCTTCCAAAGCAACTGTGCAAAATTATTTATATAAATGCATACATAAAAATATAAGAGAAAAACAATTTCAAGTCTATTAACAATTCATGCTTTTTTTCTTTTTCACGTGTCTCTTTTTACTTGCAGAATTCACAGTTGTATTTGTGTCATTGCTGACAATTTTCTTTCATTTTTTTTCTTACTACACTATTTAGCTGTTTATCAATCTCTACCAATGTTTAAAAAATGCCCACTTGTGTGTTCTTCATGACAGTTTGACTTGATTTAAATTAGTTCAATAAGTCAATCTCTCGACTGAAATAAAAAAGGAACATAAAGTGCGCAGTATGACACTGGAGCTGCAAACCAGTTGGTTTAATAGTTTGTCTTATGCATTAGGCCTAAAAAAATCTGCAAATTATAAAGAAGAAAAAAAAAAAGTCTGCTGGCAATACAAAATGTTCCTACAAAAAGTATAGAAATGTGGCATGCGAAGACTGAGTGCAGTTCATTACCACCCAGACTGGAGAATAAAGCTCATTGATGTCTGTGATTTCCATTAAGATGCCTCCTCTTCGTTTCCTCTCAGCAGTGAAAAACACAAGGCAATATTCAAGGTTTAATGGGTGCTGAAGCTGGCTTCCAATGTAATAAAGAAACCAAAAGCTGAACTTTTATTTTGGGCTATTTGAGGCTGTAAAACTTCCAACCTGGTGGCTGATGTATTGGTTTGACATTTTAACTTAAAGTCAGTTTTCCACACCAGGTAAAGACAAATCTGTTGACTGCGTATGATGCAGAGAGGGAAAGGCTGATAGGCCAGCGTTGGTATAATGAAGAGGCTAAACATTCATTGACTGAGGATGAACTTAGCACAGTAGTGGACACCAAATGTGAAGAGTAGAGAGTTTGTTTCAGCTCGTTGGACCCTGGAGGAGGCGGACATGTAGTTGAAGGCAAAGTGGAAAATCATATAAATCGTTTGGAAGTAAAAACTCAGATATTTGAGTTTGATGTGGGTTCACAACAGCACATTTTGTCTGACTCAAGCTGTTTTCGGCAAACTTTCGAATGACTCAGATGAGGGGAGAAAAGGCTTCACCAACACTGTTCTCAATAGTGATGGAGCTGTTAAGGGCTGCATCACATGGCAGGATAATTATGCCAAATTCTGACCGAATTTTGCCTTCCTAAGGACGCCGTGATGACTCTAAACTAAAGATAATCTGAGCAGATTTTCCTGCCATGCATGGGTGGTGAAAAAGAGTGATTTAACCTAGTGTAGAGCTGGTCGGTTCTTGAGTTACTTAGTGATGTGATGTTCACGAACGATCCAAATCTTTTGAACGGTTCTTTACAATGAACAATAGGAGTCGAGTCGCGGGCAGTTACGAGCCATTTGTAGTTTCATTTCTTTTCTTCCTCATATATATTCTTTATTTTTTCATCCTTAAATTGCTCCCGCTTTGCTTTTTCACAGAAAACAGGCAGGGAGGTGAAGTACAGAAGCTCACGGGAAAGGGGGAGGGGGGGTTTCTGCTTGACAAAACACATGGTTCCACCCACGTAACGTGATGATGTCATCACATCACCATACATGATGACGCATTTCCCTACGTGATGACGTAACTTGTTCAAAATCGAACAGCTCTTTTGAACGGCTCTATGAAACAAGCAGCTCCCCAATCCGGATCCCTTCAAAGAGCCATTTAATCCCATCACTAGAGCAGCTCGAGTTAATGATTTGAGTCCTAGAACTGAATCAGGTCCCACGAATCCGAAGTCTAAATTAACCCGAATCACAAATGTCATCAGGCAGATATCATAATACTGTCCACAAACCAGCAAACACACTAAGAGAGATAGAGAAAAACAGCGTCACCGGAATGTTTCAGACTCATACCGGTCGGCTTAGTGTTCACCCGAGAACAATCGAGCTCGCAGGCTCCTGAATGTGACGTGTAGCCAACAGAAAGCGAGGTAACGTAAACACGGAGGGGAATCCAAAATACAGAAGGTATAAAATAATTGTTATGACTCGCCATTAAGTCTGCTGGAAGTTAAAAGTCATTCAGAATTGTTTTTCCTCTAATAAAAATAGTCCAAAAATGATCCACACTGTCTCTTCCTCGTTATAAATGTTTATTTACTCTGAACGTCTCTCTGGAAGTCATGGGAGATTTTTCCTCTGACATCTGAATTCTCGCGAGATTTCAAGAAGTCTCCCGTGATTTCACATCTGACTTTTGAATGTTTATGAATGAAATATCTTTTTGTGTGTGTTGTGTTGTCTCTTTCAGTGTGGCTGTACACCACACACTTTAGGACCAAACCTGGGTATTTACATGATTTTTTATCCTCACCTGTGGGGTCTCTCAGTCTTCGGCCAACAATCGACCAACAACTTTAAAATCTTGCCGTGTGAATAATGTTTTTATTTTTATTTTTTTTACATTTCCTGTGTAAATATCTTTAAAATACTATTTATTCTGAATCTGGAGAAATATTACTCAGGTCATGTTTGTGCTTGCAGTGAAGGATGGAGGAAGAGGATATCTTTCACACTTGTACTGAAATCTTACCTTGCCCTTCAACTAAACACTTACTTGAGCTATGAATTATACTGCAGACATTGTGTAAGAACATACCTCATTGAGTGTTTTATTACATTTATTTTAAACTAAAACCACCTGCATTCGAATCAGAATCAGAAACACTTTATTGCCATTGTCAGTAAACGAGTTACAGACTAGGAATTTGCTCTGGTGTAAAGGCATAGCACGGAGTAAGAGAACTAAAACTAACAGTATACAAGTAACAGTGAATATCTGAAATTACTTCTTGAATAATTCCTTAATAGAGAAATGTGTGAAGCCTAATTTAAACTCCTGTAAATAATGACAAAACAAATGAGATAATGAGCTCATTGTTTAAGCATTTCGTGTACATCATAGTGTTTTTGTTCAAGTGTTTAACCCAAATCTCTCTTACCAGCAGGAAAAGCAGGAAGACTGAAACTATTAATGTTTTTGTTCTATTGTGGTTCTTTTTCTTTCTTAAACAAAAACACACAAACAAATCGATCCACGTTTCAAATTTCAAATCAGTCATCACATCAGTTTTTTTTAAGTCATTTTCCAAGCATGATGTCTAATAATGATTGCATTTGTTGTGAATACCGGTCTGTCTTCCCATCATCAAAGCCCCCTGTGAGTCTGGGATAGAGTAGCTGCTGCATTGGCATATTGTTTACCCATCTTTTATAATAGAGCTTTCCATTTTCATCATTCTCATAATCAATTGCCCTTGCATTTTTTTTAATGCGGGGCATTTTCAGTGTTTAGAAAAAGAGCAGCTCAATTACTGAACACAATAAATACGTAAAAATAAAAGAGGTAAAGCTAGGATTTAGATTTTCAATTTGACAAAAAGCTTTTAAAAAAGCCATTTTCTAAAAAAAAAATCCAAAACTCATTTTAGATGAATTTAAATATGATTGTTTCACAAAGAAAAATTCATTTCAAATCTTTCTAAATCACATTTTTATTGTAAAAAATGAAACTGCTCACATGGGTTCTAGAAGAAGTCTGGATGTGCCTAAACAAACAGCAGTTATACTCTGAACCAGTGGGCCTTTTTATTTTTGTGTGTGTTTTAAAAGCCAAATATATTTTCTTCGTCATCTACTTTCCTATAGAGTGTGACATGTTGAGGGGCGGTGATAAAATAACCTAAGTGGGTAAACTGATAAATAATAGCCAGGTTTTCTCAGCTCATTTCATTTGATTGACTCAAGCTCACACTTAAAGGGAAATGAACCTGGGCAGGAGTGACAAGCCTATTCAGTGTAATGCATCGTGGGTTTTCTTAAGACCCCAGATTTGTGCTTGGTGTCTAGAAAAGCTACCATCCTCTGCCGTGCGGGTGCCTAATGAAGTGTGTTTCTGGGCCCCGGCTGGCAGTTTGACGAAAAACACAGAGCGGGGCAATCCTTTTCCCTTCCTCGACGAAAGGCAGAGGAGATGGTTGTGAATCAGACGAAGCTTTATGCTGGCAGAGACAGACACATGAGAGCAATCGGCCTTTATTTTGCAGCTGTTACATCCTGTAAAAGTTTGTTTCTTCCTATGAAATGAGAGCAAAGCTTAGAAAAAGAAAGAACACAGCTCCTAAATTTAATCATCCAAACAAATGATTGGGATTTCAATTTTATGAATCAACTTTCTGTGTTTTATTCACTAGACTTATAGCCTAAAGCTGTGTTTGGTTAGAAAATATTTCAAATAAAGACCTTAAAGCCTTTTCTTTGGCTTGATAGTCATCGCGACATCCCCAGATTTCTCCTTTTAGCACATCATCAGCAGTTGAGTTTTTATTGGCCTATTTTCAACAGATAGGGGGAAATAATAGCAGAACTAGAAGCAACCCATGCTGTTTCAAAGGTGACAAAATCTGTTTGCCTTAATATAGCTTCAACAAGACAGCTCAGACGACTTGTGTTAAAACTTCAGAAACTAAATATTGAACGTTTCTCTTGCCAACAGTTCTCAGCGAGTCATTTTTGAGCATATGCTCTGCAGTTTTAACACTGTTATAAGTTGGAGACGTGTTAGGTGATGTGTAAAGATATTTGTGTCAAAATTAGGTTTTCAATTAAAAATGTAAGATTTGCCCAAATTTGTTAGAATTTCTAAAATGTTCTTGTGGTCTTACTTCAACCTGGAAATACTCACACTGAATTAGCAGCTGGCGAACAAACTGAGCGACTGGAGAGGACGGTTTTATCCACGGACTGTCAGATGCTGATTGGATGCGGCTGGGCTTGTGACGTGGCAGCTGGATGAAGCAGGTGAGGCAGATCAGTCTTCCACAGTTGAACTTTCGCCTAGACTCTATTTGTTGAAGAATCCCCAAGATGTTGTGTATTTTACTTTATGTCAGCACATCTGGAGTCTTTGCACTTGGAACAACACTTTGTTGAACCTAATTTAACGGCATTGTGTGAACACTGCTGCCAATTATTCTACTGATGAATAACTGGAATTTTTTTTTCGTTTTAGATAGTTTTTTTTTTACTGGAATATTTGATAATTAAGAAATGATTTCAAGGTCACTTTTAGCTTCACTCAGATTTTCAGTTCTGAACAGAACCATCTCATGTTGTAGCTAATGGATCGTCAGCTGAAATCAGATCACTTATTAATTTAGGGGAAATTAGAAAAAAAGTTTGCAGATATTTTATTTTTCTGTTTGATGTTCTTTTATGATGACATTGATTTACACAGTTTATGGTTTTGTCAAATCAACTATTAATCTATTAATACTATTAATGTGTAACCAGGTTGTTGTGTGTTGCAGATTCTGCCCAGGTCCCTCTTGCAAATGAGATCTTGATCTCAATGGGGTTTTTCCTGGTTAAATAAATGAATTAATAAAAAGAAAAATCTTAGTAATATGAAATAATACCTTATAATTGTTGATGTTGTTGTTTTTTTGTTTGTTCAGTTGTTCTAATAAACAAATAAACAATGCATTGCTCAAGAATAATGCATCCAACCAAATCATTGTTGAAAATCGACTCACTCTATCAGTTAATAATGTGAAATCCACGACATCTTTAGGCACAAGAAGAATAGAGTGCAGCGGTCATTAATCACTCGGTCATCTCCTTATTATAGCATTCCAGTCACTTCACTGCCATGGAAACACATTCAGATGTGAAAGAGACTGAGAATTAGAATTATATGGTGTTTTAACTGTGAATATATAAGGAAAATTGGAATTTCATTAGCTGATACTTCTCATGTAACATACCACTTTTACAGTACAGTTGGGCAGATGTGTTTTTTTGACTGAAGTCTCCATATTTTACACACTTTTTGCAAATACTTTGTTCTGAAAAGGGAGCGAAGATCAACCATAACTATCCTTTTAAATGTAATTAAGTTTTTTTTATCAATCATTGTGCTTGTTAGCTACGTGTTTTGTCATACCTGAGTAAGAAGCGTTTTACTTTGAAAGCACAACATTGACAATCCCAACCGATAAGACATCAAAGTTGCCATAAAATGCAAGGATTACAGTTTGTGATCGGCAGGTGAGTCAACATTATCGTCTTATCAGGCCCATTTCACACCAGCTTGCACTCCAATATAAATTATTTCACATTATCACAGGGTTTAAAGATACCGGTCAGTGATACGGCTGCTCCTGCCTGACTCCTTTTCTACGAACAAACAGCTGTTAATAAAACATAGGATTTGTCCAAACATGTAGAAAATAGATTTTGTAAATGCAGTGTGTGATATGATTTTTTTAACAAGTTTAATTTGAACACAAATGGCAGAAACAATATTGATGCAAACCACTAGAATTTTAAATCCATTCTTTGTATGTCTTGTGTTCTCTGAGTTTGACTTAGCTGTAATAATTCTGCAACTAAATCTAATCAAACAACATATAAAACTAAAGAAAAAAAAAACAATGCCGCCTCGGTGAGAATTAATTCCCGTCTGCTCTCATGACCAAGGTCAAAGTTTACTTTTAATACCTTTGAGGATTCTTGTTCAGATCCATTATTCATCAGAAATGTGCAAGAATCATACACAGGCAGGGTTACAAAAAAAAAAAAAGAAAGAAAAAATCACAAGCAAGCAATCACTGGCATGTTTGCTTACACTTAGATATGATTGTTCTCAAGGCAACAAAGACAAAGAATCTTATGAATTATGCAGACAGAGTGGATGAAGACCTGGTAGAGGAGAAAAAAAATCAATCTTTCATGAGTGCAAAAGAATAGTTCTGCCAAAGAAGGCTACTTCAGATTATCTGACTCAATATCTCAGGACAGACTTCAGAAAATATGACTTGGTGCAATTGCATAAAAATTAAGAAATAGAACTGCAGCTATGCTGTACTTGTGGATAATTAACAGGGCAAAGAGGAGTGAAGCACCATATGCATGAAATGAAAGGAATTAAATGTTAGCGTGTGAAAATGTTGATTATATTTATTTATTTTTATGTAATATAACAAGTTCAAGTGTGAAATCATGATGCTTATTTTAGTTTTATCACATGCATAGGACTTTTGTCAATGTCAATTTATTTATATAGCACATAAAAACAACAAAAGTTGACCAAAGTGCTTCACAATCTAGCCAAATGAATAAAACAACAAAGCAACACGGAAATGTAAACAATAATAGAGAAAAAAGAACATTAAAAACATTAGCTTTAAAATAATCTCAAACTCTATCAGAATGAAAGGCCAGGGAGTAAAAATGAGTTTTAAGCAGAGATTTAAAAGTCTCAACCATTCCAAAGGTTTGGGGCAGAAACTGCAAAGGACTGATCAGCTCTAAACTTTAGTCTAGATCTAGAGATCTAAGAGAAACTGGTTGGATGACCAAAATGCTCTAACTGAAGTGTGGATGTTAATGAGATAACACAGATAAGATTCAAAGAGTCAAGATTCAAAGTGTTAATTGTCAGATGAAAACATGTTTCCCTGAGCAATGAAATTCTTACTTTGCTGACCACTCTGAATGCCAGGAGACAAACACACGAAGAAGAATAAGCACTTGAGGACACTAACAAGGTAATAAGGGATAAAGGATAAAAAAAAAGACCAAACTAGAGATAATAACATCAGAAGGGAACAATACAATAATAACATCAAGAACATCATGATGGGGCCAGACCTTTTAAAGCTTTAAAAAGAAGCAATAAAATCTTAAAATTTATCCTAAAATGAACAGGAAGCCAATGGAGAGAAGCCAAAATCGGGGATATTTGTTCATATTTTTTAGTTCCTGTTAAAAGACGAGCTGCTGCGTTCTGGACAACTTGTAATCGATGCAGAGAAGATTTATCTAAACCAACATATTAAGAATTACAATAATCCAAACGAGATGTAATGAGAGCATGAATCACTTTTTCAAGGTCTTTGATTGGGAGAAATGGTAACCTCAGCAATAAGTCTTAGTGAGGAGAAAACTCGATTTCACCACTGAGTTTATCTGTTTGACTTTTAAAAGCATAATTTGAAATAAAATAAAAACAAAATGGTCCTGTGCATCATCAGTCTGTGTGATGTATAAATGTTGACAAGGTGGTGTTGATTTAAAACTAACAAAGTAAACGTTGGTTTAAATGAGACATGTTTTTAAATCCTTCTTTATCATATTTAAATCTTTCAGTTGGGGTCTTTATAAAGTGGAACTGCAATGTTTTGGTATGAATCACAAGCCCCTCTTTCACCCTTTTTCTGAGGTGTGTCTCAAATCAACTCGTTTTGAGGCTGTCTCTTTAAATCCAAATGAGGGGCTTCATACAAATCAATTCAAATATGTCAACAAGGGAAGACTTGTCCATCCTGCCTTACATGTTGGAGCCAGAGGAGAATGAAGACCACCAAAATGCAGCTGGTAATGTAATAGTTCAGTAAATAGAATAGAATAGAATAGAAATAGCCTTTATTGTCCTGCCAAGGGGAAGCCAATACATCAAACGTCAAAGAAAATAGAGAAAATTGAAAAAATAACCGAATATAAAGGTATCTATGCAGCACATAATGTATTTAACAGCTAAAACATTAGATTTTGCCATAATGTCCATCATAAGTAAAAAAAAACAGCAAGATTTGCCCAAAACTGTCAAGTGTGCTGCTTTAATTTGAGACTATTTATTATATATGTTTCTTGTTCAGACATCAAGAACACGTGTAGCATCTGTGGCAAATTAAACTTTAAAAAAATTAAAATTAAAAAAAATTGCAATGTAAAAAAAAAAAAGTGTTGTATAATGAAGAAAATAAAAAAGCTAATTGTTAGAATTGAAAATTCATTGATTCAGTAATCCCTGGGTCTTATGTCAGTCAGGCGCGATGTGATTTGTTCCAGAACGCATGGTCTGGTTTTAAATTTCTAGCTTTTAATCTGATTTTTTATTTTAATTTTTCCCATATTAATACTTTTCTCGCTCATCTTCAGTAGGGTCATTACCTAACAGTCGATACAAGTAAGCTTGTTCCAGCTGGACATGTGACCAGCTCTTTGTGGGCCACACTTCTTGCCTTTCATTAATTCCTCTGAAATGAAATTCAGACTTTGCAGTTTCCCTTTCTCTCTCCAGCCTAATCTAATAACTGTAATGATGCAGATTTCTAAATTCAATCAACTTTAATCTTGGGGATATAGATGCTTTCAACTGGGAGAGAAAGTGGTCCCAGCTGGTGAGAGATGAAACTCAAACGAGGGGGGAAAAAATGTCACTTTCTTGATGGAAATATTTGTGAAAAGAGAGTTCTGTTATAGTAAATGTGGCTCTGCTCGATGAGCCTCATTTGTTTTACAGTCAGCACTGTTTTGTGACTTTTGTTTTGCAAGGGACAAAAACACAAAGGAACAAAAAAATAAAAATAATCAGAAAAACCACTAACTTGTTACATTTTGCTGAATATATTTTTTGTAACTTAAGTGATGTATTGATCCCAACATAAATTAGAAATATCTCTTGTAGCAACAACAACAACAAAAATTGATTTTTAGAGTAAATTGTTTTACTTCATAGATGTGGATTTTCATATTTGTCCACCTTTTTTCATTTTCTCCTTCAGTTATCCAAGAAAGACATTTTGAGAGCAAGCAGGCAAAAACAGTTCAATGAAGTTCCCCCACAACTCATTTTAATATTAGCTCTGCTGTCAGAGCTACACCCACATGCCACCTACCGACTAACCGTCTACCTGTAAAACTCCTGTGTGGGTGCGCGGCTGCTTTAAGCCTGTTTTCTACATTGTATGACACCTGCAACATCACGGTGAGTAAAACATGTTTTTCTTTAACACTTAAAAGGATTTTACATGTCCTACTGTGATCTGCATCTTTGAGAATTAACCAGTAGGTTCATATATGTAAGCAATAGTTTTTAAAAAAGTAGCTAAATTTACTGTAATTTATAGTCATCAAAGTAAATGGTGAATTTTAGCCTGGCTCTTGCCAATTTCCAATTGGCTTATGGAGTTTAGACAAAAGTTCAACTCTGGAAGACTAATCAACCTCGCCTGCTCCATCCTTTATCGTCTGGCTTCCCTCTCCTTCGACCTCCACCACCCCTCATGTTAAACAGCTCATCTGAGCTTACATCATCTTTCTACACATCCTCTGCCGGGGTTCAAGTGCCAAACTTGAATGTCATTCATGTCAATAAAGCTGCAGGTTTCTTGACATGTCAATAAAGTTCCTAATTTCAGCCTGACTTCATGTGAGTCTCTCCAGGTTATACTTAGCTTAGTTTCCTTCATGGTTAAGCTGGCACATTGCATACGTCACGGCCAAACGTTAGCGATTGGGTAAATCAGATTCAATCGTTTTAAACTTCAACATGGGCCACGCCTCTAGTAAGAAATAGCATCTCAATAGCCGAGGGTCCAGACCCTCTGTACGAAGCAAAGTGAAGAACAAGGGGTTGGTTTTTACCAGGTTGGATGGATTTGTTTTTTCCTTGTTTTTTTTTTTTTAAGACTCAGAATTTAGCAAAACAAAGAAACAAAATAACCCTTCATGAAAAGGAAGCTTTTCCTTTTAACAGCCATCTATAATTGTAACAGCTGACTAGTTTAACATCTTGGGTAAATACAAACTGTGATGCAAATGAGTTCAGATCTAAAACTCGGACAAATACCAGTGTTGATGTGAACCTCTATCATTTTCTTTCCTACTTTATGTCTTTTGTGTTTGTAGGATTTTTCGTGTGTGTGTGTGTAGGTGTGTGTGTGTGTGTGTATTTGTTTCTACTAATGAGTGAGGACCACTTGCAAAATAGTTACTATCAAAGTGAGGTCTTTAATGTAAAGTGACGACCTTGTCCTAGCCCTCAATTTTTTTGCAGCTCTATTGTGCTTTATTAGTTAGGTTTATAAGTATGTTGTGAATTAAGTTTTGGTTAAGGTTAAGTTTAAATTAGTAATGGTTAAATGACCGGGTTAAAAAAATTAATGGAAGTCAATACAAAGTCCTCAGTTTGATGCAAGTACAAGGATGTGTGTGTGGTATTGTCTCAGTTCTAAGGTATTCTTGATTTCCAGCTCCAGCATATTGTTTCTGGCTTATCAAGGCTGTCAGTCAATCTGATCCATGCAGCTGTGCCTGTTGCCTGGCTAAACCACATCAGCAATTTACAGGCAGCCACTTCCTGGACCACATCCCTGTTATGTGTACAAACTTCACTATAACAAAATAAATAATAATAATAGGAAGAAAAATGTCAACTCAGGGGTGATTCCAGGGTCAGTTCATTCTGGTTGCTGAGCCCTTTTTAAATCTGTGACTTTCAAACAGCTGTTCTGCAAAATTGTTCCCCTGCCAACACATGTTCCTACTTATAACCTTATTATGATTTGGATTTTTTTTCTAACTTTACGTCTTGCGGATGAGGAAAAGAAAACATGCTCAAGTATTTAACAAAATATTACTATTACAGAACATATGATATGACATATTATATCGGTTTCTGTTTACTATTATTTATTTTATAAAGGAAGGAGAAAAATCCAAGGTAATGTCTCAGGATACAAAGAATATAATTAAAGTGGTATTTAAAAAGCTTTTGAATGGTAAAAACTTAATTTTATTTCATTTACTGACATTGGAATTAACATGGGAGTAAATAAGTTCATCTTTTTTCACTCCTTTCTGAGCTAAATGTATTGTTTATATAGAAATACAATATTAATATATAAAATATAATATATATATGTATATTACTGTATATATCTGTGTAAAGGGGATGCATATCTATATCTATACATAATTTATTCCTTAATATTTTTTGTTTCTTTCCTTTTCTCTGGTTAAAATAAATCTAATATGTATTTAATTTTTTTATATTGTTTTTGTCTTTTTCTTTTATATATGGCTTGAAATAAACTTTGGATCAAACATGTCAGAAACTGTCTATTTTAGAATCAGTACTTTGTTCTGTAATATTTACAGAGGTGTAAAGAATACATAAACGTGCACCAAATTTTTAAATTATTCAAAACAAAGTTGCGCTTAGGCTTTTTGTAGCAAACATACTTAAGAAGTATTATTTTCACATTATATTAAGTCTAAAAGCTACAATGTGTTTTCTTTGGGCTTAGAGGAAACCAGTAAAAAGATGCTATATGTAATATAAATATTCACTGTTTTTATTATTAAATGCAACTTTACAAGAGTTTAATTCCTTCACCGTTGCATGCTATTTGCACAGCTTTTAGGGGAATGTTGCTGGAGACATAAAACACACAAGGCAGCTCCTCACGACTGAACTGAGAGATTGATTGCACCTCAATAGTCCCTGACACAGGCCTATAGGAATTCTGGTGCGTGGCTTACCTTGTGTGTGTGAGACGTGCATCAGGCCTGCTTACTCTGTCAACACAAGGGGCTAACAAAAAGGCAAAAGTTAAAAGTTTCCTTTTTTTTGTTTTGCTGATTTTTCATCTCAATATTTCTCATTCTGCAAACACGTAGCTCATGATGCTCAAAATGAATCTGGATACATTTAAGATGCACCATTTAAACTGCTGTTTATCTTCTTTTGATAATGTTCTTTTCGTGCAGTTATTGAAAAAAGCTGGATGTTTGGGTGATTTTTGGGCATATTGATAAATGTATTTCAGAAAGCTTGGTTGGAAAATAAAAATAGTCCTGTTTTTTGTTATTTTCTTTACACAACTCACCCCCCCCCCCCTCACTCTCTCAACAAGCTTCATCCTTTTTTTGAAAACATGTCATTTCAAGGCAACATTTTCCCAAAAAAATATAAAAATAAAAAAATGTTTTGTTATAGCAAATGAAAGAAAAATATTTCAAAAATAAACAAAAAAGGATGAATTAGCTGCAAGATGAATACAGTTTTAAATAAGCATTTGTTTTGCTTGTATCTTGTATCAGAGCTCAAACTTTCATTATGCTTGTAAACATTGAATAAAGACATCAAATAAACTAAGGTTTTTAATTTTGGCTGACTTTTATGAGCAGAGCAACTAAGATAGCCTATAAGGTTTAAAGAATAGGAGATAAATGGATTAAATGAACAATGTTGAAACTGATGGGAAAGAAAATGAGAACTGTTGACTTTAAACTCCTTCAGCATCATTCAGCTGCATTTATTTGTTTTTATGGTTTTAAAAACATTTCACAAGTTTTTTTTTTTTCTTTAAAAAAAATTAAAGTACGTTATTTTTCTTCCTGACATCACTGTGTTGTTGGGTTGGTCAGTCACACCAGCTGGACCAGCTTCTCCTCCAAAGTTGCTTTTGGCAGAAAATGCGCGTGGACTGAGGCTGATGCAGGCAGAGGCGCTGTCCGGGGTGCTGCATTCCGCCCCTCCCCGGCAGACAGCCCGAAGTAACACGTGATAAACGCTCTGTCTGTGGCTCCTGACAGTCGCTGGATAAACTCAACAGGGAAACCAGATTGCGCCTCTTCTTCCACCAGGAGAACTGGATATTCTCCCCCGCGCTTTATCACCACAACAAGTCTTTTTACTTCTTTTTTATTATTATTTTTAAATGTTTTCTTATTTTCATGACATTTGGAAGACAAATATTATCAGGTAATTTTTTTTTAATTCTAAGCTTGTAGGATGTACTATTTTATTCTCTCTCTCTCTCTCTCTCTCTCTCTCTCTCTCTCTCTCTCTCTCTCTCTCTCTCTCTCTCTCTCTCTCTCTCTCTGCTGCTGTGATTCACTTGAAAGCAGATCTTGATGTGAGGGTTTCGCCAAAGAGGATTTGAGGTGCAGTTTTTTCCTCCAGCAGACGGGAAATATGGACGGTGGTTATTAAGAGCTCATTCCACGTTGCTTGAAATCGTTTTTTTTTTCTCTTCCTCTTCTCCTCTTGAAGCAACTATTCTGGGTCCCGCAGAAGTAAGAGGTGCACGCGCAAAGGTAAAACAAAACAAGACAGGTTTTTTTTTTTAAATAGCAGCGTGAGGGACTGATCCTGCAGATATGGACTGGATTAGAAATACTAAAATTTGACTGCGCTCCTTATTGAGCGAGATCATGCAGATGTGAAGGCATGATGCTGATGGAACTGATCCGAATCCGAAACAGTTTCCTTTTTGGCCAATTTCTTAATAACAATAAAAACGCGATAATTCTTTAAAATCGTTAGGCGTGATTGTGACATTGAATACTGTTTTGTTCACATGTTTACTGTGTTTGAGTTAAGTGGAACACCTGAATAAAGCCAGTCTACCTTTGCAGGGGTTTGACGAGTTTTATTCATTTTCCTTTCATGTTTGAAATGCAAACGAACTGCATATATTACCTGCAGAGGTTTCAGATGTGTTTAAGTGTTGGTAGTTTAGAAAAATAATGCCTTTAATACTTATGGAGAATAATAAGAAGGAGGAAAAAAATCCAAACAGGCTTTGAAAAGCGCATTCTGGCGTCTGCCCGAGACCCACAGTAGCTGTCCGATCTGTTCGTCTCACACAAACCAACCATTGTGAATCAAATGACGCACTTTTCCCCTCATATTCTCACTTCAGCTCAGGGCAGAGCGGCGCTGTTTGTTGGAACGC
>JARVGW010000001.1:22597927-22613718 GCA_031762495.1 Anablepsoides rubrolineatus | reverse complement strand
TTTTTTTTGCTTAAGCTGAAGAGGCACTCTTCAGATAGGGATTTGTCACACGTCAGCAGTGGGAGATGTGGCATCGAGCTTTCTTAAGCAACTGCTCTGCACATTTATTTACATTAAGAAAATAGCTTCCACCTCAAACCGTATTGCAAGTTCCAAATATGCTGAGCCAATGCTTACAAACTTGCAGTGTGTACTGATTTTCTAATGCTTTCTCCTACTTCTAATATTCCTGCTTCATGAAAAGAGATTGACTTTACATTGGTAATGCTATCCTAGATATCGTCAATCCTGGGATTAAGGTTATTAGAACCTCTGTATAAGCTGCTCTGATTATCCTGTTGGATCATTCCAGCCCATAAGATGTAAAAGAATGGGGAGTGCATCTGTTCGCACAATCCTTTTTAACAGCTCTGTCTCTTTGAAGAAATCTGAACTGGATGCCGTGTCCACACCACATATGCCCTATGACATTAAATAAGTAAAAACCTGAGCATTACAGTACAGTATTTGGTCAAAGTATCACATCAGTATTGCCAATATCAGCCTCAGTTTTACCCAGAATCAGAATCCGGATGAAAATTGTTATTATTAAACATCATTACAAGAATGGGGACCTTATGATGTTACACATAGCCTCGGTCGCAGAGCGTATCGATCCTAAAGTTACTTGGTCGATACTTTATTTCCAATTCGTATCTTTGTTCCAAAAATAAAATGCTTCATCGGAGCATCCTGGTCAGAGGCAGCTTCAAATATAAAGATCAGATTTTTTCCAAATAATCAGAATGGAGCATAAAGACCTGCACTGTGAACGTAGCCTTAGAAAGCGAATAGAATTGTTAAAAAGGTTGGTGTATTTACCATGTTTTATAACTTAGTTTGCCGCATCTATTATGTGTGTGTGTGTCTGTGTGTGTATTTTTACCACTCGAGCCACCACTTCAGCATCATTTAAAGAAACTTAATGGTGATGTTAAGAATTTGTGTAAGTAAAATATTATCACTATAAGCTGGACTGACTGCAGTAGAACCCGGTAGTAGAATGCTGTATGAGCGAGCTAGCATAGATATACGAGCAAAGCTAGCAGTAGGCTTCAGTAAAAACAATAAGCTTTACTGTACCTGTTTATCAACAGAAAGTGCAGGAAAAGGACTGGGTGGTCCAGCGTTGGGCTTTACCCTCTAATTAAGGGTGTATTCACACCTGACACATTTGGTCTGCTTTAAACGGTTGATTTGTCTCCAGCGTTGGTGCAGACCTTTTTTATTTTATTTATTCTTTACCGTTATTTAACCAGGCAAGTCCCGTTGAGATCTCAGATCTCTTTTTCAAGGGTGGCCTGGACCTGAAGGCAACCTATTATACATGTTTTTAGGGGTGGGTGAAACTGGAGTACCCAGAGAAAACCCACGCAAGCACGAGGAGCACATGCAAACTCCACAGAGAAAGATCCCAGGTCCAAACCGGGGATCAAACCCAGGACCTTCTTGCTGTGAGGCGTTGGTGATAACCACTGAGCTGTCGTGCTGCCGTGTGTGAATACACTCATGCAAACTCTGGTGTGGATTAAACAACTGGACTGAGACTTGCTTTTTTAGGTGGTCTCGGTCCGCTTCCAAACGAACTGTTGTGCAGTTCGCTTCTGGTGTGAATACAGACTGGATTCAAACTGAACATAAAACATGCGCCTTGTTGGACTTCACGAGCCACCATTGCTAAGCTAAATAAGCTGAAATCATACCTGATTTGTAGTCTCCTTAAAGTCCACTTTTGGTCCCCACCAAACAAGCGGACCAAAGGATTTTCCTGGTGTGAATACACCCTAAATGTTTAGAGCAGATGTTAAGTCCATGTTTTTTTTCCAGTTAAAATCAGCTGGTCCCATTGCTGGAATCCAGCTGTTAGTCTTGCATTTTAGCTTGGGAATAGTGACAAAAAAATACTTGTTCCATGTGAGGATGATGGCTGTATCCTGAGTCACTGTTACAAGTAATGTAGCGCAATGTTTTGTGGTCCTCCCGGTGAAGTTTGATGCTGTTTTCTCAAATTTATTTAAGTTTAAACACAGCTAGACCAGCTGCTACGAGAGGTGGTACGCACATCAGTGTCGAGCGGACATAGTCACGTGACTTGTGATCTAAAACTAGCCTGAATGAAGGCCCCCATTAGGGAAAACAGATTTTTGACTGTGTCCCTAAAACCGTTACCTTCTAAAATTGTTTGTTTAATACATCCAACACATGCAAAAAGAACAATAAAAGAAGGATTTCTTGTCAGCCCTTAGAGACCACTCGTCTTCTTTTAGCTTGTTCTGAACGATTTCGCTGTCAGTAATGTATTGGCATAAATACACACCTTTTCCCTAACAGTTAGCCTATTGAACACTGTTCTGTTTAGCCAGCCCAGTGCCAGTGGGGTGATTTAGCAAAAAAAGCTGATATGAGGGGAAAATTGCTATGAAAGCACAAATGCAGCACCATTGACTGAATAATTATATGTAGAGAGGAAATTAGCTAGAGTATAATTATCCACAGCTGTGGTAGCTATCAGTTTTAATCAGAGTGGCTGGTCACTCTGCCTGCTTCCTCCCTCTTCACTGTTATTGTTGCTTGAGGAGGATAATGGAGCAATAGTGAGCTGCGCAGCGCCACTAACACTCCTCGGTTAGTCAGATGCATTAAGTATGGACAGTGATACAAAGAGATGAGCCCTCACTCGCACTCATTACTCTTGATTTGGCTCAAATTGTAATTCAGAAACCAATCGATACATTGAAGCTCTGAGATTTCTGCAATGCTTTTACATTTTCTCCTAAAGGGCCTGTGTAGGCAGGCATTTAGGATTACATATTCTGCTATAGAAGACAGTTTTTATAAACGGGAGGATGTTGTGTTAAAAAATAAAATAAAAATGATTAAATAAATAAAATATATATTTATGAGTTTTAGGGCAGCAATGTTCAAGAATCCAATCAGACTTATTTTCTGTAAATGTGGATTTATTTGCAACTGATTAAATGTGCTACAAGATGCACTGTGCAAAAATTTGTTATTTTTGTCCAGCAACCAAAAGGCAAAAATGCAGGTGACCTAACTTGTGAGTATGCTCATACTTCTGTCTGCTTGTCAAGACAGCTTTTAATGACATTTTCAGAAACTAGTCTTTGGATGTACATCTATCTGATTAACGTTTGGAGTCAATTCAGTTTCAAGAACAAGATTTAACAACTTTATTGTCATTCAAAATTGCACAACTCACCATACAAAACACAGCATTATAAGAATGCATAATTTAGAGCAGAAAGTGCAACAGTTGCAACAGAGAATATGCAAGTGCAATGAATCTGCCTATATACACGTAGACAAAAACACTTATGTTTTTAGATATATGGAGCATCCATGCATAAGTGAATTCCCATGAATTGCAGCTCTGAGTGTGGTATATGTTTGGTGGTGTGCAGTCTACACACACCTAATACCCTTATAGTTTAACTAAAACTACAGGGACATGGGGGATTTTTTTCTTTTGCATACACACGCAAACATTTGCATTCCCTCACAATATTGTTTTGCATTCCCACGCAAAAGTTTGTTTCGTATGAACTGAATTAAATCAGACTTTTATTTTGAAATACCTGCATACCAAAACAGGATGTGTCACCACAAGTTCGGGAAATTAACATTGATATTGCTAGTTAGAATATGGGCATATTCCAGTCTTCCATGCATGGCTGTGTGATATATTTATTCAGAAACTGAATTAAAGTAGTAGGCTAACTCCCATATAATGGTGAGCATGTGAATTTGTTATTAAACCAGCAGTCACAACAGTGATAAACGTTTGCGATGGAACGCAAAAAGTATTGTGAGGTAATGCAATACTATTCCATGGTAGCGCAAAAGAAAGAAAAAATCCACGTCCCCTCGCGGGCTCCATATAAAACATCAATTGCAATAATCTAGTTAATTTTTCATATATTAAGCTGAGAGTCATTCACAACACGTACTGTGAGTAATGTGAATAAAAATATGTTCAAGGGTTGATCAACATGAGCTGATGTTAAAACTCTGGAATAAAAGCTGACAGTCAATCTGCATTCCATCAAAATGTTTTAAGGCCTTTAATCGAAATAGAATATTGTTTACTGTTTATACAAAAGAGCCAGAAACTTTTTGAGCTCTTCAGTAGCATCAAACCCACGCACGTATCAAAGCTTGGACTATATTGGGAATCATCTCCAAGCATTTAGAGGTCAATAGTGTAAACAAAAAGTATCTAGGAAGATCTTTGGATTTTTTTTGTCCTCCTTTGACTAGATTCCTAAAAATGTTCAAAGATATTTTTACTATTTCAAAATTATAATGAAACATTTGCATCTGATCTTATTTTTAAAAGCAACATTAGCATTAAAAAGTACAGTTTCCTTTATTTTAAAACAGAACGGGTCTATTTTTATTAATACTCTTTGTTTAATAAATCACCACAATGAACACAGTTCACTGTGTCACATTCTTTAACTACAGATAATACATTTATTATGTTTTATTGCTAATTATACCCGTTTTAATGTGACTATGTCAGACCCAATAAGTATAAAGCTTTGTGTCAGAAGATTAGGTCTTTATTGTTTAGTAGACACTGCATTGTGAATTAAAAAAATCACCTATCAAAAACAATAGCTGGTTAAAATATGCAAATATAAGCTGCAAATATTGTTTTTTACCTTTTCGGTTACAGCACATAATTTTTAAGTAGGATTTTATGATGAAACAAGTATTTGTTTGATTATTATGTGCATAATTATTACAGAAAGCAGGCTGAATATATGCCAAAAAGGGAGTGTGGATTGTTAGCTTGTCTGTAGTTGAATCCACAGGTAATAAGGAATAAATTCATGCTATTTTAAGCACAGATTTGCACAATATTTATTGCATTTGTACATTTATTTGTGACTCAAAAGGCTTGATTGTGTTATTTTTACGCTTGCTTTTAGTAGGAAATAAATCCCAAAGAAAAAAAGAAACCAAACTTTACCAAACACAGTATAAATCACAGTGTGGACTGTTCAGGATGCCTCTCCCACAGGGACTGCTGGAGATAGACACCAGCTACCCATGACCCGGAAAGGTGAAGCGCTTAACGAAAACAGATAGATGGATAAATCACAGCAAGACTGATGACAATAATATTAGACAGTGAAAGGTAGATTCAGGCAGACAGTATCTTCTAATGTTGTCAAATGGCAGAGAAAAGTGAATTATATCTGTGGCGGGATGTGGTGCCTCGGGAATGTGACGCATGTTCCTTTATGTGAAATGTCAACTGGATACTACCCCCCCACCCCCCGCTCTTGCCATGTCTCTTCAGCCAGCTGTGAGACAGACGTGTGTGTATGTGTGTGTGTGTGTAAGTCTGTGTCTGCCCGTGTTGGCATTTTGTCCAGCTGGCTGAGGGTAGCTACTGTGACGTTCAGGAGTGGACTAAGAGTGGCTATCTTTTGTGTGTGTGTGTGTGTGTGTGTGTGTGTGTGTGTGTGTGTCTGCTGTGTCACATTGGCTTTAAACAATTGTCACAGTTATTAAGTTCACAGTCACAGGGTCAAGGATTGTGTTTTAGGGCCACAAATATCTCTGCTCAAGACAAAAAGGAAAGGAAATCAATTTATAGATCCTTTTTTTTTTCAGCAATGTGTTTTCTTTCCGCTGTCACACACCAGATGTTTCCTTCAGTGATGCCTCAACTTCAACATCGATGCAATCGTATTCCTTGAGCCACGGGCTACACTGTGTGCACAACATGACGATACAAGACTATCAGAGATGCAGATTGTCTGATAGACAGTTGAGTGCATTTTGGTGTAGTGTTACCAGCACAATAGCACTGGGATCACTTTGTCAAGGGGATTAAATGGATTTACAACTCTGGATTAGAACCTAACCAGCTGGGTACATTTGTGAAAGAAGTAAGTGTGTGTGTGTGTGTGTAGGAGGGGTGGGAGGAGGGAGAGAGAATGAGTAATAGAGAGAGAATGATAGGGGGCTTGTTTTAATGGTTCCCGTCAGGTGATACTGCTGTTAAAGATAAGCTTCTTTTCATAGAAAAAAAAAGAAAGGAAGAAACTTCATTCCATGTGGCCCTCTGAAGATTGGATAATCAGTTCAGGATAAATGCCCACACTACTGAAAACACAATTTGCTAAAATGGTAGAATATTTTATTAGCTCGCGTTTGTGGATTTTGTCAGCATCATTTGTTACATTATATTTTTTAAAAATGGCAGTTTGTTACCATTTTGGGTTTAAAATACTAAGAGGGTTTTGTATAATTTGTATTTATTATGTGTTTAATATGAAAAATATACATTTTCTATGCCAATAAAGCTATTCAAATAAGATAAATAAGTATTGATTGCTCTCGTAAATCATAGTTCATAGTTTAATCTGATGACACGATACCATAGTAAATAATTACCTAAACTACTTCTCAAGACAAAATTAAATAGTAGAACAATGAATTTAAAGGTGTAATATCAACAATTACAATTAAATTAATTAACAAAATGGTTAAAAAAAACACATAATTTGTAACAAAACGTTATATTTATATTTTAAATCTCCACTTCAGCAAGTGTTTTTTCCACATTTCTCATTTGGTCATTTACAGATCCCATGCTTGCTTTGTCACAATGCTTTTTTTTTTTTCAAAGCTGTGTGCTTTGTATCAGGAAAAAATGATTTTTGAAACAGCATGCATGTTTGTGTTTACAACAGGAACTTATTTATCTAGCAGCCCTGTGTTTCTTTGCAAAAATTAAAATGACACCCGGTTCGCACAAATTGTTTAACTTTTCTACATCCAGTATATTAATTCAGCCTATTTGTTTGCATTTTTATTCTAAAGGGCTTAGATAAATGAGGTACTACTGTGTTTATTGGGCATATTGAGAACATTTTTGTTTTAAATTAAGAAGTCGTGTAAACAGGACTGAATCTCACCAAATTACTGTAAGTAAATGCCTGATTATTTTGTGGAAAAAGTGGTGATTTGGATTGCTTTCTGCATGGTGTTTGTTTTGGAAAGGAAACCAGTGGTTATGGTAAGTTTTTGGGTCAACAATCAAATCTCCTAAATGTAGGAACAAACCCTTTCTGAAGAGGTAGGGCCTTATTTTGGAGTAAACACTGAGCTTTGATCCCTGTCTGGTTTGCATGCTGTTAGTGACGATTACAGCACAAATTTATGATTTTTTTATGTGTTAATTGGATGTTGCATGCTAGTGCTTTCATGATTTTAATCTTCTTTTTTTTAGTTTGCCATTTTCAACAGCAAAAATAAATAAAATAAAGGATAATATTTTTGTTTGTCTTTTTGTCATGTTTTGCATTATTTTTTGTCATTTTGTTCAACATTTAAACGGACTGAGTTCCTATATTTATATAGGCAGTGCATTAAAGCCTTTATATGTTTTAATTTGATTTTTAGTTTGTTTTCAGCCACATCATTTTGTCATTTTTTTTCTCCTCAATATTACAACAATACTTAATTCACCTTTTTGCTATTGCTTCACCAACATGTCTCTTTTAGTAAAGAGACAGAATCTCACATTCACAAAATGCACAGTTACTTACAAAAGTAATGTTCGGGTCATTTCATTTGGCAGGCAATCTCCTTTTTCCACTGCCAAAATACTGATCTTAGGATTTGTCACTTTGACAGAATCTTCCTGTTCTAAAACATTGGAGGCTTTACTTCTTACAGCTATTTATTTATTTTTCCTTCAGTGGATTACATCACACAGAATGGGTTTTAATTGAAAATGGAACATAAATCTGTACATATAATTTATGGAGGCAAATACTAAAAGTTAAATCAGCCAAAAAGAACAGAATGAAGCAGTTGTTTATTTTCTCATCTTATGATGGTGTTTAATCAGTAATAATTATTTACACAAAATGACAGATTTAAGACACATTTTTTATATTTAATTAGTGCAGCAGGTTCAAATCTGTCCTATATTCTAGGTCAGGTATTACCACATAGAATGGGTGTGGGGACACAAATTGTTACAGGCCTGTATTTCCTAAGCAGGGTTTACAGTAGGTCACTTGCATGTGATGTTTAATGCCTTGCATGGTGACAACATGCAATGGCCAGTACTCGTCTGCATGCTGCTTAATGAATATCTTCCTTTCTCTCTCTTTGCCTGTCTGTGCATCCAGAAGACAACTATACTGAAGGTGGGTATTTTCATCGTCCATTGGAACTCCATCTAATGTTCTCATAGCTCTCAGATAAATGTAAACAAATGTTTTTGTGAATGGTGATGGTGCGGTCGGAACTGGACTGGTAAGTGTGATTCATTGTTTTGTTTCCTCCAAATTTAGTTTTCATTTTAAATTTGTTTATTTAATTTTCATTTGTCCTAAATACCATAACCAAAGTATTTACCTAGACAATAAAATGGATTTTCCATACATATAAACTAAACAAAAACCAATAAATAAGTGAAGATATAAGGGGACAAACATTTTTTTTGCGACAATAAGCTAAAATAAAATACATTTAGTTTAATACATTAATTTTACTAAATACAGAATTCTGCTTATTCCACGGCTGATCCAGTTTCTCAGTTTTGGGAGTGCAGAGCATGCATGTCATTAGATGATGACAGAGACCTTAACCGTTTTTTTTACAAACCTTTTATACAAAATTAGCTCATTCCTATTCACAAGAACAATCACTATTCTTCCATTAAAATTCCATGTAGACTGGTTGTAATTAATGTTAAGCATCAACCCAATGACAATGGACAAGGATGAACAAGAAGTTGCATCCCTTATAAAACTTAACAATTAACATTTTTAACCTTTAATCTCCTGATTAGTTTTTTTTTTTACTTTTACCAATAAAAGCAGTGATGTTGGGGCTAAATTATAAAACAACTTGTGCTTAGCTATAACTCTTAAAAAGTCTGCTGGGATGGTCTTATAGAGGTGAAAGGTCAACGTGAATTTAAGTTTCTGACTGCTGTGTAGTAAGTTGCTGATGATGCATTGCGACCTGCTCGGGTTGACTCAATGCTCATCCTGTTGACCCTGTTTGTTCGTCCTCCTCTTGATCTCTACCCTACTTTCTTCCCGTACCCCGACTCCCCTTATCGTAACACAGACATCTACTCTGAAAGAGATGCCTGCATGTCAGTGTGACACAGTTTCCCGTGATCCCTTGTTCTCTGCTGACTGTGCTCTTGTTTTCCTTTAAGGTCTGGCACACTTGATGATGGGCGACCAAGGTATGGGCTCTGTTCCTTTTCCCGTCATTCCTCCATTGATCCCTCTGCTTCTGTTGCGCTAAGAAGTTGTGTTTGTCACTAACTCCTGTGCAGGCTTGAAGCTTCAGATATGGGCTGCTGTTGTTTCTCTTCTTTTAAGGACTTTTCTTGACTTTCAGTCTTTATTTTTTCACCTTATTTAAGCTCATCTGGGCTCTCGAGTCCATACAGCGCTGAATAGCCATGCCACTTCTTTCCATAAGTTCTTTCTTTTTAATTATTCACATTTACGGTACTTACTTTGCTGTATGGGTGGTGATTCAAGTAAAGGGAAACTTGCATTAGTCTTGTTTGGATGTAGTACATGGCGGTGGAAAAAAGCTTCCTGACTTTTTAAGCTAATCCTCATCTGAACTCATTTCTGTAATGCATGCTGAGAGCATCTGCACAGATGCTTTGTCCAGACATCCTTCCATTTGTGTGGAACTGTATATTCTCATGGTGCAGCAGAGCAGGGATGTTTTTTTTCTTTCTTTTTCCACTCCACAATGTAGCCTTCCATTTGTATTTGCACATATTTGTAGTCATCAAGCCTCTCTCAACTGTCCTATGTCCTCTAATGTGACGATGACACTTATCGGTGTCTCCTCTTCCTCTGTTCCTCCTTTCTGTTGTCTGGAATCTGCTTTCTTCATGGAACATTTCACCAAATCTCATAGGTAAAAGTAAAGGTACTACATTTTTTTATTTGATTTGTTTCTAAATTCATTGAACTCTTCAATAAGATTAGTGGCTTTATATACTCGTGCTTGAACGACGTATATAAAGCCACCGGCATTTAGTTTTTCCAAGTTTCTTTTTCAACAAAAAAAAAATGTTTTTAAGGTAGGTGCTGCTCTTGCTTTGCATTCACGTGTCCAAGCTGTGTCACCTGTCTCTCTTTTCTGCTTGATGCATGGGAACCATAAATTAGACTCATTTAAATGTATGAATGCAATAGATGCTGCCCTAGTTTAAGCACACAACCTGCACCCACAGGGTAATTACACTTCATTCTCTTTGGAAATCATGGGTTTTTGAAATTGCTGGTGAGGCTTGATCATAGTGTTTTGGGCCTCTCATCCTGGCTGTGATCCTCACCTCTTCTCTCTGTGGGGTAAGTGGACTTCTGATTTTTCCCATTTGACTCTCCTCCTCAGGGCAGAGAGGGACACCTTGGCTTGTAAGGTCCCTGCTGAGCATACAAGGTAAATCTTGGATTCTTTCATGTTAACTACTGCAGTAAATCTAAATTGATCACGTCTGCTTACAGTAATGCAATTAGACTTGAATGTCTATATGTGTGAATGGCTAATTGCAGAATAACCTTTAACGATGCCCACAGAGCTACTTTTAAAAAAGTAGTGATGGTCACTGTGACATTTAGGTAACCCATTTCCATTTTGAGATCACTTTCTATTTGATTTTGTCACCAGCTTTAGTTTGAACCAAAGCTTTTGTCATGCCGCAACTTTATGCAATATACATGTTATATCTGTTCATGTAAGCTTGAAGCATCATTTCAGCAGGTAAGTTTGAACTCGATGTACACCATGAGAAACGCTTTGTGTTTGTGTTACCCGACATATATCGGATTTCTGCTGCTCTAAATTTTAACGGCCAATTCATGGTTTCTGCATTTGTGCATGACGTGAATTTTAATAACCGAACCAGTTCACGAAGCAGAGGTAACAACTCCTCCAGTGATTACACAACTCACCATCTTCCTGCCGGCATGTGATTCATTGATAAGAAAACAGTACACAGCAAAATGTTTAAGGTTTATGTTACACTTTAAGAGTAAATTTACTTAATTACACTAAACTTGGTGATCGTTTGGGTACAAGTTCCCAGTGTTGAAACAACACTGGACATAGGAGTTAGATACGTAACACCAGAATAGTGTAAAATTCAAACACTTTAAGAGTATAAATACTCTTTTATCAATACCATTTCACTCTTTTCAGATACCACAGCAAAATCCAAAGTGCTAATTTAACTAAAAGTGTTAAATTTTACACTTTTTCTGAGTTTATATAATTCTTGGATTCTGAGTTATAATTACTTTTTGAAAAGTTTTAATATTTAACACTTATAAAGTGTCTTTTTAAATACATATAAAGTGCATTGTGCATTTAGTAGTTTAGTTTTACACTGTAGACTACAGAGCAGATTGCACTCTGGCTCAGAGTTGGGGTCAACACTTCATGTGTTTGAACACAGCAGCACAACAGAGTCGACCTTCATATGCCAGGAAGTATCTCTCACTAGTGTCGATTTATGACCAATAACACAGACTTAAACTTGAACAACTAACTAACCTGAACCAAACAACTAACCAGATCAACTCATTTTTACACTCATGAACATCTTTAATAGTCATAAACATGCAAACATAATTTCTACATTACCCAGCATCCCTTTGAATATTCTGGTTCATTTGGCATGAGGTGAAAGAGGGCTGGGCTTTTCAGAATCAACACTACAATACATGCTTGTCTAGAGTAGGCTGTGCAGGAAGATTGGGCCATTTTGTTGATTGTTTTTATTTGGATTCAACAAGCAGGAGTTTCTCTATTTGAGACACTTACAATGCTCATGGTTAGAATATGTTGACATTACATGCGGATAATTCAGACCGCCTCGTACTGAAATTGCAGTAGAAATTGAGGTTGCACACACAACCTCTTGAGTCCAAGGATTTGGCTGAGGAAACCATAAATTGGCCTCAGAGTTGGGTGATGTATAGAACTACATGCATATGATTTGCACACATAAACATTCACACAATCATCTCGTCAGAGGGCTGACTTAAAGCTGCAGATAGCCGAACCACAATCACAGCTTCGCTTGCCTTATGTGAGGCTTAGACTTCTTACTGAGTATAGCAGATTTACACACATGCACACTGCAAAACAAAACCCATTTATGTCATCGTCTAAGGTAAGTGTGATTGTTTTTCTCAGCTCTTCCCCCTGCTTATTGGTTTGAAAATGGATGCTTACATTTTTGCATTAGACATACAGCAGATGTGTGTTTTTTTTATTTGAAAAGCAAAATGACTTCTATAGATGACTTAAAAAAATAGATTTTGTTTTGCTGCTGTCAAGTTTTGACAAATCCTAATAGACCATTTGTCATTGATATGTTGTGTGAGAACTCGTTTGGCATTTGGTAAATATTTCTAGCACAGCAATGACAACTGCTTTCTGTAAAGTAAATGTACACAAACAGGTTCATATGGACTCAAACTACATAACCTATTGTTTCCATTTGTTTTAATTATTACCAAGTGAAAAATGTCAGTTTTTTTTAAACACACTTTAGGCTGAGTTGTGTTTTTTTTTAATCCATACTGTAAAGTTTTCCCCCACCTTGTAACAAACACCTAACTTGTGGAAAAGCCACAGGGAGAGAGTCAAGTAACAGTGATAAGTCACAAATCTGCCATACATGCTCCACTGCTTCTAATTTGGGACCTCGGTAAGATGTCCCCTGTGCTTTACAGTGCAAAAACCCGCTCAATCCAGTAAATGTACAGTGTGGTCATAAACACGTATCCCCACATGAGGGTTAAAATTGGAAGTGGGGACCGAGCCTGTATTCATTGTCCGCTTTAACGCTGGGAGATTTTTGTGTATTGTTAGCGGAGCTGAGGTTCTCCTGTGTCGCGTTAACCACTTGTTTGGTTTATCCTCTGTTTGCTGGTGAGCCCTTTGAGGACATGATTTTTATGTGTGTCTGGCTGCTTTCAGCTGACGCACCAACAGTGTGTTTCTCAAAGCTTGTTCCCGTCCTGGCTCTAGAGAGCAGGACACACACAGGGATAAGTCATAATACTACTGGCGCACAAATCACTTGGGTATTTAATTGATGTCATCACAATAAACTGCCATGTGCGGCTTAAGAGGAACTACAGCTTGTGCAGACAGGCTTACAGGTAAAACTGGGCTATTTCTAAATTAGTGTACTTCATAATGTAATTGCTTTCAGTTTCTAAACATGGAAAGTGTCCTTTTCATCACGCTGTGCGCTTTCCAGGGGGATTTTCCGTGAAGTGCACAGGTGAATTGGTTTGCCGTTGTGTTTGTGCACGTTGTGCTCCATTTTGCGCGTCAAATTAAATAGATGTTCCGAACGCAACACTCCTTTGCATGTTTGCGTCGCAGAAACCTGGCACATCAGAGACTTAACCGGTTGTCACAGATTTAGAAAGACTGCAAATGATTTTAAATAGTAGCTTCCTGTCATATACAGTTCACGCGTGAGCTGACGGGGGAAAAACGAAATAAGAAATCATGAAACGGGAATCTTTCACAGCCATTATGGGAGCTAACAGGGTGTGAAAATTAGTCATGTTCTCACATGTGCAACTTGGCTGTGGGTTGTGTGTGTTAGCAGTAAATGTCAGTACAGTTGATACAGGGATACTGTTTATGTTTTATCAGTGGTGTGCAAGTTGCACAATGCAGGAGCATCTTCCTCATTCTTTGAATTTTGGTTTATTAGTACTAATATAATATCAAATGTATATATTGCAAAGAACATGTGGTAGGATATATTCAGAAAGCTCAGCTCATTTTTGAGTCTCACTTAATTCAGTGCATGTTCCTTTAACCTTGAGGAGGGAGCTCTGTTGTATGAAGTTGTGCTTATGTTTGTACTTGTTATGGCATGGTGCAGTGATGGATAGTACTTAAGGTGGGATTCAGCACAGCTCAGTGAGTAAGTGACATTGGAGTGTGTTCAGGTCAGTAAAAAAAAAAAAATCATTGAAAAAGCTTTGCTGGAAGCACCAAATGTGATATTTAACCTCTCACTTTCTTTAAGATAAGTGCATTAAAATGTTATTATTTTTATTTTAATTAATGCAAAGGTTAATGATCTTTGTTATGGAAAAAAGAAATTAAAATAAGTCTGACATGCAAAACTTCAACTCATGCAGTTAAAATAGCATTTTCTTGATTTTAGAGTCATTTAAAAAAATGACTATTTAATTTTCTCTCAGCAAAAGCAACATGTTTGAATTCAACCCTGTTACCTCACAGCAAACATGTAGGTTTGAGTCTCATTCTGTGTCGATTTCGTATGTTCTCCACGCACTTTTGTAGCTTTTATCTGGGTATTCAGGCTTCCTCTCACAATCCACAAAACTGAACCATAGTCCAAACCCAAGAACCCTGTCAGACAAAAGGTTTCTCTTAAGTTGTAAAAGACTAATATGAAGAAAGAATCTGTTTTGTCAGGTTTTAGCTCATCTTTTTGTGGCTGTTGCTTTAAGTGACTGAGTGTCTTTTTTTTTTTGGCAACTGTAGGATCAAGTCATCTAAAGACATTAGAATAGATGCATCACTTAAAAATAATTTTCTATTAGAAAGAGGAGAAAACTTTAAAAAAGTGTTTGTGGAAAAAAATAAAAAAGAATAAATGAAATAAAACATTTAGCATATTTTGTATAATGATAAATGTAATAGTCCTCTGCACATAAAACAGTCTTTCTAATGCACTTTCTTTCCAACAACGACCTTATGCTTCTGTGTGAGAAACCATTAAGTTCATTAAACAAAAACAAAACAAGATATTTAAAATATGTTATTATATCATGCATTTTTGTGAGGCCCAGTGATTAATCTTGTGTATGATTTTGTTTTAAGCCACAAAATGCTTGATTTTTTAATTTATTTATTTACGATAACTTGCTCATTGCCCAACTAAGGCAACATAGTGTACCTAATCCAACAAGCAAGTGAAACATATGTTGCTCATAAATTTAAAGTTGAATAATTGTGTTCTTCATTGCTGATCATGCTTAAAGGGAAGCTAAGGTGGAAAAGCAGTTAAATAAGGATTTCACTTAGAGATGCTTTTTATAATTAGGCACTTTTAATAAATGCTGCCCAGTATCAGTCGAACTTGTCAACCATTTTAACAAGCAGGCAACACAATATGGTGTGAGTTTAATCAGTGTTGCTTTTCTGGCTTTGTGTGAAACCTGAAAGATTGTTAGTGACATTTATTTCAGCTTCACTGAATCCAATAGGATTACATTTTCTAAGTTTTAACCTGACATTAAGTACATAGTAGCAGTTGTATTTCTAACCCTTATAGTAAATATTACTACAATAATTAAAAGCAAGCTGTGCTTCATTAAAGGCAGCGCTGAGTGATTATTTCTGAGGGTCTTCATTCAGATCAATTTTGAAGGCCGGACGTAGGGTTAATAAGGCCTTCATACAGAGTTATCTGCCTTCTCATTATGTGAAATATCAGGGAAACTGACTCAGGCATTTTAAATACAAACCTTGCAACTTTTAATTTAGCATATATACACTGTGATCAAAAGTCAGTAGTTAATATTATTATTATTTTAACTTGGAAACTTTTCTATGAAAGTGTTGAAAAGAAAAAAGCAGGTGTGGTTTGCTCCAATTGACACCAGTTTGTTCGTATGTTTGATGGCCTACTTTGAGAAACAAAAGTA
>JARVGW010000001.1:22515276-22532307 GCA_031762495.1 Anablepsoides rubrolineatus | reverse complement strand
CTGCTATAATTTAAAGACCTTTGAAAACAATTTATTGAACAAGGTGAAATTAAAATCCACCCACAATTTATTTCAGCAACTGTGTTACAAACATATTTTTATCAGGTACTAAACAACTTTAGGTTCCCAAACTACAAACAATTTCTTATTAAGCAGCTGTTGTTATCATTGTTTCCACTTAATAGTTTAGCCTTACAAAACTATGAAGCAAAAATCATACTTTTAAATGTTCAATTTTAAAGAAAACTTGCATGTGAAGCAAATCTGTAAGGACACTGACACTGCCTTAGTTGCAAATTTTTAAAAAAGTAAGTTTTTGTAAGTAAGTAAGTGCTAAGATATTTTCATCTGGATCTTCATGGAATACCAGTCATTTTAATATTCTAACAACAATAGATGTCTTAGCATTTTTTAATTTTAAATACCATAGCTCTGGTTCAAATGTTCACCCGTGTTTTATTCCTACTTATTTCCTCGAGCATTTTACAAGAATACAACCGAGTCAAACCCTTTTGATTTGTTCCTGCTCAAATGCTTGGAAATGTTTATCTTCACCTCAGAACAAAAGCTGCTTTGGTTGGATATTAACAAGAATTTGTCCAGCTCGAGCATTCACTGCATTCAAAATGTAAAAGAAAAAAAAAGTATATTGAGTGCATGCTTTGTGGGGGGGATCCGAATTACCATCCTCCTCATTTCTTTGTCAGGTCCTCTTTGCTTTGTCTCATTGCAGTAAAGTGATCCTAAAGTTCATCAGTAAGACCAAATAAGAGGTAAAGTATTGTATGAGTGCCAGAAAGTCGGGTGCAGTGGATTGGCAAAATGCTTAAGATTAAATGCAAAATAAAATAAAAAAAAACACAGAAATGTATTTGAAACGAAACATTGCTATATTCTCAAACTTAGGGGAGTTAAAAGGAGGGTCAATGATGTGCTTTAGGCATTCTTTCTTTTTTTACAAACCATTTGGTGTCTGTCAATCATAAACTTTCTTTGATAAGCAGTTTTTCTGCTACCTATATAGCTGTCTTGGCACACACAGAAAATGGTGCAAAAATCGCACGAGAAACTCGGGGAGTCACTGGTTGACCTCTAGCTCCATTTGTGGAGGATTCTTGTTCTTTTCCTCGGTCTGCTTTTTTCTTGTTAAACTTATTTTGCCCTTTCTTTACTCTATGTTACTAACATGCTTTGAAAACAAACTAACATCATTCATGGAATGTACCATTCTACTAACCAGTATGTTTTTTTTTATTTTTTTTTTTGCCGTTTAACAGTGTACTAACAGTATTGATCATCATATATTATTTGAGTAACAATCGTTATTCTGTTCACAGTTTTTAATTTCCTTTCTCCCCCCTTTTCCACAAAGCACTCAGGCATTGGACACGCTATGGTAAACAAACTACATTGTTCGGTAGATATCATTCTAATTGTTTCTTAGTTTGGGTTTGCCGTGTGTTTCTTTTCTTTCTTTTTTTACTGTAGACGTCATTTACAAAATAAGGGAAACTGCGGTTGGTACTCTTCTGCTTACTTTTTGAATTCTTTTATTTATTTTTTATTTCTTGGTCCGTTCATTGGTTTCACCCCCTTATTTCATTTGTTTTCTGTCCAATTCTGTTTGATCCACCTTTTCAGGAGCATCATTTCGAGCCTTTTGCATCAAGCTGTGGTTAATAATGAGGACGTTTCTCCTGTCTGGCTGGTCTGATGCTCTATGGCTCAGCCAGTTGTTTCCTCATCCACGTTGCATGGCATGCCGTTTGTCCTACATGTTGCAAATGTCAAACTCCCCATTTGCCAACATGGGTGTTCTGACTGTTGGGCTGTGTTTGTCATTTCTTTTCTAGTGCTTTAATTTTGTGTGTGTGTGTGCTTATTCAGTGTCCATCAAATTATTCAAGAGCCTTTGCATGTATGTGACACTGGAAACACTGACTCTGTCCCAATCCAGAGATTGGGACAGAGATTGGGAATACATATTTTTGATTTCTTCTAAATAAAAAGAAAAGACAAATACATGCATGTTGTTTTTTTACAGTACCCTGAATCATTATCTTATACTCAAAGGTGATTGTGCTCCTTATAGCATGTGTTCCCTCACCAACTAGTGGCACGTTGTGATTTATTTTGTAGAACAACTGAATGTACTAATTTGAAATAACAGTTAAACTAACCTAAGTAACACTTTACTAACACCATTTTTGTGTCTGCTAAATTACTTTTAAGTTGCAGTTGAGACGATACTAACACTGTATGGGCAGTTTTACTAACGTCATTAGAATAGCTCTCCACTGAAGGCGTGCTGTCTTCCAACTAATCAAACTGGTCAAAATAATAATAAACAAGAAAAAAGACAATAAACCAGACATGAAAATGGGTTTGGGAAATATAAACATAATATAGAAGTATAACATGGTCAAAAAGAAAGAAAGGGCAATAACAATAAAGTATGTAGGCTGTTTCAGTATAGTGTTTCCTTTTCCCTGTGCTTTGTTGTTTAGGTAACGATATCTGTGGATGGGATTCTGACCACCACCGGATACACGCAGGAGGACTACACCATGCTAGGCTCGGATGACTTTTTCTACGTTGGAGGGAGCCCTAGCACCGCTGACCTGCCTGGATCTCCTGTTAGCAACAACTTCATGGGTTGCCTCAAGGAGGTAAACACTTCTTCTGTGTGAACCCTTAGACTAGTGGGTGTATAGGACTCAGTTTGCTTCACCTAAAGACACTAGAACACTCTCCCACCCACACGCTGACCTTTGTCTCTGCCTGAACATTCTACTTTAGTTTGTTTCTCCTCCCGTCCTCCCCGTGCTAGAAAACAAACTTTTCTTTCTATATGTTATTTCTTCTTCTTCTGTGCTCCAATGTTGTTTAAAACATACACAAACACCATTCAAACACACAGCTCTGCCTTGAAGTGGAATTTAGCACTGTTCATTTGCAGCTCCATCAGGTGCACATCAAAGAAAGAGCAGCGATCCAGAGATCAGGGAGTTGAATTTTCATGAACGCTTGAGAAACTGAAACCCTTCAAACACGTACTATTGCAGAGGAATACTGAAATCATACTGTTGCAGACTCATATGATGTTAGAACACCCGAGGCTACCTTTAATGATATACGTTTGATGTCATTAGCAGGAAATTTGCAAAATTATAAATTCAGAGTGCTAGACATGCGGCACCTGGGCTGCAAATCCAGACGGCAATTACATATACTACCAGATGATGGACATAATTTAGTAGAAGTCTTATTATTTGTTGGAGTGCTCAAGAAACACGTTTGCAGCCACTAGGCAGAATTCTAATGTTTTCAATGTAATCCAAAATGATCCCCTAATTTATTGCAATTTTTAAAAATCCCTTTTATTTCATGCTTGGTTTTTATTTGACTTTTTTTTTGGTGACCATCATATTGCATCTTACCTCAACCTTTGACTGTCATCCCTAATTATACCCTAATACATTATCTTGAAGAGTTGGAAGGCAGTTCTGTTTAATGAGCAGAACAGTGTGGGCCACACATTCTCCTGACACATTTAACTTGTTAGAAGTCTTGTTATGGGGTACGCTTTAGTTAGCTACATTTCTCTGGAGTGCCGCAGATCTGGTGACAACACAAGTCACCCAGTGATAACGTTTAGGTTACCTCATCTTAATAACCTTAATAATGTTGCTGTGACAACCAACGATGGCATTGGTGCTTCCATTGCTGAAACATTACAGAGTAAAATAGACTTTAAGAAATTTAGCAGCATTCATGACATGTCCAAATAATTTTATACAACAGTGTTTATAAAATAAGGAACTGAGTACAATTAACACCAAACAGTTTTATGTTGTTCCAATATCAAAGCTTTAACTGTTGATGAGATGTTATATGTTGCAGATAAGGACTTACAGAGTGCTTTCACAACCAGGTGTCCATAATTTGATCAAAACGTTGTGAAAATGTCAAAGTAATATGTCTCTTCATAGTAAAAAAAAAAAAAAAATACTGGGATTTTATTGTGACACCTTCATAAACTTGTGGATACCTCAATATATTTCAGCAACATTCGATGACAACATTCTGGAATTTGACTTATAACATTTCTAAAATCTGACCTATAATATCCAGTAATGTATAAAGTACCTCAAAATGATACCTGAGTAAAAGTACAAGTATCTTATCATAAAATTACTTTGGTAAAAGGTTAGTCTTCTCTAAATATTACTTGAGTAAAAGTCTTAAAGTATCTGATTTTTTTGTACTAAAGTATCAAAAGTAAATTTCTGATGTAGAATGTACATAAGTATTAAAGTATTGAGTAAAAATGAGCGATTAGATTACCAAAATTACATTTATTGGGAGGTGACCTCTCAAAAAACATATTTTTAAAGGTATGCAGCTGTGATGGATTGTGTAAACGAATACATTGTCAAATGTATACTTCTCTTTCAACCACAATTAAATTGACTCTATCCTGGAGACAATTTATAAGGATAGTATTTTTTAATAATAATTAGCCTGAACAAAATAGGAGTAACGACTTTATACTTTCTACCTTTTAAAAAAATGTGTAGAAGATACAGGTAATTGTGTAAAAATGTAAGGAGTAGAAGTAAAAAGTAGGATGAAAAATAATTACTCAATTAAAGTACATCAAAACCATAACCACAATTTTGATTTAAGTACACTAAAAAAGTATTCAGTTAGGGGACTCAAAAGATGTCTTATAGATGTCACACAACAAAGCACAACAACAAACAACTATTTACTTAGTATTTAAAAAAATGCACATCATTTAGCTAAGAATATGAAATTGCATTGTTCAAAATTGTTTCTAAATATAAGGATGCAAGATTTTTCTCTGAATGAGAGACAAGGAAGAGATTAAAGAATAACCCAAAATATTTAAACAGATTACTACTAAATTAGCAGCTATTAGAACAAACTCACAATTTCCATTTGTACTGAGCTGGATGTCTCACCAGTTGGCATTTATTGTTCGGATTGGAACAAGAGCCAGAGGCTGCTGCCGGTGGTGGCACCCAATCAGTTTGTTGCTTGAAGGATCCAGACTAGAAGGAACAGACTACCACCCTCCTCTTATTCTACCTCCTCTACACTTTAGCCAACGCTCCATCAATTTTCCAAGTACATGATCAGAGTTTTTGAATATGAGTGCTGCACAAGGGGAAGTCTTAAATCTGTCACAAAATGCACACAAAAATCATATTTTGCCTGGATAGGTTAGAAAATCTGTGTATGCACAAACAAAACATTTCATTGTGATAAAATGTACAAAAAAGAGTGACTGAGGACATGACAATGTTTTACTACTTAAGGGAATATTTAAAAAATGACTTGATTCTTACCAGGTCTTAAAAATTGGGATATAAAGACTTTGGACGAACAAAAAACAATACTTTATTAAACAATATAATTGTTATTACTTCATACTTAAAACACTAAAACCGGACAAGGCCAAATTAACTTTTCTAAAGAAGACCCAGTTTGATTTATTCCATGCTTTTTTCACTATGCTGGCGAGTTTTGTGCATCACGTCAGCCAGATCTGTGGAAATATACAGGTGCCCCATTGCAGGTCAGCTGCTGAGTATGTCGTGATAGAATATGAGCTGTAGTTTAACAGCATGTGCAGCGGGGCCCTGATTGATGGCATGTCCCCGAGTGGCTTTGTTGCAGTATTCGTGCGGATTCCAGTCGGCGCCGCCACGCCTGCCTGTTGGTTCTGATGGCAAAACAAACGGTGGTGCAGTAATAGCTCAGTTGTCACAACCCTGGTTTGATGACAAATTAGTGCAGCACTACTAGTGCAGAGCAAGGCGTAGCTGAAACCAAAGCTTCTTTAACTCTGAAAGGTGCCCTTTGTCTTGACTATAAAAAAATGATTTAGGTTTATTGGCTGTATCTGTTCCATCTAGGTCTGCATGACTTAAGCCCAGCTGCCAGATATATTATCCTTCATCCATTTATTTCTTTCTGCTATCTTTCCTTTAGACACGAGATTTTTATTTTTTTTGTGAATTTGCCTTTTTGTTCCCCTTTCTATTTATTTAATCATGGAATCTTTTAGTCATGTAAAACAATGGGAACAGAGACTTTGCACTGGTTTCCAATTGTTATGCAAATAGATACAATAAGTCATAGTTTCATGAAAACCTAAGCCAGGACACAGCTGACGTTGGTGCACCTGATCCACCTGAACTGTTAGACACTCCAGATCTGACTCACGATAAACAAAATAGTCATATTGCAATCCCACTGGCAGTGTCCCAAATTCCAGGCAAATGCTTAGCAAGACAGCAGATTTGAATAACTGTCCATTTCTTTCTTTCTTTATTTTTATTTTACACTGAAGCATACAGTATTTTACTTACATGTACCATTACAACACTTTAGGTATTGGAATTATCAGTTATAGATGATTAATTCAACAAACTGATTGGCACCATTTATTTCAACACAGATGTGTCAGAATTTCTGGAGTGAAAGTATAACAGACACACTCATGTTTTAATTAAAGATTTTGACATTTGCCTAAATGCTAATTAGTTTCTCATATGGAAATTGGAAATGGCGAGATAGACGAATCCTTGCTTTGCAGCTACACAACTGCAGCAGATAGTCTTTCATTATAAAAACGGGATGATGATAAGGTTATGGCTGCTTCAGTTTGTTTCTGAAGCTTGCCAATTACAGTCACACACGTGCATTGTGCATTTGGACACGTTACCACACAAACTAGGATGACCTTTAAATTGTTAGTAACACACTCAAGATCCATTTATAAAATTTTATTGGAATATTTTTTGCGATATTTAGTATGGAACTTAATTTTTCTCTTAAGGCACCCTTCAAACACAATGAGCTTTATGAAAGCATAAATGATGATGGATTTATTTTTCCTGCTCCAACCACCCTCTATATCAGTTCAGAGGTCACAGGTTTAATCTACTTCATTTTAACTCAAATCAAATAATAACCGGTTTATTATTTTATCAGTGCTCTAATTTGTACATGCTGAATACTGCAGAGTGAAAGAGTAATCTCATGCATTTATTTTTAAACAGGTACATCATCTAACCACTTTTATTATAATCACAGGCTCCAACTGAAGCCCTAATCAGCATTTTATGCAACATCTGCAATTTATACGCTAGCTTCGAATCATTATTTCCCTCACACAGCTCTCATTGACTCAAAATATTCTCTCTTTTGTTGATACTGATGCTTCAATAAAAAATAATACCCTGAAACTACCCTGCCGGAGTGCACTGTGCATTTGTGGTAACGACTCTAGACAGGGACCAAAGATAGCAGGGAAAACGAGTGACATTTGGTGCCATGTAGGTGCAACTTGACTAGTGCTTGAGGCGTGCAGACCTTGCTCATGACACACTGTCCTCAGGGATTACATGTTACCTGGACAACTGCTGGTTACTTGTAACATTTCATGAAATATTTTCAGTACATTCTGCAAGTTAATCGTATGTTTAGTTTTGTTTTTTAATTTCTTTTTTTCAATGCATGGCTGAACTATTGAAATTTAACTTTCACCTTCTACATTCATTTCAGGTTGTTTATAAAAACAACGATGTAAGGCTCGAGTTGTCCAGACTGGCAAAGTTGGGTGATCCCAAGATGAAAATCCACGGAACTGTTGCCTTCAAGTGTGAGAACGTAGCAACTCTGGACCCCATCACATTCGAGACACCTGAATCCTTTATAATCCTCAACAAATGGAATGCTAAGAAGACGGGCTCCATCTCGTTTGACTTCCGCACCACTGAGCCCAATGGCCTTCTTCTCTTCAGCCACGGCAAACCCAAACAACAACCAAAGGATTCCAAGACGCCCCAAACTCTTAAGGTGGACTTCTTTGCTATTGAAATGCTGGATGGCCACCTGTACTTGCTGCTAGACATGGGCTCAGGAACGACAAAGACCAGGGCAGTCAATAAGAAAGTCAACGATGGTGAATGGTACCATGTGGACTTCCAGCGAGATGGAAGATCAGGTACATTTTAAAGCATACAATACAGTACTGAGTGGTTTTCACTAAACTGTTGTTGAAGTCAGGGGGTAGGGGGGTGGTGGTGCAGAGGTTATAGAAGAGAAGTCTGTGATCAGAAGGTTGCCAATTCAACTCCCCGAACCAACCAGCCCCACTTTGGGTCCTTGAGGAAGGCCCTTAAACCCTCAGCTGCTCCCCGGGTGCTGTAATTGGCCAACTCATTCTCACTCACAACTGGTCACATATTGATGCTTTTCCAAGGTTCCCTCTGCATCCGATACCCCCTTGCATCAGTTATTGACGAGATGGGGCAGAATCCATTGTCATAATTTCAGAAAGTGTAGAAAATGCACAAATCTAACCGCCCCAAAGCCTAACAGTACCTTTATTCACTCTAGACATCCTGTCCCTGACCCCACTACCTGAAATTAACCATGAACCCTAATATTAACCACGGACCCCAACTCAAAGACCCCTATATTTTGCGTCCCAATGCATCAAAACCGGAAGCCGAGGTAACCCAGGAATGCTTGGTGCGTCAATAACCGACGCAAAGGGGGTACTCGAGTCAAAGTAAGATGCAGAGGGAACCTTGGAAATGTGTCAATATGTGACGAGTTGGGAGTGAGAATGCGTTAAATTGGCAGCCCACTGATAATTAATTTCCCTTATGTGGAACAATAAAGGCTAATAAAATTTAAAAAAAGTCTCAAATAACTTAAATTTGCAACATTTAATCCAGCAGACCAAACTTTAGAAGGGACAGTCCAGCTAAATTGTTCAATATACGTCTAGTGTACTCCTGTCACCCACCCCCATATATTTACTCGCATGCACACACACCCTCAAGCTCTCTCGTTGGGTTCTCTCTACTCGCCCATCTCTCTCTGTCTACCCTGCCCAAGTTTCCATGGAAACAGGAGGTGGTCTCTCCTAAAACCAAGACTGCACAGTGCTGTGCTGAGCAGTGTGCTAATGACATTTTGAAGTAACTTTTCCTCCTGTCCTCAAATCTATGACATCAATACTTATGTACTAGAGTGTAAAGAGGACATAAAAAATAGGTCTCCTATGACTTCCAAAGTATAAATAATTACAAAAATGTGTAAAACAGCTGCATTAGTTTGCAATTACAGAGCAATGTTTATCTGTAATGTTTCATGTGAACTGAGAGCAGAAATGAACTTTTTGAGCCATAAAAAACATTTAAAGCTTTGTAAATCTACATGTGCATTTAAACCAATGTCCAGGACCATTTCTGGTGGTCCGGAGCTCAGTCACTATTTTTATACTCAATAATATTTTATATATTTAGGAATTTTCTAAATAAAAAGAAACAAATTTGCAAGTCCCCTGAGAGCATAAGTCACGAAACATATGGCACTCACAGCTTTTCATCTGCGTGTCAGATGTTTTATTAATACACACCACCAAGCACATCACTCATAACAAAAATGCAACACAACAGCCAGACATAATTATCTACAGCTTGGTCTTCCATGAGTAACTCTTCCAGCAGCTGTGACAACGGCGGATAATGATCCCTGCCCTATTTAGTTTTGCCGGTTCTTCCGGCGGGAAACAAGCCGGCAAATGGACTCTCGCTCTCAGAAAGCATCTTCTAACCTCAATGCATTAGAGACGCTAGGAGACACTATGCTTTTAAGTGAGGGTTTCTAGGCTGGGACTGCTGCAGGTCACTCATCAGGGACATTGCATGGACATTCTTAAGAGGGCACATGCGCCACTACTTCAAAAGCAAGCATGGAGTAAATGGGCACGTGGATGTGCAGACATGCAGGCAACACATTCCCCATCGTCACAGCCAACTCACCAGCTTCTCTTTCTACGGAGAATCCAATCACATACAGAGATTTGGCCCTATTGCCCTAACTGGATTGCAGTAATCCCCTGCCTAACATGTTTTGGGGATGTGTGAGTGGGGTTAGGGGAAATCATGCCAAGTTGAGCCAAGCTGCTGATGCAGAAAGTGTGCGAGCGCTCTGAGCTGTCATTTTGACCCCTGCGTGTTCACGTTTAACAATAGATCGCTCCTTATAGGTCAGCTTATGTGGAAAGAAAAGCAAAGACAGAGATGTGGTTGAACTGCTGATTGTCCCAATTTGGTTTTTTCTCTTCATTGTCACGATTCCCCTTTACTGCATTTTCAGTATATCCTTCTTATATCTCATCACTGAAACCTCTCTCAACCTTTTTCAGTCATATGTTTTGCTTCATTTTTATTTTCTTTACTTTCTTTCTTTTTTATGCTAATTTTTTTGCATTTGCAACGGCAAATCTGTTTCTTTTCCCCTTAAGACAAGAAAGATGTTCCAAAAACTGGCTCCACTGCATTGTCTGCATATGTGTTATGTTTCCCTTGCTTGAAACATCACAATGGTTCACATCCCCAAGGGATTGTGTTCTGCTTTCTGATTTAACATAGTTTGACAGTGTTTAAACACTTCCTAACAGGACTTTGACAAGTGAGCAGAGCAGTCTGAGTGGATGCCTTGGATGTCTCATCCTTCTCTCGTCTTCCACTTGCATCTATCCAGACAGACACGCGTGTTGATTTTCAGTATCCTTGTTTGCTGTTTATGACTGCAATAAGACTTATATTAAGGATAGACACAGAAGAATTTAAATGGGCTTTATTTTGATGATGACCCCTCAATGTTTTTTTTGTGAATGCATTATTCACGTCATTGCCAGTCCAAACCACGTCTTACTGCTGCAGGGTGCGGGATCTGTCAAAATTGATACTTCTCTCACAATTCATCCTGACCAGACTGATGTTCTTTATCTGGGCACCTGCTTTACGCTCAGAAAAGTTTTCTCACTAATGAGTTTGATGTAGTGAGCTCGTTAGCCATAACCTGAAGGGAGCTGTTCTGGCTGCGTGACGGGTGGCCCATGCCAAGTGCGCAAAGCTTGGAAGTCTCAACAGCTGGTGCCGGAGAGAGCAGGGGCAGTGGGTGACGGCAGGAAAGTGCTGGAACAGATGCCTAGGGCCAAGACCCCAAAAAGAGAGCTGGAACATGTTACTATGCACCAGGTTAATCATTGTGCTCTTGGTCCTTAGCTGCCTCTCTGATGCACTTTTGCAGAAAGGCTGACTCACCTTGGCTATGAAGAACACACACAACTGGATTTATTAGCCATTATTTTTGTGTTCATCTATAGATTAAAGTGAATAAGATAAAGCACAAACATGAAAGAAATTATGTAAATATTTTAAAAATCTGATATTTTTTATACGTATAGTTAATTTAGATTTTTACATTCATGCATCCTAATGGTAGCTGTAATGAAATGTGAAATGCCCCATTTAATGTCTAATTTGTCTCTAAAATAAGCCACGCAGCCCTGCTGAAAATTCATGCATGGCTCAGGGCTTGTTTCCAAACATAAACACTTTGACTCAAAAAGTCACTTAAAAGCCATAGTCCTATCACACATACTCGCAGTTTTTGAGTCTTGCCATTTAGCCCGAAGCAGTCAGCTAATAACTCTGTCATATCTGCCACGGCACGCATCTGCCACTCAAAATGTAAATTATGACTTTACGGCAATTGTGTTTCGGAGCATCCTTACCCTACTTTTCCTCTGCCGCTGCCTGTGCGGATACTCGGCGGCGCAGTTTATAGATTACTCAATGAGGATGCGGGCAGTGGAGGCAGCCACCATTAATTAAAGTCCACAATGGCTCCTGCACAGAGAGTGACAGATCCATATACAAATTAATCACCCGGTCTGAGTCCCACAGTAAGGCCTTCCTTTTACAAAGCTTTACAGTCCAGTCATGTCCGCTGTTGTTTACCGTGCTCCAGATCGAGAATTAAACCTGAATGAGAGTGATAAATCACGGTGGGGAAACACACAAACTCCCATCGCAGGTTTATGTGTTGAAGAGGCAAAAAGAAGGAGAGACAGGGTGAAAAAACACAGCCTGCAGACCGTTAATCAAGTTCAAAAAGATGGTTTGGATTTAGGCTTTTTTCTCATGGTGGGCTGGTGGAAGAGGGTGTCTGTAATGATAAAGAGGGCGATGATTTTTCTTTTCCTTACCTTTTTATGACCACTGCTTTATAGATAAAGAAGATTTATTGGGGGAAATCCATGGAAAATGGAGAGGATGCTCTTAGGGATCCCAGATTAGGTTTCTAATTGACTAGCTGCCCTGTGATTAATAAGTCTTATCAACAGTCATCAGTCATTCTAAATGAAGAAAGTCCTGACCCTGTTCAGATGTATAACCCCAATTAGTCTATTTTTTCATCAAAGCTTGTTTTAAAAATAGATTTTATTTGCTTGTTTCTATTTTCCACAGGCCTTATGAAGTACTTTGGCAATTCGGTAACAATATAGTTAATGTCAGAGTGGGAAAAAAAGAAAACAAAATAATATTTGTTGGCCTTCTTTATTTAACTTTATGTTGTTTATTTTTAGGTACTATCTCCATCAATACTCTTCGCACTGCTTATACGGCCCCCGGGGAAAGTGAGATCCTGGACTTGGATGACAATCTCTACCTTGGGGGTCTGCCAGAGAACAAAATGGGGCTAGTGTTCCCTACTGAGGTGTGGACAGCACTGCTCAACTATGGCTACGTGGGCTGCATCCGAGATTTATTTATTGACGGACAGAGTAAGGATGTTCGACGACTGGCAGAGGTCCAGAAGGCTGCCGGGGTCAAACCATCATGCTCTAAAGAGCCTCCTAAACAGTGCTTGAGCAACCCTTGTCAAAACAATGGGATCTGTAGAGAAGGTTGGAATCGCTACGTTTGTGACTGCTCTGGGACTGGATACCTCGGACGTTCCTGTGAAAGAGGTAAAACTTTGCTTTTTTTATTACATATCCAACTGTTAGCATTTGTACAAGTTTGATTAGATGCACATGGCATGGCACCATATATTTTTTATCTAGCAAACTGCACAGTGAAACAAAAGGCCTCCACATACTCCAATCAAAGCCAAACAGCCGATGCGCAGTCACATAGTTCTGCATTCGTTTTCGTTTGAGATGCACCACGCTGATCTCTTGCACGAGGTTCCTTCCCGTTGGAGCCTACATTCTGGAAAAAAAATATTTTTCACAAATCCATCCCGGTTAGATCCGTTGTTATTTGTCCACAAACGGTTAACACTCCACACTTATCTACAGATGGATTCTACTGTACAAAACCTCTTTTTTATTTCCACTTTCGAGATTTTGGCCGATTGACGATCTTTAAAAGTGTCTGCTTCTGGTTACAACAGTTGCATTCAGGAAGTGAGTGGTTGAAGCAAAATGCAACTTCAGAGCGCTTTTAGCATATACAAACACACCCACACACTTCAGACCAATCACACATAAACTTCTGAGCAAGAGGGGGGTAAAAAGTTATGCAGGCGGGGTGTGACAATAAGAGGCAGAAGAGTCAATGCTGAGAACACAGTGACATAGTTTCATCATGAAACTGCCACAATCTCGGCTCAGTGGTTAGCACCGAGGCCTCACAGCAAGAAGATCCTGGGTTTGATTCCCAGTTCGGACGTGGGGTCTTTCTGTGCGGAGTTTGCATGTTCTCCTCGTGCTCGCGTGGGTTTTCTCTAGGTAAACCAGTTTCCCCCACAACAAAAAAACATGTACAACAGGTTGCCTTCAGGCCCAGGCCTCCCTTGAAAAAGAGATCTGCAATCTCAATGGGATTTTCCTGGTTAAATAACGGTAAATAAATATTAAAATAAGTATAAAGAGGCCTTTTGATGACCAACAAACACTTTGCAATAGTTTCTACAATACTGGCAAAGTAGAGTGTTTTTCCTCCATGTTCAGGTATAACATTGTGAATCTACTACACAAATTGAACAAACTGAAATATGTTTACTGGAGCTGATATAACCACTGGATGACAGAAAAACAAATTCTAAAAACTAGGGCACTATGTCAAACCAAAAAAATATATGAAAAAGTTTTTTTATACAGTATGTTTCTTTAATAGTGTATTGTCATCAGTAAATTTGATCAATTTGATGCAATAAAATCTTTGTTCCTATCTCCCCAATGAAACAAAAAATGAGTGCAGCTTTCTAAACAAATAGTTTGTCTAGGAGGTCATAAAAATATCACATGGGAGATGAGTCAATGTGCATGGCAGATGGAACCAACCAGTGGCTCTGTGTTTGTTTCTTTACACACTGCTTTGCAAACTGCATTGGGAGCAAAGTAAGTCACATTTCTGATCACATGTTAACAAAACAAATGATTGAATTTGTACATTTCCTGCCTAAAGTAAATCCAACACAAGGCTTGCCTTCGAGATGATTCACCAAGCAAAGGCATATTTTAGAAAACACAGACAAAAAAAAGTTTTAGATTGTCAAACAACTTGCTGTTGCACTCAAGCAAGCCAGACAAAGTTTCAGGTTGTTCTCCCACTCAGTTCTATGTACAAGTTGGTGACTTCAACATGTTGGAACAAGAAAAACAAACAAAGAAAAGTGTAACTTACTATCACAAAAGTCACTGCTGACATCTCAGACCTGCTTAGAGGTACCTGGATAAAGTTAACTGTCATGATGATGCATAGCTTTTTATTGACAGTCAATGGATTATTTGGCAGTTATTTCATTATTAGCATCTGCATAAACACTTAAAGGGGACACATGCAAAATCCATTTTTTAGCCGTTAAATGCATTTTATTGTGTACTTGGAATCTCTAGGAGTGTCATGACCTGTCCACAGCCACTCTGCCTTGTCTCGCCCACTCCTGCTTCCACCGCAATCATGTTCATTTCACTCACCTGTTATCTTCAGTATTTAAAATATCCTTTCTCTCAGTCAGTGCCAGATTGTCGAACAGCCTTGCTCAATAGAAATCTAGTGGTTTTTTTCCCCCATGCCTTGTTTTAACTTCCATGACTCGACCTTTGTTTGTCGTCTTGGAACCGGAAGGTCGCCAGTTCAATCCCCCGTCCAGCCATTTTAGTCGTGTCCTTGGGCAAGACACTTCACCCGCCTTGCCTACTGATGGTGGTCAGAAGGTCCGGTGGCACCGGTGCATGGCAGCCTCACCTCTGTCAGTGTGCCCCAGGGCAGCTGTGGCTTTAGCTTACTGCCATCAGTGGGTGAATGTCTGAAGTGTAAAGTGTCTTGGGGTCCAAGTGGACTTGATAAGGCGCTATATAAGTTCAAGCCATTTACCATTTACCATAAATAATATCCTGTGGTCTCCTGCCTTCACCAGCTCAATTAATTAAATAAAATTGTTGAAACGCCTCCTGTGCTTGGTTGGAAACCTCTAATTATTTTTCTGATTCTTGTTAAGGAGTGCAGAAAATTTGAATTTAGTCTCTCCTGGCGCTGCATCGATATCTTTATATTCTGTTTGGGTCTTTTTTTTTTAACCCCTTTAGTTTGTCCTCTATTTTCTATGATCTTTTCTGAACTATTACATTACATAATTTGCAGAACTACCAAATAAGGTCTGGACTTACACACTACAATTTGGTCATCTTCGATCTCCTCTGGTTCATACTTCGAGTCGCATGTCCCCCCACCCCGCTGAGTGACAAAAAATTGCGCAACTTCTGTCTGCTCTCCCACTGCTATCCCCCTGAGACAGCCGTCTTGTGCATTGCCCCCAGTCAGAACTCTGCCGATGGGACATTGCGGCTCTGTAGGTCCAGATGTGAAAAAGAAGGATTTAAAAGTATGATATGTATCCTTTAAAAGGGCAATTGTGCAAAGTGCTAGCCTGGTTAAAACCAGCCCCATGTCCTTCGCTTTGCTTTACACAAGGGTCTGGACTCTTGGCTATAAAGAAGCGATTCTTGCTGGAGGCGTGGCCACTGTTGAAGTTTAAAATGATTGGATCGGTTGTGTCACTATGTGTGCCAGCTCCACTGTGAAGAAGGCTAAGCTAAGAAGCTAACCGGAAACTGCGTGAGCTAACCCTACTGAGAGGAGAGACGTACCGAGCCGAACAAGAAGGCTGTAAATGAGAGCTGCAGGCTTTTTCAGATAAATTTAATTTAATTTGGAAGCCTTATCAACATGAACAGGCTTCATTCACTTCCTCCACTGCCAGTGCTATGCTCACAACCAGACACTGCACAGAAAATCGATGTTCATAACTCCGCCCTCTGTTTGCTGATTGGCTCAGGTAAAATAAACTACAAGCAGACACTGCACAGAAAATTAACATTATAGTTCAAAATGTTGCCTTTTGTTTTCTGATTGGGAGGAACAAAATTCTCCTGAAGAAATCCTTGTCTATGGGAGAAATTCCAGACGGAGCAGTGAAGGGAAACTAGAATTAAGCGAAACTGTGTATGAAGGAAAGGGCCAGGCTAGCAAATTGCCACTAAAATAAGAATTAACAGGACTGCATTTTATGTGAAAATAAACACATATGTAGGTTAGGTTAGTGTCATAAAACAAGTTTTCTTTAGTTTCGAGACCATAGTGGCCGTTTTGTCTATAAAACAGAAGCCTGAGTACTATAAGGAAAAAAAGGTGTAGAAATAGACAGCCACAAAGAGGCAGAAAGAACGAGTCAGGACGCGTGGGAGTGATGTTGGACTATGTTGAGTGGCAGGTGACTGATGCACCACTGAGACACTGCTGGTCACGTCCACCATACACACAAGCCTGTAAATTGGCTGTCTTCTTCTAACCATTTGCCTCATCAAACCATTCGCTCATGACCAGACCTTGTGCGGAATACTTATGTGTGTCTCCTCCAGAGAAGCGAAGTAGGAGCAGAGCGTGTCATACAGATAAATCCTAGAGCTCCATGTCTTAGCTGGAGCTGAGTTCCCCCTGACCCTGCAGAAATTCATTTGATAAGAACCAAAGATTTTGTTGGTAATCTCAGGAAATTAAACCGTTTTATTTGAGATAATTGAATGTTTGCCATGCTGGTAGTGATTATTTTTATACTTTGAATAGAATAGAATAGAATAGAATAGAATAGAATAGAATAGAATAGAATAGAATAGAA
>JARVGW010000001.1:22456072-22466701 GCA_031762495.1 Anablepsoides rubrolineatus | reverse complement strand
TAATAACAAAGGCCTTCTTTAGAGGACTTGATAAGTCCAGGTTCATCATTGGGGAGAAAAGAACAATAATCTGCCAATGGTTTCAGTGCTGTGGCTGATTGACGTTTTTCCAGGCTGAAAGTAATTGCATAATCGTTATCACTTCATGAAATCTTAATAGGTGCTGTCAATTAGAGACAAAGTAATGGCTTGAGACTGGAACTTGTGACGCCGTCAGTATTTAACAAGTGGCAGTAAAAAGTTTTCTGTGTCCATCAAGGGTTCAGTTGGAGCCATTTTATTGTTTGCAGTCCTCCTATGTCTGTTCCGAGCCACCACAGACATAACATTTCGCAATTTTACAAAGCCAAAACCACTTATAATTGAAAAAGATGCACGCTTATGCGGTTTAAAAATACGGTTTCTAGCAGTCCAGCAAGAAGAGGTGGGCTGACATATCAAAGGTGGTACCAGACAGAAAGATCTGATATCTCTTGGCCCCAGCGGAGACTTTCTAGCACACCCAGGGAACAGGGAAAGGCAGTGGCAGCAGGAAAGGAGCAGCGAACTGGTCACCCACAAGGTCTTATCTGCCTGTCGTATTATTTCACCACAAAGACTCACGAACGCCATATCTCCCAGCCATCTGTCCGATAACGACGGCTGCCACAAACAAAAATAAAAGACAAAACAGAAGTGTGTGTGAAAACAAAATAACAAGGCAGAGCACCGCTTCGTCATTGTGCTGGCCTCTTATTACCTTTCCCTGGAAGATGACTGATAAAGAAGCCCCAAAGACAGAGAAGGAGGGAAAAGACTGAAGATAAGCTGAAGAAAAGAGAAAGGATAAAACTCAAAATTTCATTAAGGGAAAAGCCTGTTGTCGTAACAAGCAGAAGAAGATAACGTGTAATGAGGGAGGTGGGAAGATTGACTGAGAAAAGAAACTCGAGTGTACACGCACAAGACATGAGTTCTAATCCATGTTTGTTTCTGGAAAGCTCTCGACAGGCTGACAAAGCATGGTGAAAACCTTTTTGTTACCGCCTAACACTGAAACTTTCAATAGCAGTGTGTGCATTTCAAAATAACTGGGTCCTCATCAGCTTTTGAACTTAAATAAAGCAGTAATCTGTATGATTTTAGTAAGAAAACCAGGTATGCATTCAAGATCTATGCCGCAAAACTTACATGCAACGGAAAATAAGACCTACTACTAATCTCAAGGATGGATTTATGGATTTTCTGTTAATAGTCCTGTATTTAAACAATTTTGGGGGGGGGGGGGGGGATTCAATAAATATTCAGTAGCAGCGTGCATCTGCTTCGTCTTCCCGCCTTCAGCTCTTTGCTCCACTAGGCGGAGTTGCAGGCCAGCTTGGGCACAGCCATTCAGACAGTTTTTAATGCACGGCATTTATCATTGTGGCAGAAGTACTCGTCTCCCTGGCCCGATCACTTCCCAGAACCATTTACACCAGAACTTCGGAAGAAAACTGAAACAGAAATGTTCTGAAATCAGACGGGTATTTTAGTCCAATTGTTGTTGTTCTCAATCCATTTCAGACCCATTTGAAATAAAATTAGTACACGTTAATGTATTATTTCCTGAAAATGTGAACTTAATTGAAGTTAAGAAGACATTTAGTAAATCCTTCCAACACTTTATTCTGCCTACTTTATTGAGCTTTTTTATGTCATGTAAAAATATAACATGTTTATAACATTCTGCATTATTTTATCTATTGAAAATGCTGCTGAATTAGCTTATTTAAAAATTTGTAGCACACCTTCTATTACATTTAACAAGAGATAAAAAAAAAATTTCATGAGTTTTGTTAGCAGCATTAGTTTGCTTCTTTCTCTTCAGACAGATGCTTGGTTTTTGCGTTACATCGTGAATAAAATGTGCTTGTGTGGGTGTGGTATAATTTGGTTTGAGTAAGTGGCGCTATATCAAGTTGGAAAATTCAAATTACTACATCATAATAGCTTCCATAGTCAGAAGGTCAAATGCACGCTACAGGTCAGTAGCATTTACATAATCATCAAGCTGTTGTATAACTAATTTTTAAATTTGGTCTGAAACTACCAAGATAAATTACATTTTTGAGGCAGAAAATAGGTTGTTGTTTCATAAATTCTATAAAATCTATCTCCTGTTTTTTTGGCAATTACTTCGTATTCCTATCATGCATGTTCAGTGGTGCATGGAACACTTTGGATCACATGTGCTACCAAAGCGCTCACCATTTGAAATATTGCATTTCATCCACCGTGACATCTAGATTTATTTGTGGCGGTACGGTGAAATGATGGTCAGCTGCAACGATGCTGCCGGCAGCTGAAGATCATGAATTTTCAGTGCACCTAGAAAATCAGAGTTATAGTTGCCTGTGAAGGACAGATCCCATGGCAGTTTGTTTGTGTAGTGAGAATGAGAGTGTGTGTGTGGCCTTGTGTGTGTGTGTGTAAGCGAGTGTGAACTGTTCAATAAACTCATCACAAGCCTCATAAAGATGGCTGACATTTACAGCAAGGTGCAAAGGTCAAGGAGGTGGACCTGATGAGATCATGATGGAGGAAAGATTGTTTTCTTACAGCCATCGCAAAAAAAAGTGGGAGGACGAAACCCCAGAGAACAAGCGAGGCATATTTCATAAATATTCAAAGTACGGTCCAGAAAGAATTTCTATGTTTTGTGGCTGTTTAAATTGATGATTTATGAAGCATCCAAGCAGCGCCTGATGAGGCCAATGTAGACAGACAGTCTGATAATGTGGATCTAATTAAAACTCCCAGAGTGGGACCACAGCGTATGTCTCTGCTGACCCACACACACTGGGCATGACCGTGTCCTCATTAGCACCAACAATGTCACAAGACCTACACCAGTCGACACGGACTTAAAAATTAGGAGAAAAAAAAGTCCTACTTTTTGTGCGCTGAAATGATTTCCAAAAAGAAGGTTTGGTTGTAAACGTGAGCTCCGTCTCGAGGTGAAATTAATGAAGTCAGAAAACACAGAGAGAGGGGAGACATCATGCTTTGAAGGAACCCCTCTTTTTAGTTTGCCGGCTGAAAGCGCTGCCAGATTGGCAGCTGAACCTTATGGGCCTCTCATACCTTTGATGAAACTCTGAAACTGGTGAGGAAGAGTTGACAGACACAGTCCCTTTGGCCAAGTTCTGTCTTTCTTCTGTGCCTCTGTTGTCTGCCTTTGTCAGATCTGTGAATTTTGGTGTGTTTGTCTGTGTAAGAATAAGAGTGTGAGTAAAAGAGAGCGCGAGAAATATGGTGTGTGTGTGTGTGTGTGTGTGTGTGTGTACGCATGCGTGCTCAGGATGAGCAGTTATCTGATGAACTGCCTTCCCTCGACCGAGGCTTTTTGCTCGCCCCAGCCAGCGAGATCCTGTTGTTGTGTTGGTTAACAATGCTCATCCTCCTGCACCACAACTCACAGAGCAGCAGTAAGAAGTTGGCAGACCCTAATGGAAACGTCATCTCCCAGATAAAAGATGGCCTGGCTTTGATGAGAAGGGAGTTATGGGAGGTGTATAATAAAAGAACCATTTCCAATCAGTTCTGAAGCCAATTTAAAAGTGCCGAATGAAGACATACGCTGTCATGGGCTCACTGAAAAGACGGCAGTCACTCACAGCTGTTCTCCTGTTTGTCAGGTAGAGGGGTCTTTCAGCACAGCACTCTATAGTCCTGCCTCAGATTGGACAGCCTGTAAATTAAATTCAAAGCTTGATTTGGGAATTAAAACTCTATTGCACTTTCATCTTTTGTTGTTGTTTTTTTTCCCCCTACAGGTTTTCTCTTAAGCTCAGCTGAAATGGTTGAGTCCTGCTGTGAATGTTTTCTGACTGAGGCCCTGCTTAGAGACAATAATGTGCTTTATTTGTAGGGTTTTTCTGGGCCAGGTGATACCACTCACTGTGAGAGTTGGCAGTAATTGGTTGAAAAAGTGCGATGTGCTCTGAATTACAAAAATTCGGGGCTCGATATGCTGCATCAGTTGAAAATCTGTTTAGTCAGGGTTCCAAACGTTTTTTTGTTTTTTTTTTGTAATTTACTGGTCATTGGAGCCAAAAACAGATCAATTATTAAGTTGCTCAGAGACTTTAACATTGGCCTTTGTTGGGTCTTGCTTACTTTTAAAGTACTCCCCGTGAATGGGCGGAAGCAGGAAAAACAAAAGGCACTACGACGAAGGAACAACAAAGTGATGCTGCGGGACAAATAAGTGCTCCCGAGTGTGCAGCCTCCTGAGTACACTGGTAGGACAGGATGCAGTCCTTGCCAACATATGTGACACTTGCAAGCAACAAGCCCAAACAAAACCTACAGTCTGCCATGGTTGTTTTTGTTATGCTGCATGCTTATTGCTCAGATACTCCCACAACTGGTTGTGTAACCACTCGACTCTCGGTCGAGATGTGGGCGTTTTTTTTACTAAAATTCTAGTCTTAGTCCAGCCCTGAATCTACATTGTTAGCATTCAAGAAAGACCTTTCTTGTGGCTGCTTTAGACTTTGATTTAGTCATAGTAAGTTAATATTATTTAGTTGTTTATTCAAAATGAAGCAAAGGGCAACAACGAACCGTGCAAAAAAAAAAAAAAGCAATAATAATAATAATGCAAACTATGTTAAAAAGTTATAATTTCGGAGGCATAATCTGGTTTAATTAATTCAAGTGATGATAATAACACATGTTAGAGTAAAAGTGGGAAGAATTTGTGTATGTGATGTATTTTTTTAGGTGTGATGGACATGATATAAGTACACTCTGGGTGTGGCAGGACTGAAGATACGACACTGAACACAAGACAGCACAGAAATCAGGCTTAAGAAACAAACAACCTAAAAAAAATTAATGGAAAAATCCTAACAAAACAAGTCAATGCTTTGTCAAGAAGCACTATTTACAAAAAAGGAAAAGGTGATATATAATAGACATCACAGATGTAGGAGGATTTAAAAGCATTATTTTTTATTTTATATAGCTGAAGTGTGGAAAAATTAAAATGCACAACATTATCTTCACATTAGAACATGTTCAGGCGGCATCTCGGTCTCTGCTGTTTGCAATCTTTTAGCTTTTCAGCATCCCGATTTCCCTCTTGCTTCTCAAACGTGGTACAAGATTGCCCTTCTCGAACCATAATTTGCAGTTACATCCCTGTTGTGGTGTATTTTGATCTTTATTTCTCATCTTTATGAAATCCCCTCTGATCTTATCTTCTTGTCAACTGGGCTTGTGGTTGTCAGAGCGAGACGGAGGACTTGAAGATGCTGCTGCAGCGAGGCAGCAGCCTCACAGAGAATCCCGAGTTTCAAAGACTAAACTATGTAAGAGTCGTAAAAATGACAGACTACAGCCATTTTTACCAGCTTTCCGTATTGCTTTTTGTTTTTTTTCTATTGGAACAAACGACGTAGCGCGATAACAGCATCTCAATTTTGTTTCTCTTTCCTTTTTTTTTTTCTGTCTCTGCCTCCACAGTTTCTGTCTTTATCTTTCTCTGGAACTATTAGAAGTTTAATCAGCCTGTCTTGGTGGTGCTTAGATGCTCACTGCTGATGGGGATCTTCCACAGGAGAGGCTGGTGGGTGGGTGGCAGTTTTTTAGAACATGGTGGCACTTTGATCAGTTGGGTGGATTTTCAAAAAATGTACTCCTAGTTCCCTGTCAGAGGGGTGATGGCATAGAATGTGAAAGAGAAAGCTGCTCTGCTTTATTATTTTTTTAAGATTTGTGTAAAGAGAAAGACCCCAGACCTACTTTTGTTAAAGAGATGTTTGGAGGTTGGCATGAGTTTAGAATTCTCTTTATCAACAGTATCCAAAGTCAGTCCTTTATCTTTTATGAGTATTCTAACTACTTCTGTGAGGCATAAATAGGTGTTTTGACTCCTCTATGCCCTCTACATCGTCAATAAAATGACTACAAAGCAATATATCCTCTGTAACTGCCCCACTACCACACACAACCAGCTATGTCAACATCTTAATTAGCAGCAAGGATAACGACCTGTAGTGAGTAATTGTTTTTAATTATGCAATTTTACCGCTTCTACAAATAAGATTGGTGTCTGTGGGCTGAATGAGGGGCAGTCAGCAAGGAATCATTTACCATCAATTTTCACCTCCGAGCTGAAGAGAGGGTGACTCAACATGCAGTGACTGAAACGGGAAAATTAAATCCTATTTCCATTGCCATGATAAAATGATTACGCGACATCAAAAAGTGCCTCTTAGCAAAGTATGGAAATCCGAAGCTCATGCATGTGCCTCCAGCAGCCACTGACAGCAATGCATGTCTCTGTAAAAGTCAGTGCCACACACACACACACACAAACACACGCGCTTCCCTCCTCTTCCCTTTCCCGTCAGCACATGAATTTATGTCTACATACACTCCAAGATATAAAGAGTGTATTGAGCCATCACATGGATTAATGTTTGGTAGAATGAGCTTGGATTTGCTCTCACCATAACAAGGCTCCAGTGTTTTCCCCGTATGCTTGGATATCCAGCCTTGGTGGTCACGTTACACCTGGGTGGCTCTGCTAATAGAAGCTTTTTATCAGACTTGCAAGCAAGAGGGACTGGCACGACTGGCTCTTTCATTATTCATATAATCCCCTCTCCACTTTCCAGGTTCATTTTAGCCCAGTGACCCTCCATCAGGACAGTGTCCCAGCTTTACTGCACACACACACACACACACACCACAAACTATTTTATATGCTTCAGGCATAGTCAGTGGGACAAATATAAGTAGGCAAATTGTCAAGATTGTTACTCATGCTGTACCGTCGTTTCCAAAGAAAATCTTTAATAAATTATTGATATTTTGGAGCTGGTATTAGGTTGTAAAAAGATTTTTATGATAATTGTGTTATACCTCTGTTGTATGTTATATATTTGGCAAATGTCAAAACCATGAATTTACTAGAGATTTTGCATTTCCTGCAAAAATGCAGTGCGATTAGACTGAAATATTTTACTGAATAGCTAAAAAAGCTGAAACTAGCCTAAGGATAGCTTACTTTCGATCCCCGGTTCGGACCTGGGGTCTTTCTGTGTGTGGTTTGCATGTTCTCCTTGTGCTTGCATGGGTACTCTGGTGTCCCCCACCTTTAAAAACATGTACAATAGGTTGCCTTCAGGCCCTGAAAAAACAAATCTGAGAACGAGACTTGCCTGGTTAAATAACGATAAATAAATAAATAATAAAAATACGAATGATAGCTAAATAAGCAGAAAAAAGCTCAAATCTGCCAAACAGAAGCTAAAGGAAGCTGAGATTAGCAAAGAGAAGTTAAATTAATCTGAAACAGAACAAAAGGTAAAAAGTACAGTAAAGATTCATAAAGATCTTAAAAGGGTTTAAGGATGTCAAAAACAGCTCTATTCATTTTTAAAGAGAAAAACATGGTTTAAATAGCTAAATATATCAAAAAGTATAAATTGCAGAAGCAGAAAAAGCAAGAAAAACTCATTTATGATGGACAACTAATAATATATTGACTATTCTCAAGGCCCTTGATATACAGGGTGGAATTTAATTGTGTCTCAACTTTCTGGTCTGATTCTTCATATCATTTTGTGTTTTTTTTTTGTGTGTGTTTTTTTTTATCTGAATTGGCATTCTTGTAGCCAGTGGTTTCACAGTAAAAATAGATCCAAATAGCTTCTGGCAAAACAGCCCATTTCTCTGCCTAGTATTGAGAAACAATACCTGCCTGCATGGTAAATATTATGAAGGCCATTCAGCCACATGCGATATCACAGAAGAGTGCAGCCGTGAAGGAGTTCAGTTAAGGAAATGATACAGCGGGATATTGGCTTTATTTTTATATGTGTATGTGTACTTGCAGTGGCATCAGACAATAGGTGAGTGATATGTGTGTGTGTGTGTGTGGGGGGGGGGGGGGTATATCAGAACCACCAAAAATCATTGAGCATTAAAGTTTATCAGCTGTTAGTCCATCTATTTATCCTGTCTACACTTTAGTGGTGACACTCGCCTGTACCTCGACCTCTGTGTTTGTGTACTTTTTTTTATGTGTGTGTGTGAGCGGATCTGGAACAGCTGGATGAAATGTCTGATGCGCCATTGCCAAATGTCACAAGTGGTCCATCCTTCTGGGAAAATAAATTGGCTCTCTCTTAAGCAGCGAGCAGTCGACGGGGAGCTGCGACATATGGCAAGAATCTGACAACTCAACATGACAGCTTCTCCTCCTTTTTGGCTTTTCTCATCATGTTGGGGACAGCACCTTAATGACGAGTTTGTCTTTTTTGTAGCATTCTGTTTGTGTAAAAGCCTACTGTGGGCAACTCATAAATCTTTCATGAGAAACAGAACATAATCTGTGACATGTTGTTTTTCTTCAGGTGCTGCTTAATGTCATTAAACTGAGACTTGAGACCCGGGACTTTTCATTTGGGACAAACATTTCAGTTATGTTGACATTAGTAGTTCAGAACCAGCAGTCCTGTAATAAACACAAACATCCTCATAATTATCAAATCCACCAAAGTCTTAGTGGATGTTTTTACATTTCTATGTCATTTGTTACTTAGAGTTTTGCATTTATCTCACAGAACACAGTGTTCTGTAATGAAACACCCTGAAAACCATGAAAACGTAGAAACTAAACTTTCTAAAAAGCCCCAATTTGATACTTCTGGCTTTTCTCATAAATCAGCTGAAGAGGAAAAACACTTTTGTTGACCGATAGACAAGGGCAAACACAGCTGCTAATTAAATCTGTCTGCTTCACATGATGTTTTATGTTTAATATTTATGCTTGATGTCATGCTGAACAGTATATATACAGTGTATATCAACCATTTTTGTTGAAAAAGTCTTCTTTAAAAAGTTCATGTCTAATAAGTAGACGAGCAGCGCAGGCATGCTAGTCGCTAGCCTCTCCGATGTTAACGCCAGCTTATCCATGCTAGTCGCTAGCCTCTCCGATGCTAACACAAGTGAATAGCCTCCTTCTCATTTGCCAACGCTGGCCTCTCAGGTAGGAATAAATATAGCCTCCTGCAACAAGGATGTAGCAACCACTGGCAACACAATAGTCATAATTTTAGCCCTCATACCACGCCATATAAAACATGTCTTGGTAACTCTACATTTCACACACTGTATGACAGAGTGACTATTGTACCATAAGCATGAATACTGTCCATTTTCTTCACCCTAAAACTTCAGAGGAACAAACATCATAGATTTGTTTCCATTTGTTACCCACTTTTTTCACAATATGACTTTGGGTGAAGCTCTTCAATCAAGGCTTTTTGTGGTGAGATGGCTTTTGTGTCATCACCTTTCTCAAGAGACTGTAGTTGATCCATTGCTTCCGCATTTTTCACTTTACTTTTTCTTAGCGTGGTGTCAATGAAGTCTGCTAAAGTGATCAAAGTGTTGGGTATGAGAACAAATTTCATTTTTCCCCATGGTGGAGAAAACTGTGACCAGCAAAATTTGCCTCTCTTGCAGAGTCTGAAGAAATTCCATGCCGCTGTGGGGGAACAAAAAAAAAAAAAAAGGTTCTCAACTGCTGTAACTGTGTAAGAAGTAGGATGTTGCTATGCTGTTCAAGTCTGTAAAATAACTTATTCACATTTAGCCTATGCTTAGGACTTGAGACTTGCCAGTGATCTACTTTACACATAACTTGACCTCATGAAACATTACAAACACAATAATTTTATAAAAGCGTAAAGCATTAATTCATTCCCTTCTTCTCAAGGGTTAATTGTTGTCTTCTTTATTATATAACTTATTAAAATAGCCTAGACAAAACTATTAAAAATCCAAATTTATGCTAGGCAAGACATGACTTTGCATAAAAAAAGGCTTAAAACTGAAGTGTATTGTTCCAAGTACTTAAAATTTGCATTATTTCTAGGTTCCATTCTGCATAAATTTCAAGTTAAAAGTATCCCTTTATCACAGTTCTGTTCTCAATATTATGACTTTTTTGTCCAGAAAAGCAGATGGTCTAGAGTCTGTTTTAGGACCCGGCCCAGCATTCACCCAACAACAAGATAAAACCTAGCTTGAGTGAAAAATGAAAAGTGTCTATTTATGCAGCCTTCCAGTTGTTAAATCCGTATTCATTTGAGCAAACAACAACATACACTTGTTTACGTGTGCTCATGAACGTCGTGGCGAACTTGGTGGAGTGTGGAGCTGTATGGATGGGAGCAGAGAGAAAAAGACGGATGGCAGTGGGAAAGATGTATGCTTGGGTGGAGAAGTTAATAAAATTGAAGCTGTGTTATGATGAATAAGGAAAGGACCATAAAAGAGAATGTATGTAGTGAATCTCCCTGGCGAGCAGTGCTGAACAGACTGGTGAGCGCACCCTGGGGAAGGCTTTTTAATCTGAAGCCCTCCCCAACACTCTGTACTGCACAGGGAAATGGGCCCACATTCTGTTTGAGTTTCAATAAGACAGAGATATGGAACCATGAGCTGGGCATGGACAGAAAGAAAAGAGTAAAGCCATGGTTATAAAGCGGAGAATTAGGAAACTGAAATTCATGTGGCTGTGCTGCACAAGGGTAGAAGAGTGTCCAGCCTTATAGAGAGGAAAAATGAAAGAGAAAAAAA
>JARVGW010000001.1:22271888-22302070 GCA_031762495.1 Anablepsoides rubrolineatus | reverse complement strand
ATAACTTAATATTGTATTTCACTCAATCACTCTTGAAGCAGAACATGATCTAAGAGGGTAAAATGGCTCTCACAACAAAAAGATGCATTGATGTGTGTATTTGAAGGCGTAGTTGTGTGCATGTGTGTGTGTGTGTGTTTTTCATGTGCCTGTGGTGGAGGTGCTCATATAATATCTGAACAAAATGCTAAGCAAAAACAAGGTTTTCTCACAACCATTCAAGTAGAGGTCTGCAGTACACAGGGTGAGTGTCTTGTTGTGAGGGCGGAGTTTGCCCTGAACATGATTGGCGGAGGCTCTAAGGTGGGTGGAGTTTGGCAAAATGGTTATTGGTCACTTGACTTGTCTTGTGGGGCAGGTTAAAATAAGTAGTAATGGTCATAGTAAAATTATTGTGAACAGGTAAATATAATTTATTGACTAATCATATTTAAAAATGTCAATCTTTTCCCAGGAGAGTTAGGGCTGTTTTGACCAAGTCGAATCGTTACACATCCCTCTGCAGGTAGAATGTTCAAATTTTTTTGTGGCTAGCACCTTCCTGTCTCGAGTTATGAGTAAAAAGATTATTTATATTTAAAAATATATCATATTTTTCTGACTATAAGTAATATTTTTTTCATAGTTTGGCTGGTCCTGTGACTATACTCCAGGGTGACTTATAGTTTTTGTTTTTTTCATGACGCATTGCGTATGTTTAGTTAAACTTGAGTGAAGAAAAACAGTTGTTTCAATTCAAGCAAAGTTCCTCTCACCTGTGTAATCTCTCTATGTTAATTAAGATTAATTGACATCCCAGGCAGGAGCTATGTTCTCTGTGTTATTGTGTTGGTCCAGATTAAACATCAGTACAGTGATTTGTGTTTTTTCCCTCTTCATGATACATTTTTTTGACTGCCGTGACTTATGCTCTGAAGCAACTTATAGTCCAGAAAATACAGAAAGTGCTCTATACCAGTTGTCCTGCGTTCTGCAAACCCTATTCAAAACAGTCGATCCAACCAATCTTAAGCGACGCCCACAAAAGTCAAACAGACCAATCATGTCTTGGACAAACTTCTCCCACACAACAAAAAATATTCTCCTTGGTGACTTGACGACGACGGCGTATTAGGCCCACTTTGCAGATGAAAAAAAAGAGGGGAAAATCTCTGAGAAAAAACTCTAAGATTAATTTCAGACATTTTCTAGAAAAAATAAAAATAAAAAAGGAAATTCTCTTATGTTGAAAAGTCGCAAATTTGGGATAAAAAAACCTCAGACATTTGCAACATTTAAACTAAATATTTCTGACATGGTAAAGACAGAAATTTACTCTTTTCCTTTTTCCTCTTGATATTTAAAAAAAATCACTGATGATGAAGAATTTAAGAAACTAATAAGTTTTTTTTATACTTAAGTGATTAAAAAAAAAAAGAAATTCAGAGTTTTTTCTCGGATATTTGCTCCTTTTTTTTTTTCAGTGGCCCTAATATACTGTACTTTAAATGTACTTTACCCAATAAAAACTGGGAATTAAGTTTTGCAACTGCAAAAACACTTTTTGTCCAGTTAGTTTACACAAGACACACCCAAGGTGGGGGAGATGTTAAAAAACGTGGAGCGATATGTCGTGCAGACGTACAACGCTTAATTTTATATTATATTTAATGAAAGGTGTAAAGTTGTTTGACAACACAGGGCAGAAAAATAGCACGTTTTTAAAAAAATCACCCGTGTGCCAGCATCCGCACAAAGGAGAATTACACCCTACTAGTCCCCTCATCAGGCATTCTCACAGCCGCTGCATATGTAAATCCTCAGAGTGAAGCGGCGTCTGTCACAGCTGTCAAAACACTATTCTGCTGAGACTTCACTAGGTGCAAGAAACGAAAGCGACACCTTGTACCGGTGCTTTGTTAATGTCATTTTCTGTAAATATCCCAAAACGTGCAAAACAAAATGCTCAAATTTATTTGTCACTCAAAAGTAACTTACCTATCATCGACATGATTTTTTTATTTATTTTTTTCCCCAATAGAGTGAATTCACAGAGTTGTGCTTCTTTCATGAGCCATCACTATAATTCACTGTAAAACAGAACCGGACGCTAACTTGCGTTCGGGTGCACCCAGAAGCATGCATCTTCCCGAACCACATCAAGGAAGCTTATTCCACCAGTAGCTTTTGTTGCTCTAGGTCTATTTTTAAAGTGTAGAGTTTCCATGGTAACCTGAGGTGCAGGTATTGCTTGTTGAAAGTGTTTTTGAGGTCTAGCCACAGAGTTGGAATTGAATAAAGTAAAGAAGAAGGGAGAAAAAAAAACAGCCTCACCCTACTTCTTTTTAGCAGCATTGTTGGTGAGAACATGAGGAAAAAATGTTGGAGCCGGTGATTTGTAGCAGATCGGCAATAAGGGGAGGTCAGGGTGGCACAGTTGTCTGATAGATGCAGCCAGAGATTTGGCAGCCTCTCCGAGCTGTGAGTTTGTCTCATTTACACTGTTTATCTTTTGGGTATTTTAGAGTGCTGGCACAAAGGCTGATAACAATGTGTAAAGATGTCTCGGAGCTCGTAATTAGAGGGGCAATGCAAACCGATGCTGACATGTGGGGAAAGTTAATAGGTATGTTGCAAATACGTGAAAATAAAGTTAAACACGCTGAAATGCAGAGATGATATTCTGTTCTTGTTTAACACCTTGAAAACAGGAAAAAAAAGAAATGTTGATTTCACTGGTGATTCTTTTTACTATTAAAAAAAAAAGATGCAAAAACTGCCTAACTGAAAAGAAACAATCTGTGGCAGATATACATTAAAATGATCACTTTATGAAAGATTACAATTCATCCTGTGGTTCCAAAGGAAAATTAATTAAACAAAAGAACACAAACAGGTAAAAACTTTTGGCAGAGAGCGATAACGAGCTAACAACTGAATTCAGTGTTGGTGTATTACTGGCTCTGAATGGAGACACTCATAACATGTTGAGGCTACGACACTAGTGGTGAGCGATACTAGGAATTTTATTAATTTGATACCAAGTAAATACAAAACTAGTATTGTTGATTCCAATACTTGTCATTTTGCCGTTAGATTATGATAAATAAAATAGGGAAAAGTTTTAACCAAATATTACTTTATATTACACAGTTGTGCAAACAAAAACAAAGCAAAAAGGTAACAAAAAAAAGAAATTTAACAATCTCAACAACACAACAACAAAAAAATGCCTTCCATTAGACAATTTAGAGACTCTGCACTATGGACTTCATTTTTCACATTATTTCTGAAAAATAAGGTCAGTAGTGCAAATAAACTATAAACCAGGGGTGCCCAGACATTTTCCTTGAAAGGGCCAAAATGAAAATTGATCTGAGGGCTGCGGGCCAAATGCAACAATACAGAAATTGCCCACATTGTTTTGTTCATTTATTTTTTGTTAGCCAAAGGATGTGCAGAAAATTTGACGGACACTTGTGCAGCAAAAGCTCATGGGACATTTCATAAAATAAAATTTGAGTATTTGGGGTCTTATAAAGTGTGCAAATCAGAATGTGTGCTTAAGTCTAATCTAAATGTCTCTTGTAGTTACTTGTATTTTATGTTTAATTCTAATATGTGACCCATCACATCGAAATGAGGATTAAGTCTAAAAGTGGGATATGAAGAAATAGGCAATTAAAGTGTTTTGATTAAGACGTGCAAAAATTGCATTCTGTCAAAACATAATGAATAAATTCCTTATCAATGTATCATTTGAATGAGCTGTCTGGAATATAAAACAAACTTTTGAAGCACTTTTTTGAGCAGTAGCAAAAAAAAAAACAGATTTTGTGGAAAAATGCCTTAAAATTTTTAGATTTTCCATGTGAGCTAGAAATGTTTTGTTTCATTTCAGCTGGGAAATCTCAATTATCAAATATAATTTGAGGTTTCCTCTTTAAAAAGACATCAAAAATTCTTCATTAAAATTACATAAAATTAGGATTCAGACCAATTATTTATGTATTATCGTAACCAACAAGACAAATTAAGTCATATATATGGATTTACTTATGATATCAGAATGATCCAGGTATCAAAAAATAGCATTTAAAGCCAGGAATTGGAAAATGTAATCAGGTCATTTTGACCAAATTTGACTTAATCCTCATTTCAATATGATGGGTCACATTTAATTCAAAGAGTATCCATTATCTATTAGACTATCTGCACTACAGCCTTTTTATATAGTTGGACCAATGGTTGGAATAACTAAGTGGAAAAATAGTGTTTCTACATAAAACTGGATTATACTGTACAATCTAGTAACCAGGACAACTGCTGGTGGGCCAAATCAGCCGGGGATCGAACCTAGGACCTACTTGCTGTGAGGCGTCGGTGCTAACCACTGATCCGCCATGCCAAAATATACTGCCTTTTAATACTTAACCAATAAGTAAGAGTGCATGCATATAAATGTCTTTAATTGAAAAAATGTGCTACAAAGACATAGCCGCCCAAAGTGAGCTACTAACCAGGTGGGGGTTGGAGGGCTTTACATTTCATTGGTCATCATTTCCCAGTGTTTTTACAGTAGCTCATAAAACCCAGTAAGTCTGAGTTGCACAGTGGCCGTTCTTGTTACAGCGAATACAAGCCTTGTTTGTTTCACAGTCGTTACATTTGAAATACAGGTGCAAACACCTATATCTCTGCAGAAATGTGTAACATTGATTTCAGGTGAATGCAGCTGAAGCAATCTTCCTCTTTTTGCTGCTCTGTGTCTTTACTGTGGTCAACAGTACAACTTTGACACAGTGGCAAGGAGAGCTGTTTTTCACACTAACAGGCTAAGATCCATTCCAAGTTTACCTTTCCTACTGTTGTTGTCAGATGCTGATTCAGTTGCTCAGTATTGAGTAAATAAGTAACCAATGCTTAAGTGAAAAGTTAAAATGTATTAGTTTGGGGGAACTGAACAAGTATTTATGTCTTCAGAACTATTGGTATTTCTACTTGTGAGCAGGAGATTCCCCCGCCATAATAAAACTTGGTAGAAAGGTAGAATACAGACATGGGAAGAACCCATGTAATAGAGATGCACGCCAGAAAACTTACAGCTCAGCAGAAGGCGGCAAACTTCGGAGTTCAGCTTGAATTGTTCCCAGAGGTAGGTGGGATTGGATTATTTTTCTCATCTCACACAAAGAAAAATAGTCTCTCTCACGGAGTTATCTTTTTAGAATATAAAGGCAAAGCTTATTAAAAACATAAGAAAAGGATTGAATTGTTAATTAAAAATTTCTGCAATATCATTAGACCGTCTAACCTTTTGGAATAAACTTTAAAAATTGTAACCAGCAAACAAGAAAACGACGTCAATACCTGAGTGCATCAGTGTGGAAAACTGCTGTTAGAAGAGAGGATTGTTTGGATTTATATTCAGCTTTTCTTCATCTACTTCTAAATAAAGCATTAAAAGGGAAAATATGTATTTTTCATATTTAAATCATTCAAGTGGAACTACTATGCTTTGGGCTGAATTCCTCCTTATTGTAACTCCACAAGCCCCTCTTTCACCCCTTTTCTGAGGTGTGTCTCAGATCAACTTGTTTTGAGGCTGTCTCTTTAAATTCAAACAAGGCGCTTCACACTCCACCCCCATCTAGCTTCCAGATCGGAAGGAAAACACATCGGCCAAGTTTTCGAATAGTAAACGCATTGGGCGTCGTGTGTTGGGCCTCTTTATCACACGTGAATTTTGTTCGTATCTGAAAAAAATCTTAGAATATGAGAAAATTGGTGAATGCCACAAATTCATTCAAAAAATGCATAATGAAAGTTGGTTTGTAGTTTGAGATCATTATTAATATTGTAGTGCTACAACAACATTAATATCCAATTTAATTTAATCAATTTATATTGTTAATCTACTAATTCAAACAGAATAGTTTATTGTCAACATAATTATGGAGTGTGATTTATTTTCAACTCGAAATATCTTCAAACTAATGAAATATAAAGTTATTAGTGAAGAAAATCAGTCGGGATAACAACAGACTGACTGCTCGTAAAATATACGACAGGTCTGGACCACTCGCGAATTTTGTTTGTATCTGAAGAAAATCTTACAATACGAGAAAATTGGTGAATGCCATAAGTTCTCCTAAAATCACTCGTACACACAACTTAAGAACAAATCTGTTCGTACGAACGGTTCTTGCATGAGGACCATTGCTCCTTTGCTTCCTAAACCATGAAAAAGTCATGCAATATTGTGAGATGACACTGACACTGCAATATTTATAAAACTGACTGAAGTATAAAATCTGTAAGGATTAATCTCTATTCCATGTACATTCTTTTCATCCAGGCTGACTTTTAAAAGAATATAGTGACCAAAAATGCAGCATTCCTTCATATATTGGCTGTATTATTTAATACTTAATTTGATCCATCATCGTCTTTAGTCAAAACTGCGTTATGACTCATGGCTGTCATTAGGCTTGGCTGCACTTCTCATGTTACTAATCTGGCAGGCTGTGATCATCCTGTGATTGTCTTGCAGCTATGAGTCAGTCAGTTTTCAGGTTAAGATTAAAACCGTTTCATTCTCTTTATCTTTTTGTTCTTTTTCCCTGCTTGTCCACTACGCTCCCAAACATACACTCAAAAGTATTAATCACAAAGTCTGGGTCTCTCCATTTCCTCCTAATAAGCAAAGAGTGAATGCATGGCTGCCCCCATCACAAATAGCAATGAGACCATGGACTCCATTACCATGGGTTTGTTAATTTATGAAGTGGGTTTCGTTTTGGTCTCTCCCCTCAGAGGTTCTCACTGTTTCCTATTCCCTTATTCTCCTTGATGTGTTATAAACCCTCATAATTTCACTCCTCTCACTTCGTTGTCATATGTGAGGCAGAAGAACATTGTTTCATTTGGGAGTGCTTCCAGTTCAAACCATGTCCCACTTTATTATTTAGCAGCATACGAGGAACAAGTTATTTCTGGACACGCAGGAATAACAGAAGAGCCGGTGTGACACTTTAAGAGCCTTCGACCTGCTAATGGATTCACCTAAATGGAATGACAAGGAAGACTAAAAGTATTGTGACACATTTAGTCTTTACGTTTTATTATTATTATTGCTCTCATTTTTAGATGTTTTACTTGATAGCCTACAATTTTATTTAAACAAATTAGAATTACTTGCATACATTTGTTAGATTGTTTCCTAGTTAATCTGAATTTAACAATTTCTTCTAAAATTTGAAAAAACTAAATCTGTTGTTGACCTTGCATGTGTAAGTGTGAGATTTTGATTTCATTGTAATTCATTTTATTTAAAATATATATGTTTTTCAGAAGAGATAGATAATGTGTGTGTACTGAAGGGTCATGTCAGTCCGACGCCGGCAGTGGGTCAGGGTTTTGTGATGTTTAGTCACAAAACATGACATATTTTGAAATCAATATGTTTTATCCAGTTTGTTTTCTGCTTTGGTTTGAAAAATTGTTGCGAAATTGTGACGCGCTCTATGTCTACAGGGCTCCGTAGTTGTTTTTATGGTATAATGTGAGTAAATGCATCCCTTGCTTCTTAATTTTCAACCTTTGATGACCTCTAAGTTCTTAATGGGTGGTCTGATTAAAAAAAAAATGAAACAGTTTTGGAATCAGTACATAGAGTCTTATGAGTAATAAAAGGAAAAATGGAAGGAAAGAAAAAGTCCCATCAAATGAAGCAACAAAATCTTCTTAAAAATATAGTTTTAGAACGCAAAAACTAAAACTGATCTATTATTTTGTTCTGGACTCCCAAAAGAGGAAAATATATAATTTGGTGATTTGATCAGAGCTGCAGTGGAAATTGTGCACTTCTGACTTAATATTAAAAAGCACTCCAACTGCACGTTCTTTAGCAGTTTGAGTGAACTTTTTTTTCCAAGTTTTTGCAAACTTACTACTTTGATTTGCCCAATAGTCTGGCCAGTGTTGCCATTTTTAGCGATTAAATAAATGTACTTACTTGTTCTGATATCCTTTCCAGAAGAGGTCAATGATTCAGAGTCCTGGGAAAGTAAAATGAGGTAGGCCAACGAGTCACAGGTGAGTCACGAATGAGTTTTAGATTCTTATTTCCAGGCTCAGTCAGCAATGAAGGAATTAAATCCACAGAAGAAACTCAGAGCCATAGGTTTTGTACAAAACACTGTACACACAGTGTGTTGTGTCCATTTATCCAGTTGTCTGCACCAGATGGAAGTGCACAAGGAAACTGACTTCAAATAGCAACACTTAGCGTAACCAAACGATTCAATCCCGAAAAGTACCAGGATGGACTCTATGATTACCAAGCTGATGGTTCAACAGGGCACTAAATGAGGGTTGATGCTGTTCCTAAATGCTGAGGAGTGGATGAGGAACAGGCCCTTAAGTGCAACTACAGAACCAGGAAGTTCCAGACACAGAACCAGCCACCCGACAGCTCCACCTAGAGGAAAAGGATAGAAAAGGGAAGAGCCTGTTGCAAGCTGGAATGCTATCAATTTTAATTTCTTAAAGTTGTTGTTTCTGGATCAGACCGTAGATATTTTGTGTCCCAGTTTTGACAATCGAAATCCAGCTGCACACATTGGTTACCTCCTAAGTCTGATATGGTCTCATTTTGAGTATTGGGTTCATTTGTTCTGCTCCAAAATCACAACCCATTTAAAAAAATAAAAAAAAAAGAGGAGGCGTGTTCCCTGCAATCAGCTGCAAAGAAATAGCTCAGAGGGCAGGTGAAATTAGAGGTTTGTCGAACTTTATCCAAGTCATTTTGGACCAAATGATGCCACAGGCGTTTCAAAAGCTATAGGAATGATATTAGCTTTTGAAAGAAAAAAAGACCACAGCATGTCTTATTTCAAAGCAGGATTGAAGGTTTTAACCTATTCTGATTTTTTCCTATGCCTGTTGAAGGTAATTACCGACTCATTAAAATATCTTTTGTGAGTGTGTTCTAATAATTCATATGATTAGAAAACATTAGTAATGCTCATAGAGACTGCAGGCAGAGCTTGTTAATTTTCTTTGGCCTGTTGAGCCGGCTGCTTTCAGTACAATAATATCCCCTACCTACAGCCTGTAGCCATTGCGCCTGAGCCTTCCTGCTGTCACTGACACAGACTGAGAGCCCGAGTGATATTTGCAGAGCTCATTTGCACTCTGTGTGGCACATGAAATTACCATTGACTGCAATCTTGCAAGCTCTCAATGGCCTCACATGGACAGTGCTTGTTAAAACTGCACCATGACTAAGTCCTTGGATAGGGACACACGCCTCAGGGGACTCCAAGACGGGTAACAAGCGCATTAGGTATGGCAACTATGTACTGTGCATTGTTTACACCCACACATAAGGCACACATGTACATTCAGGTGCAAGCACGTAGGCCTAAATGTGAAATTTTGAAGTGGAAAATGGAAAGCCGGCATGGACAGAATGGAGTAAAATTAGCTTGTTAGGCAAAACACTTAACATGGGCTGCAGCCTCCAAGTTAAGAATCACACTCAGCACATGTACCAGCAGAAGATCAGGTAGTACAGATAACGATTGTAAAGTGGTTTGGAGGCAGCAATTAGCTGTCAACCATTGGAGTACGAGCTGTTTGTCTTCTTTGATGGTCTATAACAAAAGAAAATCCTGCTCATACAGTTTTCTCTATCCACTTCTGTTCCCCCTGCACTCCTCCTCTGCACTCTGGTGCATTGCCAGAAAATCTGATTTTTCACATGGACAACTTTTCTCCTTCTAAGAGATTATTTCAATAAGAAATAAACAGACTTCCCCCGCAAGGCATGATCACAGGCCAAATGATCCACTCAGAGAATGTGGCTTTACAAATGAATAATGCATATGTTCAGTTAAATAGTATTTTGTTTACAAAAAGAGTTTTAAAAAAAGACTTGTCTTGCTGCCAATCTTGAACATGTTAATGCACTGAGACGTTTAACAACACATGATAAACTTAACAGTAAAAAAAAGAATTTTCCAAGTCCTGCAGGTCTTGTGTGGGTGACCTGTTGCGCTGCCTTTGTGCTGGCAAAAATCATTAGATACAATCAGCTAAATGTTCTATACAGAGTTGAATTACCAGTAATAACTACAATGTATTAAGAAATGATTGGTTAACCATGAAAACATCAATAACTAGAGAAATTGCATTTCCTCTGAAAATACTAGTGTGAACGCTTATTGCTGAAATGTTTTGCTGAACAGTAGCCAAAATGATCAGAAAACAACTGAAAGATGCATAAAACATTTAAATTAGCAGAAAGAAGCTGAACGAAGCACAAAAAAGAAAGTAGCAGAAGAATAGCAGAAAGGAGCAGAATGATAGCTGAAATAGCAAGAAAGAAGCTAAAATTAGCACACAAAACAAACACAAAAGAAGCTAAAATTAACAAAAAGAAGTTACAAAAAGCAGAACCAGAACAAAAGTTGTAACATTTTGAAATTAGAAGAATGCTGAAAGTAGTTTCATTAAGTTCCAATGAGTAAAAAGTGGCAAAAATAGCTTTGGCGGCCATCTTGGATTTTTTTAATCTCAATTATTTAATAGAGCTCTTATCTAGCTCAATATATGGAAAAATTAGGTAAATTAAAGGCATTTGAAATTTGCTTTGGTGGCCATCTTGTTTTTGTTTTTTTTGGCTACTATTCTTGATAGAGCTCACTCTCAGCTACCAATATACCAATATTTAACTTGATATATAAACGTTAAAGCCATGTAAAATTCACTTTGGTGACCATCTTGGATGTTTTTTACATTTTACATTAATAAATACTTAAGAAAGCATAAATAGTCTTCACCTTAGAAGGGTTCACAAAAAGACTTAACTACAAACTGCCTTAAAAGTATAAGTAGATAGTTCATTCAAATATTCTCTAACCATTAATACATGCCTAACACATGGTGTGAAAGTACATTTATATGAGCATAAACATATGTTTTAAGGTTAACTAACCATTTATTAATGATTAAAGAGAGCTAAATAAGGTGTAGTTATTATAAAGTGCTACCAAATAACTATGTCACTGCATCATAATTATGTTTTAAATACTGATTTATTTGATACTGTATAAAGGGATGTAACTCAGTTCAGTCTTGACAATAAGCCAATATGAACCATAAAAAAGTGAACCCTCATTGAGAATTTTGCAGGTCCTACATAAAAAGCTGCCAAAAATAAAACAGAAAATCATTTCTTATCCCTGACTCCTGCATCCTGGTGTTTTTAATTAGTGCCGGTGCTCGAAGATATTGTACTTCCTACTCGAGTCCTCCCTGCAGGATTTTTATTCATCAACATCTGCCCTGAGTCTGATACTAATTAAATAAACTCTTAAATTATCAACAAGCCAGTAAGAACGTCTCACAATCAAACCCCAGGTGATATTGTAGTGTTCTACGCAAAACACTTTTGCACCTTTTTCACACAATTTATATATATTTTTAGTGGCAGCGTTTTTGTTTTTTTTCAAACATCCAGATTATACAAAACTGACAGTGTGTTCTTTGTATAAACAAAGTTTTTATGCTCTCGTAGCTCCTGCACATAGCTTTTAAAAGTGAAGCCTTAGGTAATGAAAAACAAACTGTTCGGGCACTGGCTCAGTGAGTTTGTTTCGCTGGCATCCGGTTTTCATTATTCCCCGTCAAAACTTTTGGCAGGTGAGGATAATTTGCCACCGTCGCATTACAAATGGGAACAAGAATAAGAAAACAGGAGGGGGGGGAAAAACGACTGGCACAAGCCATCAGAAGAACTCAGGACTGTGACCTAAATAGACAAGTGACATTTACCTCGTGAAGTAGAGTAGAAAACTTGTAACTGGAATATTTTACGGTGAATAGTCATTTTTTTCTTAAAGAACAGAAAAAGGCTGTCATGCTGCCTGGTGTGGTGATTTAGACTACTCATGATTCCTTTGATTCTGAAATCACCACAGGAGATCTTTCTCCACTTGTTTGATCAGAATCAGGAACTAGTTGGCTGTTTTGCAGGTTTTCCTTGGGTTCATTCAGGTTAACTTTAAAGAATCGCACGTTTTCACAAACTGAGATGGGGGGGGGGGGGTGTCCTCTCTTTTTTCTCTTTGGACAAATTGTCAATTAAAATAAAAGAAAATCCAGTAAAGTTAGTCTGAGCAGCAACAAACAAACATGTCCAGCCTGCACTGATTTTGGGCTTCACTCAGATGACGGGCACAGACAGTTGGACTTGTCTGTGAAGATGACAAAAAATTGCACTAAATTATCAACTACCCATTCTGCCAATGAATGTGTTGCTTCTAAAGAGGATTTTTTGAAAAACAAACAAAAGAAAATACTTCACTGCCACCAACACAAGGGAGCGAGCAGACCAGCCAAACCATCAGCCAAAACAAAACAACCATCAATACTGATCAAACATTACTCTTCACTATGAATGGCCATCTTAACTTTTCCTCTTAGTCTTATTTTTCAGTTTTTTTGAAAATGGGTTTTGTGAAAAAGGTCTGCCTATCTGCCTATACTTTACAAAAAGTAAAGAAAAATGTTTGGTAGGTTATTTCCAGTGGTGGGCACAGCTAACCAAAAAGTTAGCTTCACTAATCTCTAATCTGCTAAACAAGAATCTTAGTTTCACTAAATTCTGAACTGCTAAACAGAAGACAAATTATGGGGAGCTAATGCTAACTGCTAAGTCCAGTGTCAATCATCCTTTGTCACACGTCTTCATCTCCTGCAGCAGTTTTCTATTGGTTTAATTTGAAGGTAAGGTAGGTGGAATCATTTGTGTTAACTTGCCACGTCCCTTTCAGAATAAAAGCATTATTTTGATTGAGTTTGTTTTTTTATACAGTAAAAATTGTTTGAAGCTACAAGTAGTAAATACTTTCTCTACCATATCAATTTTTGTACTATTTTAAACATTTAAACTGTTATTTTATTTTTATTTTTTGACACCCTTAGTTTGAAGTTTAATTGTTAAAGATGCTACATGCTACACACGCAGTGCCTGACACATCCAGCATTGCTTAGGTTTTATTTCATTTGGGATAAATGGCATAAAACAGAAGTTTTACACTTGTGAATTTTTAGTGAATTTAAAATTAGCGTAACCTAATGTAGCAGAAGCTAATTGGTCTGCTAACAGTTAACAGAGAAGATTTGACAAATGTGTGCAACCCTCATACTGAGCTCTTCTGCTCACACCACAAATGCATGTTCCTTGCAAATGTGACACCATTTTAAAAGGAAAATTAACAGATTTTCCAAAAGTATAAGATTTATTGCCAAGGCAAATTGTTACAACAAAGAAATTATCTACCGCACACAAATGTATTTGATTTTATTGCTAAGTAGAGATAGATTTTTTAACAACTTTCATTTGGAGAAATATAGTTAGTTCTGAAGGGATTAATGACCTAAAACATTTACTCTTTTCTCAATCATTCAGAGAGCTATCTATCGTAGGTAAGACACAAAATGTTCATAACCTTTCTATATATCTTGAGATCCAAGTCATTGCTGCAAGTTATACACATTTGTCAAGTAGTTGCTTTGGCTGCTTTCACCACAGTGAGCAACATCACATGAAAGATGCCTTTCAAGATACAACCTGGACTCAAACCCGCCTCCTCAGGTTTATAAGGCTGCTGCACTGACCACTGAGCTACCGCAGCCCCACATCTCTGTCAAGTCTATATGATCATTTCATTTCTAAATAAAATAAATAGCGAAGCAGCCAACTTTGAAATGTGAAATGATTGAACATGAAGTGAACAAGGGCAGGATGCATGGCGAAATGAAAAAAAACACGCAGCGATTCTGGAGATGCACATCTGGAGCCCCTCCAAGTGCCCGAGGGGTGTCGTGAGGAAGAACGCCACTCTTCGGTTCCGTTCCGAGGCAGCGAGGGGGAGAGAAAGCATTAAAGATAATAAGGAAAAAACCTTAAGAGAGGAAGATCACGCTGTCAGGGTCTGATTACAGTTGAGCAGCTGCTCACTGCAAGTCTTCCTGCTTCAAAAAGCCCTCGAAGAGACACTCAGTCACATCTCCACCACAGCTGACGGAGATTCAATCTGACATAAAAATTACATGTTCTAATATTTTCTTTAACAAAATCAATATAAACTGATGACTTTGCCTCCATGTGAGGTGACTGAAGCAGCCCAAACAAACAAAACACTGCAAACGTTCATTTAAAATGATATGTTTGGTCAAATTGGATGGCTTTTTGATATATCTATGACAATAAAGATTGTATGCTTTCACATTCTGTTTAGCGTGAAGTCAGTTTACAGCCACAAATAGCATGAAGCTCAGGGACTGCTGTACATCCTGCATGTGCACGAGAGACGATGTGGAAAACGAGGTCTTTCAGGAGGTACAGACGATGATGCCTCATTTGGATGCAGTTAATTAGAAAGGCTGATTGATTTGATGGCACTAGTGAGGCGGGACAGCAAAGTGCACTGGTCTGTGAAGGAGTCCATGCTTAGGTCGATATTTACGCCTTCCGGGGAAGCTTTAATAACAACCTGAAAGGCTCTATGAAAATCCCCCCCGACTGCAATTTTGTGTTCATATTCCATGACCCAGTCCAACCGCAAGAATGCGATTTCTTAACAAAGCATGGTTTTTGTTTGCTTTTGCAATGACTCGCCTCAAATATGTGCAAACCAGAGACACAGCTGCATTATACCCGGCAGCCTCCGCGCTTACATGAGACACAGAAATAAACAATTTTAATGAAATGCTGCTTGTGTCACGAGGCTGTTGAGGAGGATGTGACACTCGTCTGATGGTGATACACTCCATGCCTCATCCATCATCAAGAGACAAGTCTGTGTATCAAAGCCAAACTCTGTGTGAGCTTTGCTGCTCAAGTCTATGCTTTTTCTTTTTTTTTTCGTTACCCTGCATCAGTTGCATTCCAGCAGATTTTTGAGCTTGACGTGTCTTTTGCCAGTTAGTTACAAAAAAAACTACTACTACAAAATATAAATACAAAAAGTCAAAGAAAACATCTTTCTATTTTAGAAACTTGGCATAATACACACGACTTTATATATTTTGCCATAACTAAAGATTTTCTTTTGAACTTGGCTCATTAAAGTAAAACAGGAAAATGACATCAAAGAGGAACTCTTTAAGAAAAAAACTCTGGTCTTTGTTTATTAAAACAATATTATTTGAACTCTGACTCCTTCTTCTCTCTGCTACAAATTCTTCTTTACAGTCTGTTGTCGGCCATTGTAGCAACGCCCTGCTCATATGCAGACATTCCTAATTGACATTGCACGCAAATATCTCGTCAACTGTTCATCTCAGCAGCATGATTTTTTTGCAGTACATTATCAATGTTATCCTTCTAAAAATGCATTTATATTTATTATATAATTTGATGTCACTGGCACTTTAAATAAAGTAAATAAAACTCCAGTAGCAATGCTTTGTTCATAGTGAATTTGAAAAGTAAAGGATAGATTTAGCTCTTTGATACTTTCCCCAATACGACATAAAAAAGTAAAAACATTCCAAAGTGAGGCTGTGACTGTCTCACATGCACTCTCACTGCCTGTTAATACATTAAAAGAGAATAAAAGAAAGGGGAAACAAGCAAAAAGCAGACAAAGAAAGATGTCACCTCTATACGTCGCTGGCATTTTGTAGGCGATTGTTTTCACACATGAAAATTAAATATTCATGCGCACCTTAACAGACAGAGACAGGTATGGATATATGAGAGCTTTATTCCATACACACACACAACAAAACAATAAAAGTCAATCATTTTCCTTGACATCCAAATTAAAACTAAGCGTCCCTTAGAGGATTGTATAACTCAAGTGGTGCGTGCCTATGACAGCTTCATCACAGTCGTATGAAATGCAGACCCCACCAGAGGGACACTATTGTTTACCCCCAACCATTACCATCAATTGTCCCTTCTAAATCATTCTTTGCATTCTCTCAGCCTTTCTCTTCCCTCCCTGTCTGGTGCCGGTGCTTTATTAATGCTTGCACCCTTCATGCTTGACTGAACGAGATGAGCCCCAGACTTCTGGTATCATCGCGGCACCATGTCATGTGGAACTGATTTTGCTCTGTTGCTTTTGGGGGATCTTCTTTCCGGCCCTGTCCGAAAGTGTTGGCAGAAGTGTTTATGGGTACGGGTTGTTATTTTTCCTTTCTCTCAGAGCGCAAAGGTTAAATTGGATCCTGTGTTGCACTTCAAATCCCTTAATTAAAGTGCATTTCGGACAGTGTTTTTGTTGATGCGCACAAACAAAAAAAACCGTAAAATGTCTGTCTCGGACATTTGATTTTTTTTGCAATTTACATATTTAGACCTTCGGAAGATGCAGCCCCTGCATTTGGACACAGCCAGTCGATGTGCACTGCAAAAAATGTCCATATAATAGAGTCTTATACTCCTATATCCTTACAAAAAAGTATTTTTGATCTGTTTTTTTAAGACTGATAATATTAATCTGAATAGTCTGGAAATAATTCCTTTAATATTAAATGACTTTTAGATGGCTAATGTTTGCAGTGTTTATGTGTGTGTTGCCTGTTTGGTGTGGTAGTAGCTGAGAGTCATTTGAAACATGCCGTGTGAAGCATATTACACAAAAATCCTGTTTGTTTGTTAGCAAAATATATCTTGAACCACTAAACAGGCTTCAACACAGCTTGTTTATATGGGAGCATAAAAGTATTTGTGTGGTAAAGATAAAAAGCTTTAAAATAAAAAAAGTGCAGAAAAACCCCCATCCTGCCTGACCAAGCATTGACATGATGGATGAATGAGACCAGTGTCAATCAAACTGCAACCTCACCGTTGAACTCGTGTTTCAGTTCAAGGATTTGGGGGCTACAGAGGAGCAGCCTTTTTCAAACAGAATTCACAATATATTTTCTACAGTGGCACATTTCACATCAATAAAACCAGAGATCTGAGGTCTGAGAGAGCCACTGTTTTTGTTTTTGAAACCCAGCTCGCGCCTCTCATAATTTATTAATTCACATATATAATGCGCCAAAAAAAAGATGCATTCTCCGACTATTTGTTTTGATACATTTTTTGCTGAACTTTTAACCAGAAAAATAATGGATTGCCACCACGCTGACATGGAAAACTTTCACCCACTTTTAGCTCTTCCAGAGGCGAATCATAAACTTTTCCATTTTGGTAGCGACTGCATGTGATAACCAACAGTTTCCTATCAACATAGAAGGTATTTTACACAAAACCTTTTATTTTTTTCTAATTCTAATCAATCACTTGTAACTAACAGACATAAATTAGTACTTTCAAATGCTTTAAACAACCAAAACTTCATAAAAACTGTTTTTGTAACGTAATGTTGCTGTGATGGTAGACTTATAAAGTGTTACAGACTGGCAACTTTCTGTTTAAGGATCCAAATGAAGAAGTTGAAGCTAATGACGTGGACCTAATGCCAGCATTAAGCCCCATTAAAAGAATCAGTGAGCTACTACACTCCTTTAAAAGGTGTGTGAGAGAGGACTGGCTGCTTATTTTTAGATTTGCACCTGTGATTTTGGAAGTCAACAAGAGTTGAAAGCGGGGGGTTTGAGGGGTACACGGTGCTTTGGCATGTAGCGACTGTGTTCAGCAGATGGTGAGAGCCATTTAAAGCCCAGTGGAGGCTGAAAAAAATTCAAAACCACCCTTTTGTTCCCCAGCACACTTCCATGTACACACTTCTGCGCTGATAAAAATCAATCTCCCTGTGACAGTGCCCCCTCTAGCAACCAGGGCTCTAAATTTATTGGTCTAAATTAAAACCTGACCCACCAACTGCTCTCGGAGGAAACAAGAACTTGGACAAACAAACGTGGCAGGATTCTGTTGGCAAAATGAAAGTTTCTTAATTGAGCCCATTTCATCTGAAACATAACACTAGATGCATGGCATTACGGAAGAGGCAGGAGGTTCTTAACGAGACAGAGGCCAATTTTAGGAACAGCTGTGATGCAAAACGCCAATAATTCTTGACTGACAGCATTTTCATAACAAATGAAGGTGACATAAGCTGTTTCCATTGACCATAAAAATGCACAAATTAGAATTTCGAAAAGAAATTTGCTTAATGGAAACATGTCAATTTCGGAAAAGCGTATGTTTTTTGCAAAACTGCAATGAAAACACTTTTTTTGCATCACGGGAGTCACGTGATCCTTATTTCCAGTGAGAGTTGGACTCCACTAAGGTTGCCTTTTGTCACCAATTCTGTCAGAATTTTTATGGACAGAGTTTCTAGGCGCAGTCAAGGTGTTAAGGGGATGTAAATGATCCGGGGGGTAAGTGTCCTGGGGGGTAAGTGTCCTGGGGGGTAAGTGTCCGGGGGGGTAAGTGTCCTGGGGGGTAAGTGTCCAGGGGGTTATTGTCCTAGAACCGATTTTTAGATGGTTCCCTGATTTGACACACCTGGTTTGAATGAATGAGTGATTAACAATCTTCTGAAGACCTGCTGAAGAGCAGAGAAACAAGTAAAACATGCTGGATAGGGGTACTTGAGGACCAGGGTTGGGAACCTGATGGTAGTTGGAAGGACAAACTGTTCCTGGGGTGGGATGAGTCTCTGTGTACATGCCTGAGAAACACATAATACTGGCCCTTTAACATATTTTCTGTATGTTACCTGACATGTTTGTGATGTTATTGTGCGAGAACAAAATATTTAAATCTCTAAAATGCCTGAAAGTCTTTAAAGTTTTCATTTGCTTCAGATTTAAATGCAGATTTTCAGCTGAGTGTCCTTAAAGCCCAGTAAGAAAACTGAAAGCAACAATTTAGGGCTAATTTTAGCCAAACTAAAAATACAACCCTGCATAAATCACTCAAATTCCCCTCACATTACAAGATTTCACATTTCTTGAAGTTCTACAATTGAGGGAACAACAAATGTGCATCTTTGGGGAACAGGTTGTTCTCCACTTTTATACCCTCCACCACCTCTGCCTACTTCACAACCTCCCCTCCTCATCCTCACATCGTTCACAGGTTCCTTGCATTTAAAATCTTTTACGACATCAAAACTCTTAAAGCTAATTGGTTTGCATCTCATTCCTCTCATACATGTCAGCACACCTGCTGATTATGTTTAATTGACTCATTACTGCAGAATAGTTGATATCAGTTTATTTTTATTTTGGATGTTATGCTATATGTGGTTAAATGATACAATATGCAATATAAGTTATGTTGTTTACATGTTTTTCTTGTATTTTGCCTTCTATCGTGAACTATCAAAGACCTTGATGCAGACTAACAGCACCAAAGAACTTTTAATGAAAGGGCTCAGCAGGGTGCCTCCTTAAAGTCAACCATTTGTTTGCTTTTATCAATATGCTTAATGAGCTGGAAAATAACCTGAATACAAACGGGAGGAGTTGGTGTCCAGCCTTTTCATTGTGCTTGGTGCAAAGTGATTCACAATTGCTCATTTTCCAAAAAAAAAAAAATGAAAGAAAGAAAGAGCTGCAATCAGACCAAAACTAACCTCCCCCATTACGGTTTCAAGCTACCACCTCCATCAAAGAAGATTTGAAAACTATTTGCCGTCTTTTAGGAGCAGAGCGTGTGCGGAGGTATCTGGATCAAACATTTACTGAGCTCCAAATAAAAACCTTTGCTTACTTTTCCCAGGGCCAGACAAGGTCAGCTATCTATGTGTGTGCTGTTCAGGTAACGAAGAGGAGTATCAATGGAGAAACAGCTAGTTTTTTTTATGTGAAACAAGAGTAAAAACTTGTTCAGCTGCTATAAATGATTCAAGGCTCTTTTCTTCTAAAATGTCACAGAAGCAGTTGCAATGCTCGGCTCTTGATTTATTATTTACTGCAGTATTAATGCTTCCTTAGAGTAATAGACAAAGCCCTCAGGAGACTTCTCAGCTTAAATCAAAATGTAGTGACAAAGAGCTAATTTAAACTTTAAATCAGTGTGTTAACTTTACGCAGGGAGGAGTTGGTTTGCACATCGCAGGTTGTTATGCTTACAGGGGGAAACTCCATTAATAATGTCAGAGTTAATTGAACTCTGTCACAGGAAATTGACTGTTTGCTTACCTCCTCAGCGTTAGGGTCAAACCCTCAGGGTCAACTCTCAGAGCAGATCACATCGATCCAGGACGCTCCATCATTTCCCAATCAAAGTGCCACACACGTTTTGATCTGAAGTTCAGGCTGGTGAAAAACACACCTGAAGTTGTACGTTTCTGGGAAATAAAATTTAAAAAATAAAATAAAGTAAAACATTTGTGCTCAAAAAGAGTGCTGAGGATGACTTTCAACTTATCAAACACTAAACTAGCTCGATATCTGTAAAACTGACTGCTATTATAGCCATTTTTGCGTTAGGTGAAGTTGATTAGCTGTGTCGGCCATCTTTAATTAATGATGAGTGGGTTTAAAAAATAGTAAATTATAAACACGCTCGATTATTACTATTTAAACGAGACATATTGACATATTAATGCTAAAGCTTTTAGAAGAGCTCTGCTTATTTAGTTTATCACATAAAGTGTCATAATTGTAGATTTATGACTTAATATGCTACTGTATGTCACTAATGTTATATTAAGTGTGTGTAACTGTTACTGTAATAAATGTTTATTTTTTATTTTTTTGGACCCCAAGAAGAGTAATGGAGATCCGAGGCTGTCTATTTAAATCCAATTGAGGAGCTTCCAAACCGGTTCATTCCAGTTTGATAGAGGGGTTTTCAACTATATAGCTGCACAGACACTTTTTAACATATACTAATAAATTAAAAGATGAAACCATGGGAAGCCAGAGTCTGACCCAGAACCAGAGGAGAATGAAGACCACCATATTGTAGTTGGTAAGTACAGACCTTATTTAGCATTTCCGGTCGCATATAGTGATATAATGGTTCAGAAAAGTCACAGTAAAAATATGAGCCAAACAGAATATAAAGTCTACACATCACTTGGAAAGACTAAATTCAACTGTCTTATAAATCATGAGATATCTTTGCTAAAACAAACACAGACATTAGCAAGTATATTATTGCCTTTTTTTTTGCATTATGCTTTTCATACCTATTTAAGGTGATTTAAACTCATGCTTTTTATCATATTGTTATATACTTTAAATAATTGACTTAAGCATCACAGCGTTAAATAAAGAGCTCACAGTTGTTTGTTCTCTTCTGGTTTTGTCTAACAGCAGCAAAAAATGTGAAGGTTGAGCACATCCATCATTTAATCACCATCTGCTTTATGGGTTTTACATAAGATGTCTCCTTTTAATTATTGTCAGCTTCTTCCTGTCAAGGCAAGACTCTGATAAAATGTGCAAAAAACGAACCGAACGACCAAATTTAGTCAGTCAGCCTTTGAGAAAACTTGACTAACTTTGATTAAATCTTATGCAGATTGCTTCAAATTTCCATGATGCTGCCTTGGATCGTCTCAGCTCTGTCGTGTCTTTAGAAAATTCAGGTTATAGATCATATAGAGCCTTTGATCTCGTGGTTTGTCCTTTTTTCTTTGTTTCTTCTGCCTTGTCTGTAATTCTCCCGGTAGGTGTGGCTGACTGGTTCGCTGATTCGCTTCGCTCACCTGTGGCCAATTATTCTCAACAGTTTATATGCCCTCGTCTGCTGCTGCTCACTCATCAGCAGTTTCTCAACTCGCGCTCATGCTGCACTGCAGGCCAAGATTAAGTCTCCCAATCTGGGAAAGTTTCAGCCGATTTGCCATTAGTGCAGCTTTTCTGTTTATCTGCTCCAGTTTGTCTCCGCTGCTCACACTTTACCTGGAGTACGAATTAAACCCGAGATTCAGAACATTGCCTCTTTTTAACACGCCTGAGAGGGCCTGGAAACAAATGCTCTGTCAACCTTAAGCCACTTTTCTACCTCGGCAACTAAGTAAGTTAAATCAGATTAATCTGACATCGGCGGCACGGAGGAGCAGTGGTTAGAGCTGTTGATCTATAACAGTAAATACTGGTCGGTGGCGAACGCTCCTTCATGCATTCACACATTTATCTTATTTTAAATAAATAAATATTAACCTTTTATCTAGATGTATCAACACTTTGTTTTCTGAGATAAAATATTTATCTCATTATCTCGTAAAAAGTGTTTTTTTAAGATAAAGTTAAAGGGGACATACAGTATCAGGCAAAATCCACTTTTTTAGCTGTTAAATACATTTTGTTGTGGATTTGGAGTCAGAAAAGTTGAATTTAGTCTCTCCTGGTGGCACAAAGATATCTTTAGATTCTGCTTGGTTCATATTTTTCAGCCCGTTCAGTTTTCTGAGTCTATTATGTCAAATTATCGGCGATCGAAATGCCAAATTTTATTTCATTTTTCCGTTGTTTAACCAGGCAAGTCCCATTGAGATCGCAGATCTCTTTTTCAAGGGCAGCCTGAAGGCAACCAATTATACATGTTTTTGGGGGTGGGGAAAACCGGAGTACCCAGAGAAAACCCACACAAGCACGAGGATAACATGCAAACTCAGCACAGAAAGACCCCAGGTCAGTGCCGGGGATCGAACCCTAGACTTCTTGCTGTGAGGCATTGGTGCTAACCACTGACAAATTGCGCTGCCGTAACATTGCGTCTGGACGTACCAAGTACAATTTCCTTGTTGTAATTCTTCTCTGGTTCTGGGTCAGACTCTGGTTCTGGGTCAGACTCTGGCTCCAACTAGTGATGTGCAGATCGATACTAAAATATCGATACTATCGATACCAGAACTTTATGTTCTAGAATTGATACTAAAATCAAAATATTGATACTTTGACACTTCAGTTATTTCACATAATGCACATTATTAACAGGAAGATAGTGGAAAATAACTAAACTATTCAAGTCTTGTCTAAATCATATGGGGTTGGAGGAACTACTTTTTCTTCCCTTGGGTGATGCATGCGCACCGCGGCCTGTGCTCAGTCAGTCCCTCAGTCTGTAGACGTACGGCAGGTCATTTTAACATAAAATCTGCTTCTCCTGGCTGTAATTAAATTCTAGATGATAATATGTCTACTTTAATATTATAATTTATTTTGTTTTAATGAGCTTGGAAACCTTTCTGATCACTTTTTTAGTTGATTTTATGTAAAAAAAAAAAAATGTAATAATAAATCCAATGAATTTTTTACTTTTAAACACACAAAGCACTTTTTTGTTATTTCATTATTGAAGTTTCAAAGTTTTGCCAATCATTTTACTTTAGAAGTTTAAAACTCATATTCGATCAATTATTATTTGACAGAACTTAAAACACCTCTTTTGTTGTTTCAAAAAAACATTTAAAAATCTAATATTTCAGTTATTAGGATGCTCAAAAATTCAATTCAATTCAATTCAGTTTATTTATACAGCGCCAACTCACAACAACTGTTGTCTCAGGGCACAAAAATCATCTCTTCCTTTCATTTATTTATCCATAAATAATATGAACAAATAAAAACATTTTAGTGGTAAAATGAGATTTAAAAATAAAGACATTTAACTCTCAGTCTATGATTGCAAAGTCCTGGACACATTCAAAATGCATCATTTTCATTAAAAAAAAAACACTTTTTAAAATGATCTACAAGAAAAACAATATATATCTTTATAAGATGTGAGTCTTAAGTTTCCCCAGCAGATTTCAAAAACTAGATCTAAGTGCATTTATGTTTTCCTTATTAATACAGAACATCAAAATCTACAAATGTCTGCATTTCCTGTTGGGCTAATTAGGTAAATAATGGCACATTTTTTCCCTTATGTACTCTGCATTCACCTGTATCCTGCAGTTGGGCAGTTTTGTTTGTCACATCATTAGCTCCAGTTTGTGAAAAGGCATAAAAAATAAAATCTAATGTTTCAGAACAACAGTGAAAGATAAAAATGAAATGTGCAGTCTGGCTGGCGTTTCATTAGCACCAGCATGGCATATCAAAAAATAAATAAAAAAGCTTTGGAGACTCCCATCTTGCTAACAGAATGAGTGCTGCTTCCTTAGATGTCTAAAACGTGCATTAGATCAAATATGTCTCAGCACTTTCTGGTAAGACAATCACTCTGCCTCTGCCTGTCTCAATTTCCTGGTTTTCCTTTTAAGGAAACATCGACAGATTCTCAGATCGCTTCACAATGATATTTCGAGGGGGGAGGAGACGGATCAAGGCATTGGAATAAATGTGATAGTTTGAATCTATCCACTGCCAGTAGCAGCTCGGGCCAGATCCCAGTCCATCAGGCCATGAAATATTCATCCATAATTCCAAAATGTCTGTCATGAATACCGTACAACAGGGCCCCTGCTGCATCCTGGAACACAGTGGAGGCAGCAGCACATCAATGAAGGATAGAGTAAAGAGGTGTGTAAGAACAGAGCCTGAACAAAATCTCATTGCTCCAGTTTCTTGTTTTCAGCTGTCATCGTGTGTGCAGCAACATGTTTCTGCTGCACAGACCAGAATTCAGCCCAAAAACATCCCTTCACTAGTCACCGCCAGTGTTGTATAAAGTACCACAAAGTGATAATAGAGTAAAAGTACAAGTAATCTTACCAAAAAACTCTTTGGTAAAAGTTAAAGTCTCCGTTAGGAATATTACTTGAGTAAAAGACTGAAAGTATCTGATATTTTCTGTATTTAAGTATTAAAAGTAAAAATATTGATTTAAACCTCCCCAAAAAATGCAGAAATAACTGCCGTGTTAAAATAATTTATGTTAAATTTAGGACGCACTAGTCTAGCTGTTTCAGTTTATATACATATATCAAGGCTGCACAAACATTTTCCCCAAAATGAAAATCTTAGGGCCAAATACTATAATATAATTCATGAAATACAAATACTTCTTAAGTACAGTCCTTTTATTTTAATGATTATGTCCTGCTGGAGTGGGACATGATTTGTTTGTGCACAAACTGTACAGTATCAGAATTTTATATATTTATACTTTTCATTCAACCACAATTAAATTCACTCTATCTGAGAGGCACAATTTATATGGATAATATTTATTTTTTACAATAACAAGCTGGAATGAAAATAAAAAATCTAATAAAAAAATCATTTTTTAAAAATGTAAGGAGTAAAAAGTACAGATGATTGTGTGAAAATGAAGTAGAAGTAAAAACTAGGCTGAAAAATAATCACTCAAGTACAGATACACAAAGATTGTACTTAAGTACAGTCACAAAGTATTTGTACTTAGTTACTTTAAAACTCTGGTCACCGCCAGACTTGCTTTGGTTACCAGAGCAGAGCATATCTGCTTCTTTAGTCCCCCATTAGCAAGCAGCTAAAGATTTATCACTAATGTCAAGAAGGTATTAGTGGACCCTAATGAAATTTCACGTTGTTCTTCAAGCAATATTATCCTGGTGACCCCGCGCTTTTTACAACAGCAAGGTTTAACTGCTGAATGTCAGCAGGCTAAGCTGGTGGCAACCGCATTAGTTGTACTTCTTCTCTTTTTTTTAAACCTTTTCTTTTCTTTTTGTGTTTTTTTTTCTTTCTTTTTTTTAACCATGCTCATTTGGATTTGTGTTCCTTTTCATAATAATAGAAAATAATGACAACCTCCCAGCCTCTTTCAGTCCACGGTGGGCAGCAAGTTAATGACATCGGGCCATGTTGCGCTTGGCTGCGTCCCCACACATAATTATAGAATGATTGTCACAAAAATTGCCTGCACTCTCTCGCCACTACGGCTGCTGTAAATTCACAATCTCGATCTCTCTCTCCTTCTTTCTCTCTCTCTACCCCCACCCCTCTCAAGATTAACAAAAAGTCAAATTATCTCTCCTGTGCCGGGGTTTCTGCTGTAACGGCTCCGAGATGAGTAATTAAAATTTAACTTCTTAATGATAGGTGCAGTCTGGAAATTAATTGCCATTCAAACTCTGTTTTTACACAAGATTGTCTACAAGACAGGTTGTGTGGTATTGACTGACCATGTTCGTGTGATAATATAATGATAATTTTAACTGCGGGGTTAAATCAGTGCTTCTTAAATTGTAGGCTGTCAAAACAAAGAGGGGTGCAGAAAGGCAAAACGATAAATAAAGTATTAATCTGTCCATCTGTTACAGTGAAAATGAATCATTGCAGCCAATATTATTATGATAATATTTAATTATTTTAAAGGTTGAATAAACTTTATTTTTGAATAATCAGAGTTGTTTTTTTATGGAGGACTGAAACTGACGTAATTAGAAATAAAAACACTAATAAATAAATAAATATACTTAAAATGCAATAATTAAATTAAAAAAGAAAAACTTTACCTCATGTTTTATAATTTAAAAAAAAACATCGTATTTAATTTTCCAGCTTAGTTTCAATGAATTATATATTTTAGCACATAATTTACGTTTGAAAAATATATATATATATGTGTTTTGCCTTTTACTTAGATGCATTTGTGTTAAATTATCTTATTTAATTATTTCTTTATAATTTTTCCCACGTCGTTTTATTTCCATGTGTTGTTTTTACATTTTTCTGACTCCTGTGTTTACATTTTCTTGTGCATTTCTGCCTCGTTATGCAAATAAGGTGGGTGGTCCTTCTTGGGTCAGCTCCTCTCCTATTGGTCAACAGACAGGAAGGAGAAGGAGTCGTTTGAAGTTCGATTGCATGCTTGTGTTGCCTCAGTTTAGATAAAAATTTAAACTTTAGTTTAAAACACATGCACAAGTGTTTTCCTCCTTTATTACAATTTGGTTTTTTTAAAACAAACTTTAGTCCAAAGTAAAAACAATTGGAGACAACTGACACATTAATTTTCCATTAAAAAAATGAAAGTTACATGAATCTTGAGAGGTTTTTTTATATATATGTTTTGGAATAAATGCCTTTAATTTGGGCTCTTTTTGTTGTCTTGTTGAGCTGTTGTATTTTTTGATCCAGTTGATAAAGAAGGGAATCCTGTTAAAATGCCAATTAACTTTATAAGCTATAAACAGCATATAAAACACAAAGTAATGATTTGATTATTTACCATATGTTTATTTTACAGGGTTTTTTTATGACACGCTTTTATAAAATTGTAGTTTTACCATGTTGTTAGTTGTCTAGAAGGCAGACAGACAGCAGAGCCAACAGCCTTGTTATTTCTGCACACAAGCACAGTTTGCTTTGTCTGCTTCCTTAAAACAAAGAAGCATTCTGAAAACAAATTTCCTCCATAGCCATCAACACAAACAGCAAACAAAACCAAATGAAAAGTCTTTTCTGGTTGTGTCTGTCTTCCAGTGGAGGCTTCAGGTCCAATTGTTTGTCAGGAGTAAACCCATTCCCCTGGAAGTGAGAATATCCGCCAAGACACCAGACAGCCTTCCAACGCAGGCGGTCTGAGGTTCAAACTAGATACCTTATCACATACTGAGTCGGGGCGGCTCGACTTTAGCCATAACAAATAGAACTCTTTATTATATATAAGCAGAGGCAGATCTAGACATTTTGGGGCCTATGGTAAAGCAGAAGAATGGGGGGCATTTTTTTTTTGTTAATAATTTTAAATCTAAGTAGTCTATTTCTGAAACATGATGCTTTACATGATAAAGGTAAGTTCTGCACACCTGTCAGTAACTGTAACAGGTGCTGTAGTTTGTCTTAAAGTTATCTACAATTACTTGTAACATTAGAATTTATTTGATAAACTTTTATTTGAACTGTAAAATAAAGTGTGTAAAAAAAATGTAGGCTGTTTAGTTTTTGCAAATGTTATAAATGACCTATACGTCATCATTTACCCAGTATGCTTTGTGTTGTAAATAAAATGGCTTCGTCCTTGTGACAATATTTTTTTTATAATAAAACCTAAACAGTATGTTTATCAAATAAAGTCTAATGTTACAAATAATGGTGAATCCCTTTAATTAGCATGAGCTTCGCTAACACAAATTTTGCTAGCAGCATTTTCTTTGTGTTGTCAGTGGTAGAAGTGGTTAAAAAAAAGTTTTAACTTTTGATAGTTTTGTGAAACATTTCCACTTTCATGTTTTCCTCGTTGTCTCTTTGTATTTTTTAGCATCACCGGAGCAGCTTCGTCTGCGCTGACATTTGTTTACATCTGCGTAACGTGCATGCAGCAACACTTTACAACAGTTTGTAGCTTTTTTTGGTCTTCGCATACATATTTAATACAGATACTCCATAACAGAAAAAAAAATTAAATACTACCAAATCTGTGGTGTAAGTTTATTGGTTATTTTACGAGGCCCTTTAGAATTATCAGAGCCTTTTTGCTTAATGCTAACTCTGTATGTAGGACACAGGGAAGCGAGTTGACTTGGGCAAGAAAAAATGAAAGATGGGGAACGAGAATTTCGTGGACAGAGAACACAATTAAGACTCCAAACAGATTTATTGTCAAATTTTCAGTTACTGGTTTCCAGTGTTGTCTTAAAACGGGCTTCCCAGAGGAGCGTGCCGTTGCACAACACCGGGACGACTTGTGTGTAGTGAGGAGATACATCAAGGACTTGGCAAACTATAAAATGAGGACACACACACCTCCCTCCCTTGTCCTGCCTCTCCCTCCTGCAGACCTCTCCCGGGGATTTACCTCCAAGTTCAGGTAGTTGGTCGTCATGGTAACGGCTGGGAGCCAGGGGTATTTGCATTGTTTCTGCTTTCATCTCTAAAACTGTGTCATTATCCATACAGTACAGGTACTCATGTTTATTTGCCTTCTCCAGCCTGCCTGATTGTCAGTCTATTTGAGCGTCCACCTGCTTGTCTCTCTCACTGTGTTTGAGTCTGCCTGCTCCCCCCCCCCCCCCAACAAAATCCATCTTCTGCTCCGGCCAGTCAGTCTGCAGTATTCCTCCATTAAACATTTATTTACCGCATCTGCCTCGCTCTCTCTTCTTTTTTTATTATACACAGCTGGTGTGCAGCTTATCTTTGCACCCCCTTTGTTCTCCACTCAGTAAATGAGTCACTGAATGACCATCACAGGAATGAAACAGAAAGGGAAGCGCCTCACTTAACATGTTTGCACAAGTTCCAAAATTAAACAGAAAGGCAATCCCGGATTTATGCCGTCATCGTATAACAGAACAATCCCAGAATGTGTAAATCGTGCAAGAGACTCGGGACTGATGACAGTGTTGAGGTTTGAGTGGTTTGAAACACTGACAGGTTTTCAGGGACACTTCTGACATCTGCTGGTCGAGTTGTGAACGTCACAAAAAAAACTAAAACTCGGGCATGCTTGTCTGTGGCAGCGCATGTGACAAATACTCTAATTATGGTGATATAGGCGAGAGATCGATTACAATTTATCATCATGAGGAATACAAATACTCAAAAGCAGGTAATATATTTTCCTCCCTTCAGAAGCAATATAAATTATTCCCTTATTAAACTTACAACTATATCAAATACTGCTGCTTGGTTTGGGGAATCACAGTTATTCTGCCTCCAAAAGACAAAAGCAGACGATGAGGCTGCTTGTCATGAATGTGTGTGTGTGTGTCTGTGTGTGTGTGTGTGTACCTTTCTAGGACAGTTACTGGTATACACACCTAACTTATCAAGACCAGTAGTCCTTATGGGGACCAAAGGCTGGTCCTAATATCAAACTTCATTTTTGGGTTGGGGGTTAGGACTAAAGTTTGATTTGAGTTTAGGGTGAGGGGTCAGGATTCGGCTGCAGAAACAACTGAAAATAAGTCAATGAATGCTCCTAATAAGAATAGAAATACGTGTGTGTGTGTGTGTGTGTGTGTGTGAGTGTGTTACCGCAACAATGAATCATTGAGCACATTTTAATGAAACAAGCAGAACAGACATGATCACCCACCGTTCATAACATTTTTATTGTCCTATTTAAAGTAGTAGTAAAATCCTTCTTTTTCACATTTAAATCCTTCAGTTGGGGTTTTTATAAAGTACTACAATGCTTTGGTTTGAATTCCTCCTTATTTTATCTTTATCAGCCCCTCTTTCACTGTTTTTCTGGTGTCTCAAAGCAGCTGGTTTTGATACTGTACTGATTTGATGTTTCAAGCCCCGCCCCCCTCCTGCTTCCAGACCGGTCCACTCCGGTTCAGGAGAGGAGGTTACGTTTTGTAGCAATGCAGAAACATTTTATTTGCAATTAAATGGAAATGTGTCAATAAGGGAAGACTTGTCCATCCAGCCTTACA
>JARVGW010000001.1:22189805-22213130 GCA_031762495.1 Anablepsoides rubrolineatus | reverse complement strand
AGGAGAGATCAAAGCACCCTGTACTTTCTGGAGAGTCAAAATAAAATTAAACACACACAAAAAAACAAGAGAACAGGATTTTATTAATATTTTTGTAATACCATATATAATGCAATTGCATATCTTTGGCGAAAATAAATCTTATAAACATTTTATCAACAAAGGTTAGCATACAAAAACCAAAAAAAGTGTCAGTCCAACAGACATGGCAGACAACAGAGAAAACTTATACTGGGTTGGCAGCTTTGTCAAACGCAAAAAAAAAAAATATGCAAAAGAACTGCAACAAAATTCACACAATAACTGTTGAGCAATGAAGCAATTAACTTTTTTTTTTAGTTGTTGTTTGAGTCCTGGCACCTGAAAACTAGCTGGTCCGCTAATCGCTTTAGGACCAACGTTTCTTTTATTTATGCAAAGCTATGGAAAAACAAAAACATTGAAAATTCTTTCCATTATTTTCCTGCAATTGTCCTTAAGTTTACAGTGACAAACTTTCCAGCATCCCATAACAACACCTGGAAGCATGAACGGCAGTCATTTTATTTGATTTTTAAACCAATCGAATCTGTGATCCTGGCAGAATACCTCAACATAAACCAAACGCGAGACAAAAATGATTAAAGTAGCCGAACCTCGCTGTACATCAGTTTTGGCAGCAAAAAATGTTTTCCAAGATTTATGATTTTCTGCTACCCAGTCTATTAAAAAAAACAAAGAAAAATTGGCAGTCGTGGTTAAAGTGGGGGATATGAAACTGCTTGGCAACATCCTAAACCACTGTCATAAAAAAATAGAAAAGGAAAAGAAAAAGTCTATTGCTGTAAAATAAACAAGGAGAAAAACTCAGTAGGAGTTCACAGTCATTTTTTTCCACGTGACCAGTGTCTGATAAAGAATCTATTCAAAAATCCCATAAATTAAAACTTATAAATAAGGTGATTAATAACAAATAATAATAATTTGTTTGTTTTTTTTCACGGCTGAACAAGACCAGTGTATGCCAGTAACAGTTCTAAGAACTGCAGCTTATATTGCAATCAACAGTTCCTGCTTCAAAGTGACAAAAAATATTAAATTAAATACAAAAATAAAAAATAAAAGATGGTGAATTTGTTGTTTTGAACCACTTAACCTAAATACATCATGGCAGAAGGATATATAGTGGCTTTGGCCCTTCTATTTGACTTCAGTGGCACAGGAAAATGTTTGGCACCAGCCCACACAAACCCCCGAGCGACACTCGACGAGTGCAGGGAGGGAAAACTAAAGCGTTCACGTCGCATCCTGCGAGCGTTCCGTCTACACAAAGCGCCTCGCAACTTCCCTTCTGTAATCAACTGACACCAGCTCCGTTTTACAGCTCGAGAACGTGAACTTCCTTATTTTTGTTCTGGGGGGGAAGAGCGACGACGAAACCCTCCCCGGCCAGACGGAGCTGAGGTCAGCACCGATCCTTGGTTCAGTTTTCTCCAGCTGCAACCATCCCGTCCTAGATTAGCTGGGATCGTTCAACTAAATTAAAAAAACACCTTCTTTTAAACGGTGTATGACCTGGATGCAGAGTGAGCTGCCTGTTGTAAGAGGCATAAACAGACTGCACGCCCTGATGATGTGTGGGAAAACAAATATCTGCTTCTCTTTTTCCTTTTTAAACAGATCTGAAGAGACTCGAAAAAATAGTTTGTTTAAATTACTTCAATTTCAAATTATTCACATAAATTTACAGAAATGAGAGAAAGAGTAACCAATTTCTGATTAAATATATTTTTTTCTAATATGTTTAGCTGTAATTAGCTTCTTACGCTTATAAGAGGTCATGTGACACTATGGTTGTGCGCGGGAAAGTAGGCGGGGCTTAAATGTCCACATCTCCAGAGCTCAGACTCTGGAACATGGCAGCATCTGTGGACACTTGGTCTGACATTATACACAGCTGAAACTATAAAAAAAAACATATCCAGTTATCAAACCACACACATCAGATAAAAAAAATAAAAATAAAAGTGTGTGAAGCAGCTTCAAACTTTTCCTCAAGACCATCATGTCAGGTTGAGGGGGGGGTCGACATGCACTTTGTTACACAAATACAGTCTATGGAGGATGATAACCTATAACCGCACAGTGAACATCTGGCAGTGGGTGGCAGATGTTCACTTTGCATATAGGCTGTCACCAAACGTGAAAATGTCATTTGTCTTCACAATAAAAAAAACACACACACAGAAAAAAAGAAAAGGACTGACAGGATGAGCGGTGGGTCGGCAAACAGTGAATGGCAGAAAAACAAGCAAAGAACTAGAGTTAACCTCGTCGCTAAATTTGGCAGTTGCAGATTAATACTATTTCCACATCTGGTTAATCCTGAGCCAGAGCTCGTGTATTATAAGGTGATAACACTACTCCATTTCTTTTTTTTTTTTTTCCCCCACTGGAACGATGAACTAGCACACTCAACTTAAAAAGGCCGCCATAAATTAATGTCAAAAAAGTTAAGGTTGTGGCTTAATTATTGCATGTTTCACAAGAGGACACACTTTTTTTTTCTTTTTTTTTTTGAAATAGTGGTGTTCGTTTTTTTTTCTGTAGCACAAAGAGGAGAAACTGGTAACACCAGGAGGTTAGATTTTGTTTGTTACAAACATGCACTCATTTGCTTCATAAATAGATTCACTTGGAAGAGGATAAAGGTTTGAGGAGGAAGCATGCAACGCTTTCAGTTATAAATCCTTCAGCTTTCCCCCCACGACCCCCCAGTTTTTGTCTTTGAAAAGAAAAGAAAACAAAATAAAAAAGATTCTTGAATCACAATCTTCTCATCCGACAGAAGCAGGCAGATAGTTTTTGAATAGGTATCTTGATGGTTCACAGCCCAAACACCCACTCTCCCCAGGAGTACCCCCCCTCCCCACCCTTGAGTTACTCTATATGGCTTTGTTCTCCTGTGTGAACGATACTATTGCCATTTGTTTGTTGGACAGAGATACTCCCAACCAAATAAAAAAAAGGCTCAAAATGGCCAAAGAACGATCAGGTAAGGAGAAGGAGGCACACTGGGACACACGATCAGGGGTCAGAGGTTAGGATTCACAGAGGAGGCCACAGACCTTCATTTCCTCTTCAGTTTTGTGCTCTTGACAGTGCGTTTGGACCCCTCTGTGCAGCTGCGTATACCGGCGAGGTGCAGCAAGGAGCCGGCGGCTTCTTTCAACTCCTCGTCCACCTCCTGCTTCACCTCGCGCCGCGCCCGTTTGCTGACGGGCCACTTGATGGCGGGGGGGCGCCGAGGAGTTCGCTGGACGCCCCTCTCGTCCCAGAGGTCGGAGTCCTCGTCGCTGTGGAAACCCTCGCTGCCGGCTCGGCGAGACTGTCCGCGGTCGCAGCCGCCCTCGTCCAGGGAGGAGAGGGAGGAGGAGGAGGAGGAGCGGGAGGAGCAGCGCTGCAGCGCCACGCTGCTGTAGTTGTGGTCCTGCTTCGGATCGCTGCTGACCAGAACCGAGTCGGGTCGGGAGAGGTCCAGCGGGCCGTCAGAGTTACCTGCGAGGAGCAGAAGATTCAAAGATTGACAAGCAGACATAAGATGTTTTTTTTTTCTTACAGGCTTCTAATAAAACAAATAAAATGAAACTGTGATAGAGAAAATTAAAAGAGAAGAAGTTCATTGTGACTTTTGGAAAAATGAAAAGCAGAATTCAGACACTTTTATGTGCAGGTTTAAACTTTCTTTTTTACAGTAAAAGTGAAAAAGCAGAACCAAGATTTGTCTTTGCCCAGAAGGGAAAATATAGTTTACTGCACACATGAGAAAGCAGAATTAACACTGATAGAAACAGCACTAATCTTAGTAAAAACACTGTTGATTTGAATACCAAAATACCAGTAAGTGAAATGAAACTGGAGCAAAAAGGGTCAACTTGTTAACTTATTAACTAAGAATCACAGAAAAAGAGAAAGAAACTGATTTATTTTTAAGCGCTATTGAGTAAAATGCATTTACACTTATAAAAACAAAAGTAATTTTTTGGTTTGTTGAATTTAATTGATCAGACACTTGGCAGATGCCATCAGCCATGAAATCATGTGCTACAAAATCCCCCTAGAAGAGCAAATTGCTAAAACATTTCTAATTTAGAGAAAAAATTATCAAAAAAAAGGGAATTTCATGTTTTGGCATAACAGCTAGCTTTGTTTTATAGTCTCTGTCTGTGCTGTGCTAAAAAGAAGGTTAGCTAAGCTAAGCTAATACTGATGGGTCCAACAGCTCTGAACTGGCTCAAAGTCAGATCTTTTGGTGAGCTGAACCAAATGAGAAGAGCTGAAAGTCCCATCACTATAAGCTAAGCTAAGCTTAACTGAGTTAAGCTAAGCTAAGCTAAGCTAAGCTAATACTGATGGGTCCAACAGCTCTGAACTGGCTCAGAGTCGGCTCTTTTTGAACCAAATGAGAAGAGCTGAAAGTCCCATCACTATAAGCTAAGCTAAGCTTAACTGAGCTAAGCTAAGCTAAGCAAATCAGCTGCTACCACCAGTTTCCAAAATATCAAGCTACTCTTCAGTGTGTTTGAAAACAAATGTCAACAGGAAGAATTACGTACAATCAGAAGGTAGGAGCATTTCTAAATCCTACATCTAGCATTTTGTAAACCTTTACACAACATATAAAAGCACATAAATTAAAAGAAAAAGAAAAATAAGCAATGACTGGGAGGCATGAAAGAGGTAGGAGTGTAGGTGAAAGTTTGGCTGCTTGTTGATTATCTTACATGGGTCAACGTGGTGCCCGGGGGCAGAGTTTAAGAGCATCATGGCAGTGGCAGCATCAATATCAGAGTCTGGAAGAGGAGAGAACATGCATGATGGTCAATCCTACGGTATGAAAGCACGGTGGCACGGTATATCTACTCGGACTGGGTGGATCGGACTCCTCAGTGGTTTTTGGATTTGGCTCGGGGCCATTCAATCGGTGTTTGCTGAATGATTTTAACAGGACTAACAGAGATAAGCCAGAGGAAAATAAATGAAGCCTCTGACAGTGAGAGTGCATCTGATCTTCTTAGATCCAACAAAGTGTCTAAAAGCCTCGCAGCTCACTTCTGGAGCTCTAAATTATTAATGATCACAGTGAGACTGAGTGCTCGACACGGAGCACCGGGAGAAACTCTGCCTGTCGTCAAGGTTACAAATTCAAGAGGCAAAAAGGGGAAGGGGGGTGAAGGTGGCCGAGACATCGACTGAGAGCTCTTAATGTTATGGTCTACATGAGGCATCGATGAACTGAAAGAAACACATCAAAAACCAAGAGCTGAGGACAAAATGAGGCTGAATGTTTTGGGATTGAGATGTGGCAAAAGCAACACAATCAAAATGCAAACACAAACTAGAACGACTGCTCTTTGTATTCTCGTTTGGCAGACAGCTTTTATACTTCCTTTAAAATATTACAAACTAAAAATAGTTTTCCCTTTGCTCTCACCTTTGAATGAGCAGCCTTGAAGAAAGAGATGACGCGGGGGCGAGGAGGCACTGCAGAAAGTGAGCGGAGGACATTAAAAGGTCAGATTTGGGGTTTTCTCAAGAAAAACAAAGAAGTTCATAAATAACTTCCTAAATACAACTGTGTGAGTTCAGTCAGTGTTTCTGCTTGGATTAAAAAAAAGAGAGTTCATAAGTGTTACCTGGGTGGGGAGGCGGGGGGCGTGCAGAAGGCATGTGCGGCTGGGAAGTGCTGCTTCTTGAGGGCTTGGATTAGGTTGGGGCGATACTCGGGGTCAACGCACCAGAGGGAACCTTTCCCGTTGGCCTGTAGGACAGAGCAGGCTCAGTCAAACATCCAAACACAAAATACAAAAACTGGACCCAAAATTAGTGGGCGGTAGCTTAAACTTATTACAAAGGCCTGACAAACACGTTCAGCACATTTCCTTTTATAAATAAACAATTACAAGCATATATTATTAATATTCACTTCTTTAAAGTTGGATTGGATTGTTGAAGAGATATGAAATAGTATAATGTGCATTCATATAAATTGTTGTTCTAGGAAGATTTTTGTTTTTTACTATTTTTCGAATTTATACTTGAGAAAAAATGGGCAGATATAAGATTTGTTTCTTCTCTCTGCTGCTTTTCTTTTTATTGTATATAGAATTTTGTTTTTTAAGAAATAAATAAAGTTTGAAATATAAAATATAGTGTCTGTGACATGCATATCCATGAAATACAAAAAGTCAAAGAAAATATATTTATATTGAAGAAACACAGAAGAAATACACTTTTTATGTCACATTCGTGGTAACTGTATATATCGCGGTATAAAATTTTCATAAAAAGTAAAGATAATGTAACTTTTAGAGCATTTATTTTTAAATTAATATAGTATAATTAAACCCCGCCGTTTTGCTTTAATATCTGCCTGTCGTACAATGAGCTTCTGCCTGCTGAACTTATCAGCTGTTCTGCATCATCATCTTCATCATCATAGCAGAAGCCGACTCTTACATTAGCAAGATGGATTTATGACTGAACGAACGCCCTCATCTTTTTATCATCTCTGTGGGTAACAATACATAAAAAACAAGTTTTTCTCTGACAACTTGGGTGTAAAAATATCTCAACAACCGTTCATCTCAGTGGCATGAAATCTTTTTTACAATATGTTATCAATGTTATTTTTCCAAAAATACATATTTATTATAAAAATTTGATGTTGCAGGCACTTTAAATTTGCCAGCCTGCAATCTCTGTCTTCATGAGCATATTGCAACACTTCAAGTGTTATCACCAACTGTTTCTAAGTGATTAGTGAGAAGCCAACGGTAGCAAGGCGTTTCAAAACAGGGGGAGCACTAACTTTTCCCACTTTACTCCCACTGATTAAGAAGTCTAGAGTGTTATCTTTAAAGATTAAAGGACACTGTGGAATCAATTTAAGTGACCTGTGCAGCTGCGTTTTTGTAAGTGACAAACTGTTTTTAACGGAAATAAATGAGTGTGACCAGAACTTTTGCAAGTTTTGTTTTAAGACTTGATTCCAACAATGTTTTCCAACAACTATAAGCTTTTAAAGTACATTTTAAAACAGAACAAATCTAAACGAATAGCTAAAAGCATTACCCACTGTAGCTAATTGTAAACTTTGGAGTGACATCAATTCAAAGATCCCTACATTACGCCTAATATTTTATGAATGTCCATGTAATGATTCTCTAAACCAGGGATCTGCAAACTCTGTGATCAAAAGAGCCGTTTGTGCTCCTTGTCTTACTAATAAAATGTGTCGGGAGCCGCAAAACAAGCTACAACTGTGATTAGCAAGTGGTGGTCCATGGGCCTTTTCGAGGTCTTTTCGGGAACCTTTACGGTCAGTGGAGGTGACTTTATAAAACTAAAAAAACTATTGTTATTATTATTATATGTTTTTTTATTATACACATCAGGGCAAATAAAAAGACCATATTCATTTAAACAAGAAAAATACCGTATATAGTTTATACTGAATTTCATAAAAACTAGTACAACTGAATTATTCAGGCTTTTTTTTTCCTAATTCTTGTTATTATGTAGCTTTCAAATTATTTAAAGGTAACTCTGATGGATTTGAGAGAAAGATCACAGAAAGAAATTGGAATATTTAAGTAAACAACAGGCTAGCATGAGCTAACATTTTACTTTTTGTATTATTGATTGCATATTTGCATACAAATTGACTTCTGCTGTGGGTATAATAAAATAAAACAAAAAAATATTCTGTCATGTTTGGTCACATTTTCAAAGAGCCACTGCAGAGGGATCAAGTAGCCACATGTGGTCCCTGAGTCGCAGGTTGCAGACCCCTGCTCTAAACAGACGGATTATTCGACTGATTTTAGCTAATATTAGTCACTTTTTTCAAATTCAGCTATCATGCTTCTGCAAACTACCAGTTACCAAGTAGGAAAACAGCTGCTACAACAAGCTCAATGCAGCCCACTATTTATCTTTTTTAAAGACAAGATGCTCTTTTATAAAAACACATTTAAGGCGCTCAAGTTCTTCTAAGTGGTTACATTCATACATATATTCTAAAAGCAAAATAATCTGTCAATGTTAACTAAAACGTATTTAATTCTTGTTGTAAACAAGTTTCTTTTTAAGTTAAGCAAATATGTTGTATTTATTGCTAAAAAAATATCCCATTAGTGCTCATATCAGCCAATAACTGGCCTAATTTTTCATGACTAGCTTCAGCCACAGCAAAATAAAAAGGAGTTGACCTCTATTCTCTACAGCACAAATTCTGAAAAACTGCTAAAACCAAAATAATTTAAAGACTTTTACAAAAAGGAAACATTTGTTTGACAACACTGTGAGAACAATGACTGCGCCGGGAGCCGGAGTGTGCGGCGTCTTATCTGACGGTGGCGTTTTTTTCTGGCTCGGCATTAAAAACGGAGCGGAGCAGGGGAGGGAGGAGAATAACCTTGACTCAGATTACTAACCAGCCCTGATGCAGGAAGAAGGAAACGTCACCATGGCAACGAAAAACCACCAGGCAGTGTCATGTGAAACTGGCGCTGGCGTCTCGGCAGACTGAGGGTTCACACTGTGCACCTGCACGCTGCGCGGCCTGCGCTGCAACCGTGCCGCCGCTCGCAGCCGCGCTCTCCCAAAAGGTGGGAAAAACATCAGGTGTCGGGTCGAGTACGGCTCAAACCACACCCTCCACAGCATCGACGAAGTGAAAGTCAAACATGCAAGCTTGATTTCTGAGTGTTGCTTATGTATACTCACTATTTACAGTTAGAAAACGTACACACACAGTTCTGATGAGACACATAAATGTTTAAACTGCAAGCCTGTCACTTCCTATTTTAGTCAAAGGCACGTTTTCTCATAAACACATGCAGAGTTGTAAAGTAACTACCGTAAGTACAAATACTTTGTTACTGTACTTAAGTAGAATTTTTGTGCATCTGTACTTTACTTGAGTAATTATTTTTCAGCCCACATTTTACTTCTTACATTTTCACACAATTATCTGTACTTTCTACTCCTTACATTTTTTAAAAAGGGCAATAAGTAGAAAGTCGTTCCTATTATTTCATCTCTCCTGTTTTTTCATTCCAGCTTGTTATTGTAAAAAAATAAATACTATCCATATAAATTGTGCCAAAAAATAAAGTCAAATCCCGGCCCAGGGACCTTTCTGGGTAGAGTTTGCATGTTCTCTCCGTGCATGCGTGGGTTCTCTCTCTTGATAACTCAAACAGCTAAACTAGTGCATCCTAAATTTAACAAATTAATTATTTTAATACGACAGTCATTTCTGCATTTTGGAGGGAAGTCACCTCCTAATAAATGTCATTATGGAAAATCTAACTGCTCGTTTTAAATCAATACTTTTACTTTTAATACTTAAGTACAAAAAAAATCAGATACTTTAAGACTTTTACTCAAGTATTATTCCTAAAGGAGACTTTAACTTTTGCCAAAGTAATGTTTTGGTAAGATACTTGTATAAAGTACCACAAAGTGATACTTGAGTAAAAGTACAACATTGAACACATGCTGCTTTGCTACTTTTCTTTTATACATGTTAAACAAACAAGCCATTTGTGATCTGTAACAATCAGTATACCTAAGGTTGTTTTCACAAACTTTTCTCTGGGTTGGAAACTTTATTTATTCCCACAGTTTGGCATTTTAGGAGTCCATCTTTTGGAAGGTTCTCCCTGATTAAAACAGTTGAACTACCTTGGAAGTGCTACCGGAGATAAGAGCCTCTCTTATTGTGCTGTGTTTGCATTTCCTCTGTAGGAGTATCCGCAACCTTGACTGGATTCCACTCTTATCGCAGCAAAAGTCACAGAGGTCCCTGCAGCTGTATCAACCTCTGCCACATAATCAACACCGCAGCTTTTACACTGCAACATATGATTAATCTGTGGTGTTTTGCTAAACAACAAGCAGTTATAGTTTTGGCATTCTGATGAGACAAGTAACAGTTTTCAGACCTACCTTCCCCAAACTCCTGTCGACCTTGCGGAAGCATTTGTTTAGAGACAAGTTGTGACGGACTGAGTTCTTCCAGCCGGTGGGAGCGTTGGAAAAGTAGGGGAAGTGCTCGAGAATCCAGCCGTAGATTTCCTTTACGGGCAAGGACTTGCTGGGAGACTGCTCAATGGCCATGTAGATGAGGAGAGAAAACGAGAAAGGTGGCTTAGACTTCAACGAGTCTCGCTCCCTGCCTCTGGTGTGTGACGAAGACGACGATGACGACGAGGAGGACGACGGGCCCTGGTTCGACTCGTAGTCTCCCTCGATGTCGAAGAGGGGGCTGCCGCTCGGCTGAGCTTCGGGCCCCCCGAGGGTGAAGTTCTGGAGCAGGTTCTCGTGGAGCCAGTTGAGGTTGGTGAGCTCCTCGTCCTCGGTGCCTCCGGCGCGGTCCACGCTCGTCGCAAGCGGGCTGGACGCGCACTCCGCCTCGGGCAGGGTCCCCACGCCACAAACACCTCGGAGTCCCGTCCGCTCTTCTTGCATACCCGGAATTTCCGTTTTCTTATCTGGTGACATCCCAATGATTGGACCCATTAAATCAAAGAGGTCTGGAGAGAAAAAGAAGAGGAAGTTAATGTTTCTTGGTTGAGGAAAAAAAAAATCATGTGACATGAAGCTATTTTTACAATCAAATTGGAGGCATAAAATAACTGAATGTGACACTTTAGAATGATGTGCTCTTCCAAGAATTGACCTTGTTTTTCTATGTTTCTCTAGAGGCAAATTTGCTGAATGTGTCTTTGCCTCTGCAACACTTCCTGGTCTTCACACTGTTCCTCTACTTCATGCTTAGTGAGGACAAAGAGGCTCTAAGCTCTCCCTCCTCTTGACTCCAACAGAGGACCTTCGAGGACATCCTCTCAAACAACTGAACCGACTTAAGACTCCACTCCTCAACACCCACCTCATCTGAGGCATAAAAAAATAAAATCCAGCAGCTCGTTATGTGGAAATGAGCAAAAGATCATCCAGCCGCTGCAGGAATGAGCAGAAGGCCAGCATCTTACCGAGTGGATTGCTCTTAAAGACTCCTCTGCATTCAGCCAGGATCAAGCCTCAATTAGCTGCATGCTAGATGAAGTAGAGTAAAGAGGCTGCAAATCCGAGCGATAGCAGCCATTTAACGGCACAAAGAAATTCAATGTCAGCTGTGATTTATTATTAACAAATTCCACCCAAGTACCCTTATTTAGACAATGGCACTTATCTTGTTTTTACAGGAGCTGTGAAGAAGGATGTTAAATAGACAGACTACCAGTTTAAGTTGGAGTTAATCTATTATGTTGCACAAAAAAGAAATGTCATTTTAAAAGGGATCTACGATTAGTTGTAACATTAGACTTTATTTTTTACATATATTTCAACTGTAAAATAAAGACTGTAAAGATACTGTAGGCTGTTCAGTTTTGTAAATTTTTTTATATATATTTTACTCGGAGTGAACCATTTTATTTACATGCAAACCATTCTGGGTAAATGATGACGTCGACAGGTCCTTGGTGCGAGGCTGCTAGCGAGCTATATCCACCCTGAAGGTTAATCTTGGACAATATCTGATGATCGTCTCTTTTAAATGAAACCAGAGAGCGTTGACAGAAAGGAGAAGGCAGAAATGACTCAGCCTGCAACTGAAAATATGGATGGAGGCCCTCAGACTAGCTTGTTAGCTTTAGCACCAACGCTATATTGCCTTATATGTATTAGCTTGGCGTTAGCGCGACAAACTAACCAGGTAAACTGAGGTCCTCCATCCATATTTTCAGTTGCAGGCTGAGTCTTTTTTGCGTTCCCCTCTCTGTCATGTGGATGGAGAAGCTCAGTGACGAGAGGAGAATGTGTAGCGCTGAGCAAATACATATACATATGATAATAGCGTCGACGCTAGCACAAAGGCTAACAGGCTAAGCTGAGGTTCTTCTTCCATGCAGCAGCTCTGTTGTCATCCATCCATATTTTCAGTTGCAGGCTGAGTCGTTTCTACCTTCTCCTCTCTATCAATGCTCTGGTTTCATTTAAAAGAGCAGACCGTCAAATATTGTCCAAGATTAACCTTCAGGGTGGATAAAGCTCGCACCGAGGACCTATCGGCGTTATCATTTACCCAGTATGCTTTGCGTGTAAAAAAAAATGGCTCAGTCCGTGTATTATATTTTTAAAAATTTAGTTAAAAATTATAAAAACTAAACAGCCTTTACTTTATTTTACAGTTAAAATAAATGTTTATCAAATAAAGTCTAATGTTACAACTAATCGTGGATCCCTTTAACAAAAACACTTGTTTTATTCCATGTTTAACAACAGCGCCTTTTTGTAAAACAAACTATATAATATAGGCAAAGGTTTTGCATGCTGCTTAAAAAGGACAAGAGCATGAAGAGCTCATTCTTTGTTTCAGCTTCACAACGAGCTTTATGTCCTGGGTGTCACCATGACAACCATGCCATCTCTTCAACGCGAGCAGAAATCCCACAAACAAGAGTCAGTAAGATAATAAGTAATCCACGCTGGCTGACTCTGCCACGAATGACCACTGAGCATGCCATCTCCATCATCCCCACCCTACTGCGTTAAAAACACTCTCCCCCCTGCTGTAACTGTAGGTGAACGCCCGGGTTCTGAGGTGGTCCGGGGGGGGACGTCAGGGTTGGAGAGGTAAAGGCACGTCTGGGTCTGGATGGGCTTCTCTTCTCGTTTCTCGGGATAAGAATTGGGTCAAACTCAAAGGGGTTTTTGCACAGCGGCTGTGGCAGGAGAGGGAGTGTACATGCACACAAATCAGTTTGTAAAAGCCAGTCAGAGAGGACAGGAGGGTGTGGGGCGGGGGGGGGGGGGGGCCTTAGTGCATTTACAGAATCACCCTTCAGCTTTTACTGAGAGATAAAAAACAACAGATTGATTCTGTTAGCTTAAGAATGAGATTTAAATCTAAGATCGTGGTTTCTTCAGCTTCAAAGACAAACTTTGTTCTTGTTTCTGGTTGTTCTGTATGTGACATTTGCCTACAACATATTTACCTGAGCTCCAATTTTTTTTACAGCACTGCAGAATTGTCCTGCTTTTTCAACCACCAGATTGCGTTGTAACAATAGGGAAGAGGTTAGATTAATTTAAGGAGCTAAACGGAGAGAGAAATAAATAAAAAGCCAGACCAAAAGATGAAGGAAAAAACCACAAAAAGAACAAGTGTTTGGGAGGTAGGCTGTGCAAGTTTTCCAGTCTAGGATGAATCACAGCTCTCAGCAAAGTAGAGCAATCAGACATGTCAGGCAGCAGGAGGACCGCTTTATTTGTGTCGGGACGTAAATCTCTGCTCAGAAATATCCCCCCCCGACATGACAGTTTCTTACTTTGATTTAATTTACAAACAATAAGACCATCAAGTGGTGTACAGTTACAGAAAAGATTGTTTATGCTGCTAAAAATGTTTGTAACCCAGGGTTTGAGTGACTTTAATATACCATTATAAACCTTTGGCATGAGTCATCCTGCTTTTGTGAAGGGAAGAGCACATTAGATGTGCATATCAGGGATGGTCTACTTTTTTATTTCCTGAAGAGCCATATCGTCTTGATAAAAGGAACAAAGGGACAGCACGTTGAATTAAATAAAGTATTATTTTTGTCATCTACATTGGGAAACATCTTCAGATCATTCTCTGTTTTCTTGGACAATAAGATTGCAGGATAATTAGCATGCTTGGTCAAACTTATATTCAAACCTACAGCTTGTTAAATAAAACTTGTGACGAATAACTAAGTTACGATTTTCGGTCTGGTTCTGTCAAACCAACTTGACAACTCCAACTCAAAGCCCATTTTATCCCAAAAGTTAGATCAAATTTTCTTTATGCAAACTCGTTTTGTTATTGCCCCAAGAATTATTAACTGTATGATGGATTTTGTTATTGATTTTAAGTTTTTTATTGCATTTCTGGCCTGAAAAGGGAGTTCAAATCTCACCTCAGCTCTCCCCCCATGTGTTGCTTAGATGAAGAGTGTGATTAAAAATTGAAACAAGAAAGAAAGTAGGGCATGACAATGCAAGACTACATAAAGAAAGGCCCAAAAAAAACCAGCTTTACTTTGCTCAAGAAGCCACAGTGTGACAATAAGTGCGGTTTAACAAGGATCTTAGGTTGTTCTTTAGGACTTGAACTTAATTTTAACATGAAGACCCCATTCTGATGACAAACAATTATCTCACAGTAAACCACAACTCAACACAAAGTGTTTAAATCCAGATGTGAGAACGTGGAGTCATCTGATTAAAAGGTGCAGCCAAGAAAGGGCTTCAGTAAACACTCCATGTGATTGCTGTTTCTACTTTAACAGCCCATAAATGACCCCCTGTAAACCTGGCTGAGTTTTATGGAGTGAAGACACAATAAAATCATACAATGACTGAAGTAATTAGTCTAAAAGCACAAAAGAACTTTGCCTTGGTCCCTTTTTTTTCTACAAACTTGACCTCTCTGCTGGGATCTTGGGAATCCAGAGAGAGCGGATCCTCTTTGAGGAGCTCATCTTCTATTTAAATACCAACAAAAGCATGGTGGACGAACGAGAACGCTGCCCCGCATCCAGCCAAACACAGGAAGCATTTCACCATGACTGCAGCTGGTCAATTACCACAGCTTTTGCAATGATCACAGTTATCACTGCTCTTATGGAGGGGGAGAAAAAAAAGAAGCATCGAAAAGAGGCGGCTGAAACTGCAGTAAATAATGGGACACTAGTGAGTAGAGTGGAGAGGGAGCTAATAAGGCAGTCTGGCCTGTTGACTGCTGCTCATCCTTGAAAATACACCCAAGCTGCAATGGTGCTGACCTGATGGCTCATCTGCAAGTTAAAAAAGCCCTGCACACTGCCAGCCTCATCATATTCATGTGCAAACAAGCAGACTAACAGCAGGTGCCACGGCACATCTCTCCCCCCTTCAAACTGCTCTTTTATCCTGTTAAGCACTTGGCCTATTCAAAAATACACAAAAACATATGGAGATGGCTGTAAGTGGCAAATCAAGCGGTTGACGTGTCAAATATGTAGAATGTACAGAAGCTCCAACGAAATAAGGAGCTGTTTTTTGAGGCGTTTTCTTGGGAGCGACTCTCACAATCGGGGGCTCGGTTGCCACGACAGCCGATGTTGTAAGGGAAGCAATTGTGCTCATGTCTGTGCATGAAGAGGGAGCTAATGTGCGGCGATCAATACAGGCGGAAACTGCTGAGGCCAGCAGTCTGCCGCCGTTCTTCACAAACCTGTCTGACAAAGAGCAGTGGGAGAGGCAGCTGCCAACCTGGATGTTACGGCATTCCTAAGTCCGCTGAGGCGCACGTTGCAACGGCCGAACCGCGCGCCGGATGGCAAAGCCTCGGTCAAACGAACATCGACTTACGGCATTTGTGTTTTTTTTCTTTTTTTATGAGCTCAGTGGCGCAAAACTCCAAACCAAAACATCCAGATAGTGTGGCTGTTAACTGCCCCGTGTTCATGAGATCACGCCACACCCTCTTCACACAAACCAGTTACACAAAGGTGTGTCTGTCACAAAGCCCCACGGTGACGGCTGTTATTTGAAACTCTAACTGATATTTTGGATGACTACACCGGTCTGGTTGGAGCTCCCGCTGACACAAACGTGTGGTAGAGTTAGGAGAAAGGAAAGGGGGCTGCTCCAGGCAACTAGGAGGCCAATTCTTTTAATTTGCAGGAGGGTCAAAGCGCGTCACGAGGAATAAAGCATCTAGATGTGAGGTTTAATCAGGCTTCTATTAAAACGGTCCCGAATGGTTCGTTTTTAAACAAAACTACTGGTTAAGTGTAAACCGTTTAATGGGTACCCGAGGTGAAGGCAAATGAAAATGCTTGTACAAAGCATTACAACTAGGCCCACACACTCAGCCCATACAAAGGAGCGGTTGTTTTTCCTCTAGTCATGTTTCCGAAGTGCTCAGTATTCACCTCGCAGTTTCAAACAGGGGCCTGGGAGGGAGAGGAAACACCTCCTGCCTGTTGAGGAAGTTCATTTTCAGAAAACAAATTCAGACTTCACACAAAGATGATTAGGCCCTCTTTACAGCAAAACAGAGGCAGAAGGAGGCCCAGATGTAGCGACACTCTTTACTTTGTCAAATTATGAATTTAATCAACAAGTAGCATGGAGAAACCGATCCTACTGCACTGAGAATGTAATTACTCGGAGGAAAAAACACACAACGAAAACAACGGATAATAATTCTGTTTATGCACATCGGCAGAATTAACTTCAAACTCAAACATAACCAAACTGCATTTTGACTGTAAACAGAGGCCTTCCAAAGTACACACCAGCTCCCAGCCAACACTGAACCCTTATCTCTTTGGTCATGTGTTTGTAAAGTTCAGTGTACCAACAATCACCACTGATCAACAGTTCATCTGCCAGTAAACTGCAGTCTAAAGTCTTTTTTAGCTCTGCTCAACAGTTTTACAGAGGAAATGCCTTTAACAGCTTGAACCTGCTTTCACCTCAAGTCCTGACTTTTATGTGTTCTGTGCATGAGTCTTTACAGGAATACAGGAGTGCTGAGAATAAAAAAAGACCCTGCATTAAGTATTGCTGAATAAAAATTAAAAGCTTAGCTCTTCTCAAAAGGAATGCATGACGCATAAGTTCATGTGCAATCTTATGAATGAGTATGTTGTAAACAACTCGCAGCTACTACCATATTAAATTATAGCTTAAATATTTGGAAAACCGGCTAAGTTTTATCTTAATTAGCAGCCATCTTGAATAGGATGGACTCCAAAGATTAATCGGCATTGGTTGAACAGCTAACCCTCTCATTTAACTTCACATCTTAGATGAAGCTGATAATTTTAAAGCCCAACTGGTATCGTAATTGTCCTGTTGGAATCAATAAAACAAATTCTGCTAATTCAAGGAGCGACGATGAGACAAAGAGCCATTGTGACACGAGGGGCACAGCTGTCCCTCGCCCTTGCTTTCTCCCAATCAAGGAAACGGTCGTGTCACCGTTGCCTTCAGTGAGGCAGACCCTAATGGGATGTCTAGAGTTCAGCCCATCAGGAATGAGACAAGCACAGGAGCAGTCAAGCATTAGAGAGGAGGAAAGAGGGAGGAGATGGAGAGGCAGAAATGACCACCAAAGAAAAGATGTAAAATAAAAAAAGTGGAGGAGACTGAGTGTTACAACAATAATAAAAATACTGCATGTAGCTCTATAAATAACACAGAGGGATTTAAAAGGAACAAAACCAAAAAAATAAGGTTTACAGAAACCCATTTTAATGACTTTATTTTGGTCCATCTCTGAACAGATTTAATCACCTCCTGCCTGGGGTGGAGATGCATGTTTTGTAAAGGTGCTCTGGTTTCCTTTCTGACAAAAAAAACCATCAGTTTTAGGTTCACTGGTTACTCTAAATTGTCTCTAGGAATGGGTGTGAGTGGTTGTCTTGTTTGTTTGCATGTGGCCCTGTGATGGACTTTTGACCTGTCCAGGGTCGGATAACTCTCTCCGCCTATCTTTCTTTCCTAAAGTTTACCCCAAATCTCTTATGTAGAGAAATGAGATGTTTTAGACAAACCTTTACAAACACATTATGCTAAAAGTATGTGGTGAATGACTAAACAACCACACCAAATTTGAGCTCAATATTTGTTAAACTGACCGATTTAGAGTCGTTTTTTATTGGTTGAGACAGATTAGCTGCGGACAAATGGAATAAACTCCAACATTTGATGCCCAAAGTTTTTTGCAAAGGTGTCGCACAATGAGTTGCATTCGTAGTTACCCCTGTCGAGATGAACAATAAACAAAACACACACTCTCGCACGATAAATTAAAATGAGGTCAATAAATAAAACAAGGGTTTTCTTTGTGTTCCCCTTTTTTCTACTCCTTAGCGTAGGGAGTGGACTCTAGCGTCAGGCGAATGGTCTTGTGACCTATGTAGCATAAGAACCCCATAAACAAGCGTTTAGCTAGAGGAGCGTCTTTGGTTATCTAGCGCCTTCTTTCAGCTGGCGATGCCTCAGGATGCCATCAGGGCACCATACCAAACCTTTGGTTTGCAGAGAGTTAGCTTAACGGAGTGCCTCTGTTTCAGGTGTCGAAACAAATTTGTTGTACTCCTGCTTTTTGTAGCAAGAGCCTTCAAACTGATTTTGCAGTGAGGTGTTTGTTGCTCCAAGTCTGAGGTTGCAAAACCTAACCAGTTCCAGAAAACTGAAGAAACAGTGCCTTTTTTGAGAAGTAGATCCTCTTTGCTAGCTGCCATATTGTCATGTCATATACCGAGTGTCTTAAGGGACAGGTGGGGTGACCTCTGAACTACAGAAGCACCAAAGAGTGCACTGGTGGGAAAAAAATCTCAATTTTCCCAAAATTAAATCTTTATAAATAGCAAATTCGAATGAATTGATTAAATCGATTTATCGCCCAACTCTAACTTCTGTAAGCTTTGTAAACGGCGGGTATTATTGTAGTTTATAATGGTCTCCAAACAATATTATCATTCATCACAATAATTTCTAAAACAATTTATCATCCAATAAATTTGTTATTGTGACAGGCCTATTTTTAGTATGTGTTAGTAATCACTCTCAGCTGTAACTACAACAAGTTTTAGCATATGTCAAATTATCTGAATTATAGCCATTTGTGTTTTCTAATGTAAATTGGATGTAGAGGCCATCTTGAATTGAGTCCAAAGATTAATCTGTCGTATGAATATTTCTTGAAAGTTTCATTAAACATCCTCCAAATATTCATGAAATATTTTAGTAACATACACTGAAAAAAAACCCATCATCGCCAGCCTTTCAGCAGCAGGGAGCTAAAATCATGACTTTAAGGTGGAGGCAGCACAGAGCTGAAAACAACACGAAGCTTCTCTCTGAAGGCGTTTACGTTCGCAGCACAAATTCAGGGCTGCTACCCATGTTTGATTAGCAGAATGTCACGGACCCTGAACGACAGCAGACTACATCCCCTCCTGATGTTCCCCTCCTTCTACATCACACAGGGGCTGTGTGGGTGACTACTCAAGCAAACTACTATAGAACTGTACAAACTCCAACAGAACTGAAACGTACTCAGCATCGGCTGATATGAAACAAAAAGAGTGAGAAACTTTTGTTTTTATTCTTTTCAGGATTACTTTAGTTTTCAGATTGGAAAATAAATACAGAATTAGAAACAGCGGAAAATATGTTTTTTTTTCATCTGCGGCTAAACGATCTTCAATTTTCAACAGCGTATAAAAATCACAGTAAAAGGGGCTTTTCAACACAATTATGGAAATAAGGTCACTTCAATAGAGCAATCACTTACTTCCTCTTTTTTCCATTTTCTGTTACCAAACTAAATTTACATTACAAGAATAAAAAGCAACCAAAACTCAACCATTAAAACATTCGGTACAAAGTCACAAACAACCTGGTAATGACAGGTTTTTTCACAGAGCAGCAGGCAATTATAAAGCCTCGAGCTTTTTCCATTCAGCCAACTCATGAGAAACTAGATTGTGTGTTGAGCAATCCGTAAAGTTTCTGCCACATGGATCAGCTTTCGCAACAAACTCCAAACCACAGTCACTCAGCGTCAGGCGGATTTCAAAGGACTCTGCCTTTCGTTTGCTTCAGGTCAAAGTGCGCAGTGCAGTGATAAGACAGATAACTTTTTTTTTTTTAAAACCTCTGATCGGTGCCATTCGTGCTCAGAACGTGCCACTGCCTTATTAAGCTGTATTAAACAAAATGTATAAAAGTAAAAGGCATAAAAACGTCTGGTGACTGAACACACGGCTCTTTGTTGCTCTGTTTTTCCCGTTGTTTACCTGTCGAACATCCTCTACTCAACATCTTCCTGTTCTGTCACAATGGAGCAACTATTCAGTAAAGTAAAGCAAAACTGTTTGCCAAGTTGTTAAAAGGAAGCTTCTAAATTGTTTCAGCTTAGGTTTAAGGTGTAGAAATGAAGAAAATGTCAATCAGACCTTTTTTTTGTGGGTGTAGTAAATAGTCCTGGAATTCCTTAAAGGTATGTAAGTTATTTCTCAGGTTTATGTGTTGGGGATCTGTCTCGGCTTCCAGCACACAAATCCTTTGGGTTAATATCTGTAAAAGTGTCTGTGAGTTTGTGTTTTTTAAGGTCAGGTGGTTGTGGCAGCCATATTTATTAGGGGCGACTAGAAAAGTTGTTCAGTTGTAGATGTACAGCTGATGCTCATTTCCTGAGAGTTTCATTAAAATCTGTCCAATGGATCATGAGATATTTTGGTAGCAGTCAAAAATGTAGCAAAGGTTTATAAAACCTGATGTAAGAATTTGTCACCTTGCCTAGTTGTAAGTTTCATTTTCAGCTTGCAACTGTAAAACTTCCTGAAATGTTTTTAGACAGTTCTTTTTAAAAGCAGTTTCAGTAAAAAAAAATATATATAATAATAATAATAGCTGAACATTTATAAAAACTGAGCCTTATCTCCTTTATGAACAAGTAGAAAACTAGCGGTGGTATAAGTTTGCATATTGTCACTACAGTGTTACTGGAGGCTGCTCAAACACCCTTGTATGCACGTATAGATAACTCAGCTCTGACATTTTACAGCCTTGTTGCCATTAAACCCAATTCACATTCTAATACTCACTTTACTGGGTTACTGCAGGTCTTATTTATAGCTCCGAATGTCAGTACAGTTAGGATACCCTTGTCTATTCTGGGAGACGTACCCTTCAGGAGTTGCTGTACATTAAAAACATGTTTGTGAGTGGATGTTTGCGACTGCAAAGACAACAGATGCTTTGACCCACAGTATGACCACTTTGGCAATAAAATAAGGGCAGATTGACAACATCTGTTCCTTTTTCTTTGTCTTTCTTTGACCCTCGGGGTCCTGTTTGTCTCTGTCCTCTATTTATCACCAGAGATTTACCGACTGCCAAGCACAATGCAGGGGGGTACCCTCGGTGTACAGCAGAGTCCCAACCTCACAAAACATTAAAAAAAACACTGGTTTTGTTCAAAGATACGGAAAGAGAGAGAGAGAGAGAGTTCAGAGCACATAATTTAAATGAGGTTTGTCCAATTCAGTAAATGCAATACTGACAGCTGAGGGGGGCCGGGTTCAGAAAAAGTGGCCAAGTTGAGTAAAGTGGGCACGGTTATGCTTAAAATATAAAACATATTTTATTAACTCCACCAAAAATAATGCAATAATATCTTTTACTGCTATATTTGTGAGACTTTACGATGTAAGTAAAGTTTGATTTCTAGTACAGGAAAGTATTCTTGCTCTACAACTCGTCCACGTTGTCACAGTCAACTGGTCGCTGGCGTGGCCTGGTTTGTTGCCTAAACAAAAGCGTTCATAAGAGCAGCAGCTGGTAGTTGGAGCAATTTTTTTTTATAAAAAGCAACAAAAGTGACCATATTATTTATTGTTTTGCTTGCCAACATAAAAATATGCCTACCTACTGTGAACACTGGCAGCTTTATCATAATCCAAAGGTGAAGGTGATAATGTGTGCGTTTGTCTGCTTTTAGCGTTAGCAAAATATCTCAAAAATAAACCTTAATGAAACTTACAGTAATTAGTGAATGTAATAATCAACTTTTGGAGTTACTAGCTCCTTTGAAGATGGCCGACACAGGTGAGCAAACTTAGCAAACACAAGATGGTTACAATCTGGTGTGGTAGTAGCTGAGAATCATTCGCATTAAATAAGTGCTACTTATTACAAGCTTTACTTCGAATATTGTTACTGTCTGTTAGCAAAATATCTAATTAACCACGGGATAGATTTTAACAAAACTCGCAGAAACTAATTATTGGATGTATATCTACAACTAATTAACTTTCGGAGTCAGTCCAATTAAAGATGGCCACTACGTTGATATACTCTAGCCCAGTGGTTCCCAAACTTTTCAGCTTTCGACCCACAAAATACCAGCAGCAGAGACCTGTGCTTCCAGCTGTTGTCGGTTGATAAACATTGTTTTCACGTCAAATAAACAAGAGCATAGTAACATTATTTATTACGCTATTTTTGTTCATTTTAAGTAAACTAATCTTATTATTTTGTATCAACACAGGCAAAAAAATGTTCTTAGTTGTCATTTTTTGTGTAATTATTTCAAAAAAATATTTTCAGGACCCCACCTTGATGCTTCAGGGCCCCACTGTGGGTCCCGACCCCAACTTTGGGAACCACTGCTCTAGCCAACACAACAATGGCTATAACTCAGTCAACTTTACAGCTAGTGGGCTTTAATTTAGTGTGGTAGAAGCTGACAGTCATCCTCAACACATACCCTGACCACTGACAGATCACACATTACATTCTCTTTAAGGTTTAACTCAGGGGTCTGCAACCTGCGGCTCTGGGGCCACATGTGGCACTTTGGTCCCTCTGCAGTGGCTCTTTGAAAATGTGATCAAACATGTCTGCAATTTTTTTATATACTCACAACACTAATAAATTGTATGCAAATATGTGATCAATATTACTAATACAAAAATACAAAAAGTAAAACATATTAGCTCATGCTAGCCTGTTGTCTACCTAAATAATCCAACTTATTTCTATGATCTTTCTCTAAAATCCATCAGGGTTATCTTTAAACATCATTAGGACTAAATAATAATAAGAATTAGAAAAAAAAAGATGTCTGACTAGCTCAGCTGTACTAGTTGTTATGAAATTCTGTATAAACTATAGCCAGTGTTTTTCTTGTGCATGAATGTTTTTTTCTTAAGTCCAGAAGTGTAAAAAACATAATAAATAATAAAATTTACAATATACGTTTTTAGGTTTATGTCACCTCCACTGGCCATAAAATTTCACGAAAAGGCCTTGAAAAGGCCCAGGGAGCACCAGTTGATAATCACAGTTGTAGCTTATTTTGCAGATCTGGACACATTTTAGTAGTGAGCCAAGGAGCAGTTTTGGCTCTTTTGATTGTAAAGTAGGGATGCACCGATATGAAAATTTCAGCCGATATCGATATCTGATATAATCATTGCTGTTATGGCCGATAACCAATATTTACTGATATTACACAAACACACAAATTATATTATACATAAACGCACAAACACACTTGGGTCTTTTCTTGATACCGTAAGTAAATGACCAGACCTCTGACATGGCTCCCTACTTCAGTTATTCCTGGCTGTGCAGTGTCAATTTCACTATCATTATCAAACAAAATGGTTGTTTGTCTCGTTTGTCTCTATGTGTGGCCCTGTGATGGACTTGCGACCTGTCCAGGGTGTACCCCGCCCC
>JARVGW010000001.1:22139168-22179513 GCA_031762495.1 Anablepsoides rubrolineatus | reverse complement strand
CCCTGGATGAGCTGGCCCAAGTGGCTGGGGAGAGGGAAGTCTGGGTCTCTCTGCTTAGGCTGCTGCCCCCGCGACCCAATACCAGATAAAAACTGGACAGAAAATGGATGGACGGACGGGCTAAGGTTAGCCTGGAAAATACATAATTACCCCACCACCCCTGCCCACCTTTAAAAACAGAAGCCTGAAAATAGCACAAAACAGAATCTTGTGTGGCTATTAGCCTAGTTCAGAGGAAGACTTTTTTCTCTTATCTATGTTTTGGCTGATAAGGTGGTAATGATAACGGTTTGATAGAACATGGCTTCAAAAATGAGCGGACTCTCCCTTTAGAGAGAAGAATGGCTGAATTACAGACTATGAGAAGAGTTCATGGACGGCACTAAAAGTGCTCCTGATAAAGGATGGAACAATGAAGCCGGCCCGCGACGGAGGGCGTGAATGAGGGTGCAGTGTGTCTTAGAGGCTGGCCTGCAGTGGCACAGCGGTCAGGAGGCCTGCTGCTTTAATGGTCCATAAATCTGCGTGGACTGGCTGGTCCGATGCCGCCCCTCTGAGACCCTCTCATGCGGAAAATGAATCAGACCATTTTTACAGATCGCAAGTGTGGAAGCTCTCACCCTCCCTTGCCCTGCTGCCAGTGAGCCGATAAGAGCTGCTGCTCGAGCACAACACTCCATTTGGGCAGGGCGGCAGCTCATAAAAATCTCCATTAAGGACTACCTGTGTTTGTGTGCTGCTCTTCATTCAGTCTGTTCTCTTGCCTTTGCTGTTCTCTCTGTGTTCTTTTTTTTTTTTTTTGCTTGGTCCTTCGTATTTAAATTTTTATTTTTAATTACTCTCTCTGTTTGTTAGCAAACATATCACTAACAATAAAAGTAATTGAAATGAAACTTTCAGGAAATAGTTTTTGGATGTGTATCCACAGTTGATTTGTGTTTTTAGGTCATTTTAATTTAAATTAAAGGGAACATGTGCAAAATGCTCCTTTTTGCTTTCGTTGTGTACTTGGAGTCTCTTGCACAGGCGTTATTTGCAGGGTTGTTAGAGGAGTTATGACCCCCACATTAATTTGATTCAGTCAAAACACCCCCCCCCCCCCTATAAAATTACATCACTTGCTCAAATACAGAAATTAACTGGTTATATAGACAGATGCAACACTCGTGTTGTCTTTAGATAACTTTAACCTGATTTATAAGCAAAAAATGATATGCAGGGTTTTAGAGGATTGTTACCCCCCCCCCCCCCGGCCCCCCGACTAATGGTAGACCTAGGTGGTCTCCAGTTGTGCAGAAAATTTGAATTTAGTTTCTCGAGGGTATTTCATAGATATTTCTATTCCCTATGATATTTGAATTAATTTGTGAATTAAATGTTTCTGCGCAGCTATATAGTCGTAAACCCCCTCTATGGAACTACAATGAGCCACTCTAAAAGCTGGAGGGGGCTTGTTTGGATTTAAAGAGACAGACTCAAAACGAGTTGATCTGAGACACACCTCAGAAAAGGGTTGAAAGAGGGGCTTGTGGAGGCAGTGCTTATAAGGCTGAGTTCACCTGAAACTCATTAGGCTGAAGAAGTCTATCGGAGGAGAGACGAAACGTTTCAATAAAAGAAGAACCCGTCCAGAGGACCTACCTCCTGGACCCCTCCCCGATGTGGTGTTCCGGGCACGTCCCACTGGGAGGAGACCCAGAGGAAGACCCAGGACACGCTGGAGGGACTATGTTTCTCTGCTGGCCTGCCACATTTCTAACTTCAGATGATTTTAGTCTAAAAAAAACTCTGGAAAGGAAAGGCAGCTGGTGATATGCATTCTTCCAAGAAATGCTGGAACTTTAACTAGTTTAAATCTATTTTTCATGCTGCATGATTTCCAAGTTGCTCCGTGAGCTCAAACCACCTTTAAAATGTGAAGCAGAAGCGTCGTGGGGAGATTTGCAAAGCACATTAAACCCACATGGCGAGGTGTGTGTGTGTGTGTGCTCGTAGGAAACACGTGCATTTGCATGTGTGCACGAATTGCATCGGGCCTTTGAATTTTCCTATACGTACAGTTGATGTGGAAGCAGGTTACACAGGTCGTATTTGCATTTTCTCCAAAACATAGAGGCTGAAACTGAGTGAAGCCACCGGAGGACAGAGGGCACATTTTTAAACACACAAACGGAGCCTTTTCTTGTAAAAGAAGTGCGCTCAGAGCAGGGAACATTGTCTGTTTATTTTAGCCTTTAAATGCTCGAGGAGCTCATTTTTATTTATTTTTTTTGTCTCTGCTCTCAAAAGAGTGTAAACGAACACGCCCTCAGGTGTGGTCAACTTATTTCAGCTGCAACACTGTCTTTGTTCCTCCTGTTTGTTTTCCCTGGAGGTTATCCCGGCTCCTGCCTGCAGTCACCCTCTGCTGAAGAGCGTGTTTGCCTACAGAAGCCTTTGTTTGACCATCCTTTCTGTCAGCCAGGTCTTATGAATCGCGTTAGCGGCGTGTTGATTGCCTGTTATCGGGCAGCTGATAAGTGCCTCCTTTAATGCACGTGCAATAAAATTCAACACGGAGGAATGATCATTCGGACAGCCGAACAGCTGTGCTATGATTCTGCATTGATTCGGCGTATTTGTTCAGATTAGACTAATGCTAGAAACAACAGGGCCAAATGTCAGCACATTCCAGAGGTGGATTAAGCAGGTTTTTTTTTTTTTTTTACAAATACGTACAGTTGAATAAATCTTAAAACAGCTGGTTGTACAGATACTTAACAAAAAACTACAAATTCCTAAAAACAAAAAAAGTTGTTTTGTGTCGATAAATGCCAGTTTTTCCCTTTTTAGGACAGAATCCCATAGTATAATTAGCACAAACCCCCTCTATTATTCTAAGAGGTTTACTTAAAGTCCTCGCTTTCCCCACAGACTTATAATTTAACTACTAAATAGCAGTGGTGGGCAGCACTAATCTAAAAATTAATTCCACTAACTCTAAAGCACTAACTCTAATATTTAGGTCCCCTAATTCTAAAGCACTAAAATAACCCAGTCAACCCATGAACATTCTTCAACAAACATGTGTCACATTATTACCATGTTGTTCTCTTAATAAGATAAATATTTATTGTCATTGTACAGAGGACAAAGAAATTACAGAACACCCATTCACAAGAAGACAGAACATAACAAACATAGGAGAACAGGTGCTCTGGGTCATGCAGCCACAGACCCCACAGAGCAAGGATCATGAAGACATCATGAGGAGGCGCAACCCTTAAAAGAAAAATGAAATACCACACAAGGATGGATGAGAAAAAAAAAACATAATATTATGTCACATTATAGTGTTTGTAGAAAAAATACAAATGCTTATCATTAACATTCCACAGCCTTAATTGGGTTCATATATTGTTTATATTGTCACCTGGTGGATAAGTGACACATATATGAACAAAATGTGTGACAGCTTTCACACTCAGCTGTTAACATTAACGTTGATCAATAACATTTATAGACCTCATTTAGTGCCTCTAAATTTTGCCTCTAAATTTAGCAAGTGCTAATCCACTAACCAATTTTAAAATGAGCAAAAGCCCTAATCAGGAAATTAGTTCCCCTATTAGTGCTTTAGGGGAACTGTGCCCACCACTGCTAAATAGTTATGTTGTCTGATGTCAAAAAAAGACGAATGCACTGTCAAAAACATAAAAATCAATAGTTTTCTCATAAAATAAGTTTTGGTTTTGGTAAGAAAAAAAAAAAAAGACACATCACTGACTTTTATTTTTATTATTTCATTGCTTCTCTTTGCACTTTCAAAACTGCAGCACTCCATCATAAAGACCTTTAAATTGCCCTGCTACACAATACACAGCATGCAGGGGGGGAATTGAATTAACCCATTGATCTCTGGTTGCTGTAGTGCGAAGCTAAATTTTATATTCACCCTTAATGACTGCTCCTCCAGGCAAATGAACACTTGCAGTCAATTAACTGAAACAGGAGGAGGGTGAGGGTAAACAACCTGATTTGATGGCTTACGGCCCACTGACAGTGTAAAATAGACTGATGTGAAAATGTTCAGCTGATGGTTTCTTTGTAAACAAAAATCTTTGATGCTTTCCTGTCTTTACAGAATCCAGTGCCCCCCTCCCCAACCCCCCCATCCCCGCCGCCTGGCCTCGGTCACAAGCACACTTTATCTTGTGGGACAATAGTGGTCTTGTGCCCCGCAGTGCTGTCTGGCACTGCCAGCTCTGCAGTGGGCAGTGACACATATGAGGGACCGTTCATGTTGTTCGAGCGCAGTGAATGAGTGGGTGGTGTGTTTTCTCATGTATGTACAGTGCAATAAGCTGTCTGCCTGATGCTTGGCCATATGAGTCCTGCACAGATAAACAATGGCAACATTAAAGTCAACACTTTAGCTCAGGACAGATGTGCTCGGAAATGTTTGTACCGTAAGGCTGATTCAGCACTCACCTCTGCAGGTTTTCTTTATGTTTTTTTGTGTTTTTTGATTTTATGTCCGCTTTTTGCATTTTACCCACTTCTTCATTAGCTTTTCATACATTTAAAAAGTTCAGCTTGTTTTGGAGATGTACGGAAGCCGAGAGCGGCTGTTTTTTCCGCATCTAATTTTTTTTCCATGGTCACAATTTCAGCCTGTGTATTGATACAAAAATGACACAATATTATGAACATTTATAGGTTGCCTTTAGGCCCAGGCCGCCCTTGCAAAAGAGATCTGTAATCTCAATGGGTTAAATAACAGTAAATAAATAAATAAATGATTTAATAAATAAATAAATAAATAAATAAATAAATGATTTAATAAATAAATAAATAAATAAATAAATAAATAAATAAATAAACAAACAAACAAACAAACAAACAAACAGCTGAGGGGACCAGACCGTACTGAATGATACACAAGAGAAAAACCATCAGTAAATTTACTCGTTATCTCGAGAAAATGCTCCTGGTTATTTTATGATAAAGACATTTCCATGGAAAATAATTATATGCAGAAAACGTCCACTCTTGGCTTCCGTAGAGATTGTTGCTCTGACTTTTGTGACTTTATTGTAGTTGTTTTCCCCACACTGAACGAACAGCTGAATTAAAAGCAAAATCAAAAAGAAAGGCAACTGCAATTTAGAACAAAATGTTGCAAACACCTAAAAAGCATGTTTGCTTTGCTTCCTGGTTTTTCTGTTGAACAAACACAAACTGCATCTGCATGATTGGAGGATGTTGGTGTTTCTTCTGATGAGGACGTCTTAATCTTAAGAACAAGTGTGCAGCCCACATGTCTCTCCTCACTGACACATTGTTTCATAATCTGCCAATGTTGACATAAAAATGACTTTTTTTTCCCTCTGTGATATAAACCTTAGTTATTAATATTCACTTTAAAATGTATTTTTAGCAGAACTCGGTGCTGCAACAATAAGATGCTGCAACCCCACTGGAATATGACACACGTTAATTATTTAGAAAAAAAAAAGATTTGTAAGTGTTGCTTTGTTGGATGCAGACAGAGTAAATACAGATCTCCCACGGTCAACTCCCTGCACTGTGTGTCTATAAAACGAGCGTGACCCGATGCCTGAGGGGCCAGCAGATACCCAGCCTGGGTCTGTGGGGGAGCCTGATCGTGAGCAGGCACACGGCCGTGGTGAGGAGAAAGTGGTGCAGTGCCTCTCTGTGCCTGGATGAACACTGGTTAATGAAGCGTGGCGGAAGAGAGCGGAAAGGAGTGTGTCTGCAGGGTACGCATGGCCCTCGTGTTCCTATGCAACCAGGGCGGCTGGTGAGGTGATGCAGGAACACCTCTTCTCTGCTTAGTTGTCATGCTGCTGCCATGCTGTCTTCCCCTCGCTGTGGACACTTGTTCTTTTTGCTTCTCATTTTGCCATCATTCCTTCTTGGTGCTACGATGTTTGGACATCAAGCCGTCAGTTGCAGAGCAAAGATTGACATGTCTCAAACTGAAATAAATTAATGTAAAATGGAGAAATTGCATTTCCTGCGAAAATGCTAGTGTGAATGCTTCATGCTGAAAACTTAAGATGAAAGCTGCCGAAATTGAGCTGAAAATATTTAATAGGAAAAGTGTTAATGTGAGCTCACTTTGAAAAGCTGAAAGAAGCTAAAAAGCTTTGCAGAAAATCAGTAAAAAGGAGCACAAATCTAGTTGAAAAGAGAAAACAGCTAAAAGCTACGAGCTAAAATAGCTGAAAACATCTGTAAGAAGCATGAATAGCACTAGGTAGCAGAAAAAGCAGAAAAAAGTAGAAGAATGGCAGAAAGAAGCTGATCTATAGCTAAAATAGCTCAAATTAGCACATAATAAGTTAAAGGTAGCAGCCACAATTTGAAATTAGCACCCAGTTGAAATAGTTATAGTTGGAAAATAGCTAAAACAGAAAAAAGCAGAAAAAATACATAAAACTGATCATTTGTACTGAAAAAGTGAAATAACTAAAACGTGGTAATTATTCAATTTGCATCAGGAAGCATAATGAGCACAAGTTTGCTGAACTCAGTCAAAAGAATTTGTAATAACAAAAAATGTAACTTTAGCTAATAGCAACTAAACATTAACTAAAATTAACATTACATTTACTTGTAAATTTTTGAGGACCAAGTATTTTTAAACTTTAAACTTTTACAGTCAAAACATAAAAAATGAAACTTTTACTCATTAAATTTTAAATTGAACACCTTGTTATGCGCTACAAACTAAAACATGATCAGAACTCGTCATGAAAAGGGGTTTATGCACTCTAAAAAATTAAGTGTTGAATTTATTTAACGAAGTAATTGAGTACTCAACTGGGTTTAGTGTAGCCAGTTGACATTACTTGGTTATGTAGTCACATAATCCCAAATACACATTAATTTAAAACAGTGGAAAATCACAGTCCCTGTGATTAAAAATCAATTCTGTCTGGTCTCATGACACAAGTTAAACAGTCCCTTTGACAAACTCATCTTTGCATTGTCCGAGCCAAAAAACAAATGAATTAAAAACTACTGTCTTTTCTCCTTGATTAAATCACAAATCAATCAAAGTTATCTAAAAGCTCAGGTTGTCATGTTGTGGCAACTTGCACAAAGGAACTACATGCAGGGAGTTGAATACTTATTTTCTCATTACAGATAAACATATTAAATTCAACATACTAAACTTTCCACCATCGTGTAAAAGTACTTTTACTTCCCAATAACTGCGAGCAGTTTTATGACTTTACTGACGTATGTGTCTTATCAGTGAAATTCATATTCACCACTCACCAGTCATTTTTTGTTAAGGTATTTTTACTTGTTTTCTTTATACACCTCTGAACAAAATAATCAATTATAGAAAACACAGTTAGCCAAAATGAAAAGCAAATTTTCTTTTTTTTTTTGGGGTGGGGTGGGGTGGGTTTTAGTCCCAGTCTAATCCGCTCTCGTAAAAAAAATGTTCCTTGGTGTTTCTAACCCACCTGTATCTTTTTTATTCAGTTTTGTGTGCTTTTCTTTGTAAAGGAATATCAATCAAACTAGACTGAACCTGACCTTTGACCTTGACGCTTGGATAGGCTCCACCCCCTCCAGAGCCCGTCAAGGTTGAGCAGGTGAAAATTATAAAAAGTAACTTCCTGAAAAGACTGACAAAAGCATCATAAAGCGAAGAAAACGACTTTAATTATTTAACTATAAATATTATCTACCACTCTCATTCTTACTGAAGCTGGAGAAGGTGTTTTGGCTAACCATCAAGTGCAAATAATTAAGTCCAATTATCAATCAAATCTTAGGTGTGAAGAATGGTGTGAAACAGTATGTTAAATCCCTACAACCTGTCCTTCACATTCAGATGTCTGTCAAATTGAGTTGTTTTAATTTAAAGGGGAAATAAAAGATCAAACCATCCTGCTTTGCTGTGAGTGTTTGATTAGATCTAGATTTGCTCGACGTGGAAAGGTCAGCGTGTTCCTCGAAAAATTAGATAAAGCCCAGCGAGGCTGCTGAGACATGATTATTACCCTAAAACACACTGTTTGCAGTAAATTAGTCCTAATCAGCTGCTCTGCCACCCCACTGTCCTAATAATTCTTTGTCAGTCTGTGCTGTGAGTAATTCTGTAAAAGCTGAGTCAGCGTTCACACGATTGTTTTCCTGTTTATAGTCTCTTTTGCTCATTTATGCACTCTGGATACTTTATGCTATTTTACTGTTTTAATATCTAAACATTAAGCAATGATTTTTAGTATCTCCAACTTTTATACTTTTTGTAATTAATTATATTTACAAAATGTTTCCTATAGATTTACATTAATCTCGCTCAGTCCACTTGTTCTATTTTTTCTTCCTGTTCTGTTTTAGCTATATTTGGCCATTTTAGTTTTTTTCTGGTTATATTTTGCTATTGATTTGTTAACTGAAGCTTTCAGCTGCAGTTTTGATAAGCTTTGAGCTAATGTGTTGTTAATTTCAGCTTTTAGTGGTTATGTCAACCTTGGCTATGGTTTTGTAAATATTTGTACTTTTAGCTATAGATTTTGACTCTGTTAGTTATAGTTTTTCTAGTTGTGTTTATCTCTATTTACTGTTACCAGAAGGTTTCAGCTGTTTAACTATTTTAGCTTATAGCTATGGTTTATCTTATTTTAATTCAGTAAATAAGTCATTCTTCAACAAACGTCAGCGCTCATTCATGAATTTTCTCAAAAATGTAATTTCTCTTGGAATGTGCAGTTTTACTCTAATAGAAAAAAAAAGAAAGGAAAGCAATCTGTGATCACTCACTCGGTGGACGATTTCCTCCAAGTGTGTTCATTACATCACTACAACCTCTTTAAAAATGATTATCTATTGTGTAACCACACATTTCCTGTGGGCAACAAGTGTGGATCTATTCTTAGCCGACAGCCACAGCTCCATCACTTCCTCATAGGTTGGACGGGATGAGGTGTGATGCGGTCCTGCCAGGTCTCCCTGTGATAATGCAGCCTGCATGCGTCCAGCTGTGGGATGGTGGGGCTCGTTGACCATCTGTCCCCAACCAACAGATTCAAGGCTCAGCCCCTACGACGGGGAAGGCGGGGTGGTGCGTGAGAGGTTGGATGTGGGGGGGATGGATCATAAAGCTGTCCTTCCTCTCTCCTAGCAACAAACTCCCATTTCTTTGGTTTTTGGGCATCGTGGTCCTGGTGGTTGGTGTGTACGGCCCCCTTATACACACTCTCTCTGTCCTATTTATGGTAATGAGCCATCTGCCCTCTCTGTAACAGCCGCCCAAATAGAGGAGAGGCTGGGAGGGGGGCAGGGGATACTGGTGGTGGAGGAGAGTCTTTGACAGACAGGAGTCTGAGACAAAGACGCTTATCCTGTTGTGTCTGCCTCTGTGCCTGAAGATGCCTTTAGACTAAGGGATGACGAAGAATGATCCCAAACATGACTGATAAAATCAAGAAAGTACATTATTAACTGACTGTAATGTTAACAATGTAGCTCAGGAACCACTGATTTTAATGAAACCTGAATAAAACAATCACTGTTTATTTCTATCTATGACTTATAGATTTAGGAGTAAATCCATTTAACATGACTGCCACAATCAACTGAAGTCAGGAAACACCAGAGTTGTCAAGTTGTGAAATACAAATACTTCCTTACCTTACTTAAGCAGTAATTTTTAATGATGTACGATAATATCGTCCTACATATATTATCGGTCTGATATTAGCATAAAAATGAAAAATCTCTACATATCGGTATCAGTTTTCCTTCTGATAAAAAAAAGCCTAATAAATTAACGCCTGGATTTGACCAAAATGTGTTAATAAATGGTTGTGGTCCAGAGACAATCACCAGTGCACAATTGATGACATCATCAAACTGGATTATCTCAGGGAGAGCATGATCCAAACAGACAAAATGTCCAAAAAAAATATGGCACTTTTTCCCTAACTTCACTTAAATGGTTTTAATTTTTGTACAGACAATGTTTACCTATGGAATGTATCCAGTGGGCATAACATCCCTGACAGGAGATATGGGTTGTCACCTTAATATCGGTTAATATCGGAATCGGAAATGAAGTTTTGAACACTATCAGCATATCGAATATTGGCAAAAGGTCAATATCGAGCATCTCGGTTATTTATACTTTAATGGAGTAAATACTTTTCAGCCTACTTTTTACTTCTACTTCTTACATTTTTATGCAATTATTTGTACTTTCTAATCCTTACTTTTTAAAAATCCAAAAAGTATTTCATTTCTATTTCACTTTGGCTTGTTTTCATTCTGCCTTGATATCATACTGTATATCAGAATCAGAATCAGGTTTATTGGCCAAGTATGTTGACACACACAAGGAATTTGTTTCCGGCTGTTCGTGTCTCTCTAGTATTAACAATATACAGATACTTTACAAGTATACAGGTACTTTACATATAATTACAGATATGAGGCAGCACGGTGGCTCAGCTGATAGAGCTGTTGCCTCTCAGCAAAAAAGGTTGTCGGATTGCATCCCGACTCTAGGGTCCACTCTTTTAGAAAATACATGTAAACAGAAAAAAGTTGGGTCTTTTGACCACACCCCTTTTCAATTGTGACCAAAGTTAGGGATTTGTATCGATTAGCTCTTTGATTTAAATGACCTTTCATTAAACAAATACGCAAACAATGATGTCATCTGGGTTAGACCACTTATTCAGAAAAACAACATGTTAACAATACACTAGGCCAGTGGTTCCTAGCCTTTTATACTTTTAAGTAGTTTACAACTAGTACTTTTATACTTTTACTTGAGTAAAAAGCTTGAGTTGATACTTTTCTCTTTGAGTTGAGGTTTTCTTTTCTTTTGTGACCCTTTATTGTGGAATGGTCTCCCTTAAGACATCAGGCTGGCCTGCTCCGTGGAAGTTTTTAAAGCTAAAGACCCACCTGTACACTTTGTCTTGTTAAATTTTACATTTGTATTTTATCCTTTTTCAATGTTTTACTTGTTCTTACAACTTTTTATGTTGATTTTATCTTTTTGTAACTGTTCAGCACTTTGTCTGAAAGTGCTTTATAAATAAAGTTATTATTATTATTTTTATTACTTTAAAAAAGTATTTCTAAACTTTAGTATCTATACTTTTACCTGAGTAATGAATGTGAATACTTTTGAAACCTCTGGGGAACACAAGGGATAAAACTCGATAGTTTAGCTTAAATTTGGTATCTGAAACACACTCTTACTATGTCATCTCACAAACATGACATTGCACATCATTTATTTTCTCTGTTTGACCAAAATATCTATTAATATCTTTGTGTTGTCCATTGAGTGCTATGGTGTTTGCAAAAGAGACCCAACACAACCATCTGCACTCTGCAGGCTAGAACAATAAACTGAGGGTCAATTCGCAGCATGGTTGTAGGTTTGACCCCCTCTAAAGTCACAATACTGGCATCTCGGATGAGCAAACCAACCCGTATTAAGATCTGCTTTATGGATGTGCCTGTCTGACTTGATGACACAGGAGAGAGGTGGGCACAGCAGCCAATACTGAGCCACCCAGCATTCAATAGACCTCTGTTGCCACTGGATACTAGACTGGTTACCAAGCCAACACATGTTCCTCACTGTCAGATCCTGAAAAGATTAGTGTCAAAAATAACACAGATCTTGACAGTTAAGCTCTACATGTGTAAGGCTTATATCAAATACTATATTTCAGCATATATTTTGTTTTTATTCTGAATGAAAAGTTGAAATGAAAAGACAGAAATTATACAAATTTGGATTATAAATGCCTCTCAAACCGTTTCCTCAAAACACAACACTGTCAATTCAGAGTTTTTTATTGCTCATTGGCAAAGGAGAAAGGGCAGGGATGTTTTCACCATCATCTATGTGATCATTTGTCTGTAAAGTTAGCGAAACACATCATGAATTTTATTTAAATACCCCCAAAGTAATCATTTGAAATACCTCTTTAATTGATTAACTTTTGGAGTTAGTTAAATAAGACCTTAACAAAGACAAGAATGGCTGCAACTTATCCCATCTACATACACTGAGTTGATATTTGGGGTGGTAGTAGCAGAGACTGATCCCCAACACGTAGTCTGACAACATGACATGAAGTTGCAGATAACGTCTTCAACAGTTTGATTAAAACAAACGTCTTTCTCAACAGAAGATCAAAACTCTGCTGTGAAAGGTGGTGAGCATGTAAGACCTCATTTTGTAATAACGTATTATGTAATAATGTAATAAAATCAGGCTTCAAAATGCAATAAAACCGCACTATGTAATAATTGACACAAAATGTAATAAAGGTCATCAACACTTTTTGTAATACTCGCAGCCGCATTATGTAATAAAGTTATTACATTTTGCGGCAATTACAAAAAGTGGTGGTGTAATAATCTGGTGCATTATGTAATAAACAATCAAAAAACAGTATTTCTTTTGATCCTAATCAATATACTTCAATATAGGTCCACCTGCACCCCCCAACCCAACCTGCGTGTGATTAATACAGATTTTATTTAACAAAAATTACTTATTTTTAAGCCTCATTATACAGGTAAACGTCTGAACGGGTTGACATGTATGTACAACTAACTTTTTGGGTTGAACTTTTAGATATATTTTGGGAGTTGTCTACAAAGTGGAATAATTTCTGTAACAGGGATCAGGACTTTTAATTACATTTTGTGTCAATTATTACATAATGCGGATTTAGCACAAGTTTATTACATTTTGAAGCCTGATTTTATTACATTATTACATAATGTGTTGTTATTACAAAATGAGGTCTTACAGGGCATGCTTTCCTTCAGTAAATGTCAGGCATTTAATTAATATTGTGCAGGTGACAATTTACACACAAAACAAAAACAAAAAAAACTGTTAATGCTGTCAACAGATGTCTTTTGTTTCTTTTCTTTCTTTTTAAATTCTTTACGTAACGTCCAGCACGAGACCCTCAGCTGACTCCTTTCAAGAGGTCAGTGACCTTTGACCCCACTAGGCACACAGACAAACTGACGGGATGGATCAATACACCAGGTCACAGCTGGGCCTGCTGCGCCACGTCTCCTATCCTAAGTGCTTTAATGGAGGACAGGTAGACTCTCCGTCAGAGGTTTATAGTAACTAAGTACATTTACTTTGTTACAGTACTTAAGTAGTTTTTTGAGGATTTGTCATTTTATCAATTACCGTATTTATTAATGTATAATACGATCTCAAGTATACTACAATCATCCTTTTTTGAGCTTAAAAAGCATATAAAATCTAATCATCAATAACCTGTGTATAATACCCCCCCCCCCCCCACACACACACACACACACACTTTATGGATGATTTTTAGGGTAAATTTCTAGTATTATACATGAATAAAAACAGTACTATTTTAATAGCTACTTTTACTTTCATTTTGTTACATTTTAAAGCTAAAAATTATACTTTTACTTCTTTACTTTAAAATGTAACACCCAGTTTCTCGTTACAAAGTTAAATGTGTTCGAACTCATCATGAAAGAAGATGTTTCTGCGCTCTAAAAATTAAGTGTTAAATTTACGCAACAAAGTCGTATCAACTGGTTTCACTAAGCCTAGTTGAGTAAACTGAGCAAAGAATACATATATTGAACAATTTACTCAACCTTGCTTGAACCAATTTGGTTCAGTAAATTCCACAGTTTATTTTTTAGAGAGTGTGTAAAAGTACTTTTCTTTCTCAATTTTTGTGAACAGTTTTATGACTTACTTGAGTAGTTTTTTCATCAGTGAAATTCATTTTTACCAAAGTCATTTTCTGTTCATGTAATTTTGCTTTTACTTAGTTTTTTTTTTTTCAAGTATAGACCTCTGCTCTCTGTTTTGTTTCTTGAAGACATTTCCCGTCTCGTCCGGCAGTCTTTCTTAGTTTTAATGACAGTCAAAGAGTTCAGGCTTGTAAACTACTGATGGGATGTTGTTAAAGTCACATGTTTGACTGACCAACCTGCCTACCCTGGGGGTTGTTGCAACCTGAGATGTTTCCCTTACTGACACATGAAAAGATTTGGTTATATTTTTTATGCTTGCTTTTGTGTTTTGAATTTTGCTGTTTCATTTTATTTTTTTGTTAATTTTAGCAGAATGTAAATACTTTTAGTGTATTTAGCAGTCTGACATTTTGTGTATCATCAAGGGTCAGAGGGTAAATAGAGAAATCAAAGCCTACATTAAGCCCACTGTGTGTCCACACTTATGTTTATGAAATAAATATATTTTTAGCATCACTTTATTAAACAGAATAATTTTGAAGCATTGCTCAGGCTGACACAAAAAAAATTATACAGATGTCACGTGATTCCCTTCTGCCATTTACCATGAGAAACACTCAGAGCATGATTCAAAGGGGACATCTAGTGGACTAACAGGATATCACAAGACCCAACTCTGCTACCTATTTCTTCTCTGTCACAGTAATAAAATAATTAAAATAAAATAATTGCAGCTCGGCAAAATGTCAAAAATATTTTTATGTTTATACAAATGTGAGAATATAAGCAATCACACAAGCAATCATATTTGGACAAGTAAGCAATTTGTTCTCTTTAAAATAGTGGTAGACAATATAAAAAGGACAAGATTTTTTTTTTCTTTTCAGAATTATGTTAGACAGGTCTAAAGCATTGGTTTCCAAAGTTGGGGTCGGGACCCCTTTGTGGGTTACGAAACATCAAGTGAGGGTCCCCATATGATATCCAGACATCAATTAAAATGCAAAAAACGTTGCTAATGGAATATTTTCACCATAATTATTGCATTTTTTTAAAAACAATAATCATTAATTAATACAATTAGTATCATAGTTATTAGGTTTGTTTATATTGTTGTTATTCCCAGAGTTATTAGCAAAGTTTGCATAAACAAGTAATATCTGAGGTCATGAGTGTTATAAAGTTATACATTCATACTCATTCATATTTGAATCACTGAAAAGTATTTTTGCAGGTTGGAATTCAATTTTAGGTATGTTTAGTTTTAGATATGACTCGTTAAGTTTTAATTTTGACATCTAGCTCATTATATAGCGTGTGGCTTGATTATATGTTACAACAGCCTGCCATAACCATCCTACCACGTGACGCGATGTGACTGAGGCCCTGACGGACTGTCCCTGTCTGTTATGGCTCCTCCTGCTACAGTGGAACGGGGCCAGACGTAACACCAGTGCAGGGGAACGGCAGTAATAGACGCGGCGGTACGCTTGTCTTCGCGGCGGACGATGGCAGATTGTGGTATGTTGAAGAAAAAGACATAAAGGGCGTGTTCGGCGTCGCCTCTTCTGCTGTGAAGGCTTCGACATTTTCTCAAGATTACCAACACCCCAAATGAACTCCGTCAGAGCAAGTAACGTTAGCAGAAGACCCAGGCGAGTGTCGAGGCCGCGCCCGGTGCAGCCGGAGAGGAATCACCAGGAAAGAGGTAATTTGACTTTTACTTTAATGAGTAGCTTGGTAAACAGTTTGGTGCTAGGTGTTTAATTGAATGTATGTGTTAGGACTTGACAGTGTTTATGTGCGTTTTTTGTTAATACGATGTCATTACGATAGAGCAACCTTAGCTGTTGCGGTTAGACAATGGTGCGACGGCTTTCTCGAATGGGGCCTTTGCAGTCAGGACACACCGAGGCTTCGGTGTTTTTTCTTAGCATTTAGGCCGCGCTTTGTTTTGCTTGATTTTATGCCCCGACACGGCCTTTCTTTTGCTTGTCTGACCTCATACTGCTGCTGTTTTTAGTGTTTTTGACCGATAAAACCACATATGTCTAGAAAATAAACGGGGTAAGACAGCTGTTTGCTAAATTCACTGGCAGGGGAGGGTACAATAAGTGCTTTCGCCAGTTGTCGTAGCATGCTAACTTTTTGTATCCGGGGCTAGTTAGTTGTTGTTAGCATATTTGGCTAGCTATCTACGTCCTGCTGTACACCATCCCCGCCCCCGATCTAAAATAAATAAATAAAAACCCACTGTCTTCATAACCTTTGCGATGCTGAAAAGTTAAATGTAGCCTGTAGTTTTAGTTAAAATGTATAATATGTAATGGTAATACGATGTATTGTATTTTTTTCTACAGCCCCGCTGACAGCAGCTGTGTATGTATGACATCAAATAGTGAAATATGAACGCATATTGGCAGCAGTTTTTTTCCTTCTCCTAAATAAACTCGCTTTATTTGTAGCTGCCGTGACCTATAGTAAGAAATGTATTTCATAAGGACACTGTTGATGAATTTTAATTTTAATCCAATTCAGCGTTATTTGTGCTAGACCAGAAACAAAACATCTTTACATTTTCCAAGTGTCAGCTGCACAGGTCTATTCTCATCTAAAGATGACAGGGAATAAATATCAGTTACCTATCTGAATCTGGACATGTTTATAATTAGAATAATGTATGTTGTTTAAACAATATTTGTGTTGGTCAAATAAGGTGGGAGGGTATGTTATTCAGTTTACAATTAAGGAGAAGTGGTTGTGATACACTGTTTACTGTGGTTATTTGTAGTAGTTGAAAAATTATCTTTGCAACCAAAGCAACAAGCAGACTTTGTTTGCGTCTTCCATCATGGGTTTCTATTAACTCAGCATAATGAGTAGGGTTACAGATGTAGCTCAGCTGAGAGTTGATGTTAATGGGATTGTATTTTCTGTTGATTGAATCCCCTCTTGATGGGATTTGTGGTCGTCTTTTTCTCCATACAAAGCAGGTACTGAACAAGGCAATATTTTTTCCATGGTTTTAATTGTTACCCTCCTGTGAATACTGAATCCCAATTACCCATCTGCCAGATGTTGTGAAGTTGTTCTTTTGTACTGGCTTCAAAAATTGCATTTTTCATCCTTCTCTAACTGCAGATGAGGACATTCCTGCAGATATGGTTGCAGAAGAATCTGGTCCTGGAGCGCAGAATAGTCCCTACCAACTTAGAAGAAAGTCTCTACCCAAGAGAACAGTGTGTCCAACAAAGACAAACATGGAGGTACTATCAAACAAAATTATGTGAAGATGACAAAGTAACTGTTGAAAAGATTTTCAAGAGATAATTTTCCCCATTTTTTGTAAACTCCAGGGTGCTTCCACTTCAACAACAGAAAACTTTGGACACCGACCCAAGCGTCCAAGAGTTTCAGGAAAGTCTCCTGATTTACCAGGTAATTAGAAAAGCATCCTTTAGTTTGCAATACAGCATCAGGTGAAGTTTTTTTTTTTGCAAAGTCTGTAGTTATAATTATTATTTATTTTCATAATCACAATCATTTGTTTATGTACTATCTGTACTATATGTGTTATCTGAATGTTCAAATAGTGAAAAATGTTGTTTCTGGACAGTTTATCATTAATACACATATCTGTGTTTTAGTTCAACGAAAATATTACATTGCTCGACAAACTATTTATTTTGGGGGGAATGAAGAACAAGAGTGGTTGCTTTATTTTAAGCAGATTCTTTGTAACCTGTCATTCACCAGTGCAGGGGTTTGTTTGGCAATATTCTGCAATAATTCCACTCTCGTTCTCCTCTCAGCAGCTCCAGCAGAACAGTATCTGCAGGAGAAGCTCCCAGATGAGGTGGTGCTGAAGATTTTCTCCTACCTGTTAGAGCAGGACTTGTGCCGTGCAGCATGTGTGTGCAAACGTTTTAGTGAGCTGGCCAATGACCCCATCCTCTGGTGAGACTCCTTGGTGTTGAGTATTGTTTTTATCTGGACTATGTTTATTATTTAACTGAAGTATATGTGCTTTTTATTTTAACTCGTGGCAACTAAAACAACTCAGACTTTTATCTAAAACCACATATTTTTCAGTCCCTGAAAAGTCGTAAAACAAAAACAATTGTGGATGTTAGGCCTTATGCTGACTTTCTCATGTTTTAGTGTTTAAATGTATTATTTATGGGTTATGAAGTGGTAACGTTGAAGAAAAAGGTAGAATTTAAACATAAAAGCATGCCTTTATTGAGTCAGGGGTTAAAGTAACAAGTTTGAAGACAAAAACATCAAACGGTTCAATAAACTTTTTAACTAATTCCGTTTTCCATTTTGGCACAAATGGGAGAAGGAGGGTATTTACTGTTAATGTGCCTTTGATTTTAAGGAAGAGGCTGTACATGGAAGTGTTTGAGTACACTCGACCCATGATGCACCCCGAGACAGGAAAGTTTTACCAGATAAATCCAGAAGAATACGAGCAGCCGAACCCATGGAAGGAGAGTTTTCAGCAGCTGGTATGAAAGTTTTAAACACTATTTTCTCCATCTGTACTCATTTCATCATATCGATCAAATTAGATATTTTTAAATATATAGTTTAATTGTTATGCCATTAATTGTTCATGTTACATTATTCATATGGTGTAAATAATAATAACGTGTTTCCTATTTATTTCTGATGTATTGTTTCATTGTTGCAGTATAAAGGGGCCCATGTAAAGCCAGGCTTTGCAGAGCACTTCTACAGTAATCCTGCCAGATACAAAGGAAGAGATAACATGTTTGTAAGTTCAAATTGAAACATTTAATAAAAAAGAATATATTTGTTGCTTTATTGCTCCTGTCATCCATTCAACTTGTGTTCTCTTCAGTACTATGACACCATCGAGGATGCTCTCGGAGGAGGCCAGGAGCCCCATTTTGATGGCTTGATATTCGTCCACTCTGGAATTTACACAGATGAATGGATCTACATCGAATCACCTATCACGATGATCGGAGCCGGTAAATGTGTAATAAGTCACCATTGGAGTTTTATCCTCCACTTGTTTAGTTTAATCTAAAGCATTTATGTCCTTTTGTAGCTCCTGGAAAAGTAGCAGAGAAAGTTATAATTGAAAACACCAGAGATTCGACTTTTGTATTCATGGAAGGCTCAGAAGATGCTTATGTTGGATTTATGACCATCAGGGTAAGAAGCTGCATGGATAGTGCATACAGCTTTTCTTATGACTTTAGTAGATGGGATTTTAAGTGTTAAAGTGTTGATAATTGTTGTCTCTGCTGTAGTTCAATCCCGATGATAAATCCGCTCAGCACCACAATGCACACCACTGCTTGGAGATCACGGTCAACTGTAGCCCTATCATCGACCACTGCATCATACGCAGCACGTGTACAGGTAAATTTTGCCCCTCTTTTGTCTACTTTAATAGTCCCCAGCCTTCGTTTGGACTGGAAGATACTTCTGGTGTGTTGTAGTAAAACTTAATGAGCCAAGAAAGCCAGAAAGGATACAGACTAGCATGATTCTGTTGTAACACTTCTTTATTCTCCCTGTTTCAGTGGGGTCAGCTGTCTGTGTCAGTGGACAGGGTGCTTGTCCCACAATCAAGCACTGCAACATCAGTGACTGTGAAAACGTTGGTCTTTACATCACCGACCATGCACAGGTAATACTTGTACTAAATGAACATTTATTTGTATATGATGGCATCTTTGTTCATGTTTATTATTATTCAAGCTGAAATTGAATATAAAGCTACTAGGGGTGCAACGATACATGGATCTGTATCGAATCGTTCAATACACACTTGTATGGAACAATACAGATTTTTTAAATTTATTTTATCAATTTGTCTTCTGAAGATGCTGTGTTGAAGCTCAGTGGATCTGTGTTCGACTACTCCAACTAGGCTTCATTGTCGAGCACAGATCCACTGAGAAACTTGCTGTTTCAGCAACATTTGCTTTAAAACTGTATTTTTGAGGTTAAACAGGTGTTCATAATTAATTTCAATAAAATACAAATTAAGAAGGGCATGGACATTTCTTTTTGATTTTTTGTGTCCAAAACATTTCGAGCCAAACTGTGAACTTTCTGTATTGTTACTCCCAAAATGCGTAAAATCAGATGTATTGTGCTAATTTTCTAAAATATAAAGGTTTTCTTTGACTTTTTGTATTTGAAGGATAAGCATATCACAGGCCCTTTAAAAGCTACAGTTTGATTTTAAAAAAAAAAGGTAAATGGTTATTTATATTTTTCAACATTGTTTATTGTTTAGGGAGTATATGAGGACAATGAAATCTCAAACAATGCTCTGGCTGGTATCTGGGTGAAGAACCATGGCAACCCAATTATCAGACGAAATCACATCCACCACGGCAGAGACGTAGGAGTTTTCACATTCGATCACGGCATGGTAAGTTCATCAGTATATACTCATGTGAAAGATCTCTAATGACATCATTAGTCCTAAATGGGAACTGTTTGGTATTTCTTGTGTGCAGTTCTCAGGATGTACAGTAATGTAGTTTCTCCATACCTTCCAGGGTTACTTTGAGAGCTGCAACATCCATAGGAACAGAATAGCTGGCTTCGAAGTGAAAGCGTACGCCAATCCCACAGTGGTTCATTGTGAGATCCATCACGGTCAGACTGGAGGCATCTATGTGCACGAAAAGGGCCGCGGTCAATTCATCGATAACAAGATCTATGCAAATAACTTTGCAGGGGTGTGGATCACCTCAAACAGCGATCCCACTATAAGGTCAGTGAGTGAAAAATGTCAGACTGTTCATGAAAAGTTGCCCTCACACGTCTTCAAATTCAACATTTTGCTTGAACACAGGGGTAATGCCATTTATAACGGCAACCAAGGTGGCGTTTATATTTTTGGTGATGGCCGAGGCCTCATCGAAGGAAACGACATTTACGGCAACGCCCTGGCTGGAATCCAGATCAGGACAAACAGCTGCCCTATTGTGAGGCACAACAAGATCCATGATGGCCAACATGGTGGCATATACGTGGTAAATATTAAAAACATAACCTATTCACCTTTAAGGTGATTTTATTTAGCCATTTTTTTTAATGCTGCGATTTTAGAGCAATAACGATTGTTGGCATTTTATGTCATTCTCAGCATGAAAAAGGACAAGGAGTCATCGAGGAGAACGAGGTGTACAGCAACACACTAGCAGGAGTGTGGGTGACGACGGGGAGCACGCCAGTACTGAGGAGGAACAGGATACACAGCGGGAAGCAGGTAAGACTAAAGCTAATTATTGGTAATAAAATATGAAGCACTACTTCACATCTAATTCATGTTTTATTTACATCACAAATAAAAACCTGATCAACTTTATGAAATCACTTTTATTTACCAGGTCGGGGTTTACTTTTATGACAACGGCCACGGTGTGCTGGAGGACAACGATATCTATAATCACATGTACTCTGGAGTTCAGATAAGGTTTGTGGGAAAATACATTAATAATTAGCACGGAGTATTTAAAGTTTTGCTGTTAAAATGATTGACTGTCTCACCTCCCCCTCTCATGTGTCCTCTGACAGGACTGGGAGCAATCCTAAGATCAGGCGGAACAAGATCTGGGGGGGTCAGAATGGAGGCATTTTAGTTTACAACTCAGGTGAGACGTGAGGAAAAGACTGATCATTGTCAACGAGTTCATTCTAATCAATCATTTCGTAGTTAGAAATGATCACAAATGTGCAAAGCAAGCCAACCTCATGTTTATTGAGAAGGGTTTTGTGTTTATCAGGTAAAAGCCGTTGCAATTGCATGAATTCAACAGGTGAAATTACGCAGTTAAACATATTCGATGTATTTACTCTAAACCAGTGGTTCCCAACCTTTTTAGACTCGTGTACCCCCTGAGCCATTCTGTCATACCACTAGTACCCCCTCTGTCAATTGTAATGATTCTCCAAAACTATAATGTACAGCAACTAATTATTAGAATATTTAACCCCCAGAATGTTTAATTCTCAGGCATTTTATTTTTTTTCAACTCAAATTAAACAAAGCTAAATATGTTGCCTTGAAAGTGAATAATTAATAAAATAAACCAGGTAACGGCAGGTGCAGAAAACAGCAGCGTCCAAAATATGTCAGAAACTCACCCAAATGAGCAAATTCCATGAGATTCCACGTTTTCTACTGGATTCCAATTTGTGTCAATTTCGTCTGCAATTTCCACATTGCTAGCCCTGATATTTAGGGCCCTACATATCTTAGTCCTATTTTTATTTTTTAAATTTTTTTACACACCTGGGAAAGTTTTCCATGTACCCCCTGTAATATGCTCACGTACCCCTGGTTGGGAATCATTGCTCTAAACTGATTTGTTTAAAACATTCCTTTAGGATCGTAGATGAGAATTTTCATAAATATCTAAGCTATATATTTCTGAGCTTGTTAAATTTGCAAAATCAGCGTTTACATGGTGGACCTAGATAGCTGGGCTTCACTATACACATTTGTGATACATTTCTAACTACGAAATAGTCTATTTTCCCTAATGATATAAATGTCCTAATGTTTTTTTATCCAGGCTTAGGGCTCATTGAGGATAATGAGATCTTTGATAACGCAATGGCCGGTGTGTGGATCAAGACCGACAGTAACCCCACCCTGAGGAGAAACAAGATCCACGATGGGAGAGATGGTGGGATCTGTATATTCAACGGAGGAAGAGGTAGCTGCTTCATTTATTCATGTGAAAGTCAAGTAAATGAACATTAAAAAAATGTTTTTTGGCGATATTTAGTTTACAAATGTTAGTTTGGCTTTCCAGTGCAGCATTGTCTGACAATACAGCTTTGTTTTGTGTCAATAGGTTTGCTAGAAGAGAATGACATCTTCAGAAATGCTCAAGCAGGTGTTCTCATCAGCACCAACAGTCACCCCGTGCTGAGGAAAAACAGGATATTTGATGGCTTCGCTGCAGGTTTGTAACACCTGCACACACAAGCTGTTATCAACCGTTACTGAGAATTATGAGGCGTGCAGGTCCTTCCATAAAATCCTCTTTAATGAGGGAAAAGTTTGCTTTACTAACAGAACTTTCTTTCCTGTAAGGTATTGAGATCACCAACCACGCTACAGCGACTTTAGAAGGCAATCAGATCTTCAACAATCGTTTTGGGGGATTGTTTCTTGCATCTGGTGTCAATGTTACAATGAAAGGTAGTAAAGTGTTTTCTTAAATCCTTTTTTCCTGTGATAAAGCACAATTTATAATGCCTGCGTTGTCTCCCTCAGATAATAAAATATTGAACAATCAAGATGCCATTGAAAAGGCTGTGAGCAGAGGTCAGTGCCTGTACAAGATTTCAAGTTACACCAGCTATCCGATGCACGATTTCTACAGGTATTTAAAAAAAAAAAAAAATCCATCGTAGTAACTTATATGATCTGCAACAATAATATATTAATACAGTTTGTATTTTTGCAGGTGTCATACCTGTAACACAACAGACCGCAATGCCATTTGTGTGAACTGTATCAAGAAGTGTCACCAAGGACACGATGTGGAGTTTATCAGACACGACAGGTTAGTGTTTTTAAGGATGTTACCAACAGAATAACTTTTACAATGTTAATATGCAACTGTGATGTTGGTCAGGTTTAAGTTCAGCAACAGTATGTGTTCAAATAATGAGGTCAGCTGAATGTACTGAACGACCAGGTTATTCTATCAATGGATTTTTTTCTTCCCTGATGGCACGGGTATACTCCAAGATGACAATAGTTGAGTGGTTCAGGGAGCATGAGATGTTATTTTCACACATGGCTCCAGAGTCCACTGAGAATCTGTGGGATGTGCTGGAGAAAGCTTTGTGCAGCAGTCAGGCTCTACCATCATATTTGCAATGTATTTTGCAGCCCTAATAAACAAGGAAATGCTTGTTTTCACACCCATATTTATCTGCAAAAAGCAGTTCTTACACTTTTTAAAATGCACATTTAAAAACTGGTATTTTTTTCCCCCGTTTTAATTTAGTTTAATCCAAGTTACTCTTTTTTATTTCTCTAGATTCTTCTGTGATTGTGGCGCAGGGACGTTGTCCAATCCATGCACGTTAGCTGGAGAGCCGACACACGACACGGACACACTGTATGACTCTGCTCCCCCTATAGAGTCCAACACACTGCAGCACAACTGAGCTCCAGACCCCCCCACAAGCCCCCCTGCTTTAGCAGTAATGAACACTTTCAGTTGTGCAGCAGAGGAGAACATCCTAACTGAAATATTCTTTGGCAGAGCATATATACCAACTAAAACAAAGAAAACAAACTCTTCAGATGTGAATATGCTAAAAGGAAGACATTTAAAAAAAAAATGATGATGGATGCCTCCTTTTTCCTCTTTCCCTTATATAAAAAACTAAAATAAAGAGAATCGCAGGAGAGCGTTTGACTCAGGGTTTGTGTGTGGGTTGGTCACCTAAGTGACAACAAGCGAGACGGAAGAAAAATCACCGAAGCTCATCATCAAAGCAGCGCCAGAACAAGATACCACAGTTATGTACAGGTCCGATGTGGACACTTATCCAGCGGAGGCACCGCCGTTTTCATCAGAAGGGAAAAAAAAGGCCCCAAATACAACAATGCTTCCATCACAGAGCATCTGATGTGCTCAGATACGTGTGGGGGAAGAATGACTTAGCACTTCAGCTTTTTTTTTTCTGTTCCTATTCCCTCAAAACTGTTGAGATTTGATTTTAATGCTTTTTGTGTAGTTTTGTATTTTCATGCGAAAATTTTAATGTACTTGAATGTCTTTATTTTATTAAGTGTGTTAATTTTTTTTTTGTTATTTACCCAGAATTGCTGTAATTATACTCACGTCGCAGTAATCTAACTTCTTTCTGTGAAAGAGATCAGAGAAAAGAGAGGAAAACACTAAACATTTTCTCCAGCAATGTTGACTTTTTATTTTTTTTGACAAGACTTTGATAGCTCATGTTTAAAACGTTATGCTATAACAGTCGGGTTTACATATTCTATGCATATTGTGTTTATTTTTATTTTTTAAAGTTTGGTTTGTCATAAAGTGATAAACTTGTTTTTCCCTACTTTGAACCCATGACAATTTACAACATCCTCTGTGTCATTCTCACGTTGTAAAATAAAGTCATTGCTGTTGGAGTACATTTACACATTTGATTTAATGGTCATTTCTCCTAAATTAAACTGTTTACATCTGGTCTCGTTAAGTGCGTTCGTTATGAAGCAGAATTGCTGCTTCGTGGTCTTTTACGTTTGTTTTTTTCTTCCCCTCTTGATGCCAGACTTGATTTATATTTGCAAAAAGAAAAGTAACAAATCTTGTGAAAATATAATTCCTTTTTTTTATAAGTTTTTTTTTGAGTTTGCCAATGTTGCTGGAGAATTTAAACAGCTTTTACTCTACGGAAGCTGAGACAAGTATCTATACAGCGCTTAATTGTTTCATTGCTGCCCCCCCCCCTCCCTGTTCATGTGTACTGGTGATTGTGGGTTCTCATACAGACTGAAATGTATGCATGTATCATAACATCTAGACTTAATATATTGTGAAGTATTCAATAACCGTTATGTAGGCGCTAGTGTGAATTAAAAAAAAGGGTTTAATTTCCTAGATGAAACATTGTCATTTTTAAAAAATAAACTTTATTAGATCATTTCAGTAGTGTTTTTCTTCCTCACCAGGTGCCGGACGAACAGAAAATAACCTCGGCGACAGTAAGGTTTGTTTACAAGTTAAAGGGTGTTGAGGAGTTGAACGAGTGGAGTGAAGTGAGCAGTGTCCAACGCAGGATCCTCAGCAAACTGACAGAGCTTCCTGTAAGAACATGAAGGCACAATAAGCAGACGTTAGTCTTACAGCCATGTAAGAGCTGCAGTTTGGAAATATAAACTCGTACTTGAATAATCGGAGGCTGATGGTGCTTCTCTCGAACTCTCGGGCCTTTCTGTGTCCAGACTGGATCACCTCCTCGGGTAGGTTGGCGAGTCGCGCAGCGTTGAACCCGTAGCTCTTTGGACAGGCGCCGGTGATGAACTTGTAAAGGAACGTGATGGTTTCCTGACTCGGGTCCTCGCATTCGTTCTCCACCATGCAGGCCTGAAAGAAACAGGTTAAAAATCAAAATTAATGGACAGAAACTAAAAAAAATATAAAATCAAATGCAATTCACAAGTAGATTCTCTTGGGACAAATCCTGCCTTTTTAAGGGATTTCTGTGTAACATTTACCTCCAGTAGCAGAAACTTGAAGCTGCAGGTTGTGGCTAGGAGGAGTGAACATGATGCTGCTACAGGGGATGCAGCTGTGTTGTAATCTAGATGTGGCTACCAACTGCTGAATTCATCCTCTCAAACAAAAACTCCTCAACTTCACTGCTTTCACCTGCTTTGGCCTCCTTGCTAAGTAAAACACTCTGGCATTTTCTCAAAGTTGCTTTGCAATGTAATTAAACTTAAATTCAGAGTTTTCTGCCAGTTTTGATAAATTAAAAAATTGGAATTTAATATTTTTTTTAAAGCCAAATATGACTCAAATTTAAGATGAATCACAAACAAGTCATCAGGTAAACAGATGATTTTTTTTCTACAACCATCTAACAGTGAACATAAAAAATTGCACAAAATAAAGTTTGTTAAAGTGAGTAAAATGAGCTGATAATTTTCCCCGCAGCATTTACAATAATTAAACATACCATGTGTCCTAAACGCACTGCAGGATTGTTGGCGTAATCCTCCACCAGGGAGTGATAATGTGTAGAGAAAAGCGTGCGACAGCAGATCTTCTCAGCAAGCTCCTTCACGACGGCGCTGGCGATCGCTGTGCCGTCGTACGTGGCAGTGCCCCTTCCTGGAAGTGTTCCGAATGATTCGTGATGAAAACAAAAGCACCACGACAGCAGCAAACCACTACAAGTACGAGAGATGAATACCCACCCAGTTCATCGAGGAGCACGAGGGAATGTTTGGTGGCGTGGTGCAAGATGGAGGCGGTCTCGCTCAGCTCCACGTAGAAGGTGCTCTCTCCTACAGTCGGTACAGAAATACAGAGTTAGCCATAAAGATCACCAACTCGTGTGTGGTGAACATGTTTATCGTGTTACCAGCCATGATTCGATCCGAGGCTCCCAGCCGGGTGAAGACCCGGTCGACTGGTGTGAAGCGGAGGCTCTCGGCGGGAACGTAACATCCCAGCTGAGCCAATATGATCACAAGTCCACACTGACGAAAAGAGACGAAGCAGGGCGTCTTAACGAGTTAGCACAGTTCAAAACGACTATTTAAAAAGAAAAATATGTGACCCATCACATCGAAACGAGGATGAAGTCCAAAAGTGGAATGTGGAGAAATAGGCAGATAAAGGGTTTTGATTTAAACATAATAAATTAAAGTGCCTGTGACATGCCTATCCTTCAAGTACAAAAAGTCAAAGAAAACATCTTTAAGAAAATTGGCATAGTATAAATTATTTTACCCCTTTTGTCACATAATTGGCACATTTTCCTTTGAATTTGGCTCAGCCCAAGTGAAACAGAATGAACTGTCTGAAATACAATCCAAAAAACAAAATTTGAAGCATTTTTTTGAGCAGTAACAACAAAAAGACCTGATTTTGAGGAAAAACACCTGAAAATGTTTTATTTTTCCTTGTGAGATAGAAATGTTTTTGTTTCTTTCCAACAGGGAAATCTTAATATAAAAATACTGTTTGAGGTTTCCTCTTTATATTGACATTAAAAATTACTCAATAAATTTACATAGAATTAGGATTCAGACCAAATATTTATGTATTATCGTAAACAACAAGACAAATTAGGTTATATCTCTGGATAAGCTTATGATATCAGAATGATCCAGGTATCAAAATGGAGCTTTTTAGGAGTCTGAAAATGTAATCAGGTCATTTTGATCAATTAATCCTCATTTCGATATGATGGGTCACATATAAGAGACTCACTTGTCGCATGAGGGTCGATTTGCCGCCCATGTTGGGTCCTGTGACCAGAACACACGAGGCACAACCTTCCACCTCGTCGCTTTCACCGTTTCCAGGACAGCCGATGAAAACATCGTTGGGAATGAAGTCGTCACCAAAAAACGTCTTTGTGACACAGGGGTGACGGGATCCAGTGAGGTTAACGAAGGGCACGACCTGGCTGTCATCCTCCGGCAGCACCACCTGCGGCCTGGCCATGGGCCCGTCTCCACCCTGACTGTAGCGTGACAGAGCCAACAGGACATCTAGGAAGTAAAAAAACAACATTTTAATTGTAACTCTTTAAGCTAGAGAAAAAATTGTGATATTGTATTTTGCAACACAGCTGAACCATTTTTGTTATTTAAGAGCAGATCGAATTGAATCGTGATTTGATTCAGAACCTTACGAATCAAAATGGAATTGGTCAAGATACTCAGCCCTATTCAAAAGCTAAAAAAGGAGGTTCAACTGAAATGACAAAAAGATTAATCTGAATAATAATTTTACCAAGCACAGCCATGCACTCCACGCCCGTCTTCCAGTCTTTGTAGTTCTTGTCAAAGTTGTAGAAGAGCCTCCTCATGCAGTCCTTCAGAGCAGCGTCCCTCTTCTCCTCAAACCCTTGGAGCTCAGAGAACAGACGCTCAGACTCCTTCGTTATGTAACGCTTGTAGCCTTTCTTAGTCGACTTCACTTCGTACTCCTCGGGGATGTTCCTCTCCGAGACGCTGTCGGGAACTTCCATCTGAAAGCGATTCCGTCCCGTTCCCCAGAAGACCATGTTCTTACAGCCGAGGCGCTTCCTCTGCCTGTCCAGGTAATCCTGCAGCTCTTGCTGGCAGCTCTTGATCCCTGCGAGAGCCTGATCGAACTCGGGGTCAAACCCAGCTTTGGGGGTTATGACGCCGGTAGAGCGAGCTTTCTGGTGATCGAAAGCCGTGTCCCAGCGCTTGAGTTCCGCCGAGAGTTCGGGAAAGAGGCCGTTCTTTCCCGTCCTCACGCTGACAACTTGAAGGAGCAACGTGGAACGGAACTGGTCCGAGACCGTGGCGAAGGCGGAAACGATCTCCTGCATGGTTTTGAAACCTTCCAGCGCGGAGAGGAAGTCCGCTATCTTGCGTTTGCTGTAGGTGACTTCCTCGTAGAGAACCGCTCTGCTGTCGGGGTGGTCCTGGCCCTTCAGGGGGGTCCCGATGCTGTGGATTTTACTCAGCAGCCGCTCCAGATCTGGAAGCTTTTTCAGCAGATCCGAGACTTCGGTCGCTTGAGCCTGAGCTCCCATCAGGTCCTCCACCGCGTCCAGTCGGTCCTCAATGGATGTGGGGTTACACAGCGGAGCGCAGAGCCACTGCTTCAGGAGCCTCTTGCCAAACGGAGTGGAACAAGTGTCCAAACGTTCCAGCAGCGTCCCCTCTGTTCCCCCTGACCCGTTCTGAAAGATTTCTAAGTTTGCCAGCGTCACACCGTCCAGAACCATACGCTGACGGGTCCGAGCAAAAACACTGCCGTGTCCAGCTGCGTTCTCCAGCTCCACATCGACAGGGACGTATTTTTCAAAGTTGGCCATAGACAGCAGCTCTTTATCAATCAGACACTTCTTCAGGTAAAAAATGCATCCACCGAGAGCCGAGAGGGCCAGTTCATAACCGTCTTTAGGCGTTAAGCTCAGCGAGTCGCTCTCAGAGGTCATCTGTTTCAGGAGAGCAGGGAGGAAACAGCCGCCGGCGCTCCGCTCCTCTCCAGACGTCTCTGCAAAATAATTCTCCTCTGACAGGTTTTTGAGCGTTTTCTGAGCGTCCCAGAACTGGGTTCCCGCATTCAGCGCTTCCTGCAGTGCCGAGGACAGAGACGCCTTCAGTATTTTCCGCGTCTCGATGGACGGGTTGCCCTTCTCGAAAAGCACCTCGGCCGGAGAGAAGTGCGAAACTAGGGTCCGCAGCCGCGAGCAGTGGCGATCGTCTGAGAACTGGCCGACGTGGAAGTACCCCACGGACGTGTCCACAAAGCAGACGCCGTAGGTGCGGCGTCGGCCGGAGCTCTCGTCTTCGGCCTTTTCTTTCAGGCTGAGCAGAAATTTGCTCTGAGTCTCCGAGGGAGCGCCGTCCAGCACGCTGTAGGTTTGGGTGCCACGCGTGATAATCCGGCACACTTCTCTTTTCACCACGCGGTCGAATTTAGTGGGTTTCGCCATGGTCTTGCAGCGGGCTTCCATCATTTCCGGGGTCTCGGTCTGCTCCACGCGGGCCACCTTGAATCCTTTCTGAACCAGCGAGTCCGAATAACGAGCAAATCCGACCTCCGGGAAGCCCGAGTGCGCCCAGGATCCCTTCATGAAAGTCAGGCCCATCTCGTTGACGCCGATAACAGCATCCATGTGGTAGAGCTCGTAAAACTTCCCCACCTTGTAGAAGATGACGGTATCGAAAATCTCGGATTTGAGTTGCCACCAGCGACGCATGCCGGGAGTGATTTTGTTCAGAAAGTCCTCAGGAACGTACAACGTGGTGGGATCGTAGTCGTCATCTGTCTGCCGACGCCTCTTTTGGTCTTTCCTCTTGCCGTCATGTAACCACTCCAGCTTCTCGTGATCCCAAATCGTCGCACCTCCAGCGGACCCCGATCCTTCTGTTTGGCTCTCAAAGTTATTAGGAGCGGAGAACGCTGATAAGCGGGACTTTGTGTCAGCGGTGAGAGACACTGCAGCTCGTACAGGTGTAGCAGACTGGACAACCGCTTTCTTTGGTTTAGTATTTACAGACTTCCCTGAAGGACGTTTCCGCTTTAGAGGTTTGACCGGGCTTTCTGCTTCTGACTCTTGGCTGCTCTCCTTCTCTTCCTCTCCACTGCTCACCATCCCCGCTTCTTCGTCATCCTCACTGCTCGACGCAGCCTGTTCCGGTTTGAACTCATCATCGGATTCGTCGCTGTCGGAGGCCACTACGATGCGCCGCCGCTTGGCTTTGCTCGCTTCATCCTTTGAAGCGCGCGTCGATTGTCGACTGACTTTAGATGGTTTCACTTCCTTGTTTTTCTTTTCATCTACATCACTGACATCTTCATCGGACGCTGTTGAGTCGTCAAGCTGAAAATAAAATTTCCATTACTGACTCAGCTATAACCAAAAGACACAATGTGTCAAATGTTGCTGACTAGGGCTGCCACAAACGATTATATTGCTGACAAAAAAAATATTACCTCCATTTCTTCATCCCCTTCTTCCTCCTCATCAGATGGATCCATGCACATTGGTATCTTTAACCTTTTTTCCGGACTGTCAAAAACAAGTCCATCAGCAAGCTCCATTGCACGGCGAATTACAGGTTTGCCACTGAAGAACACTCCTCCAGGTTTTACATCACTACTGTCAGAGCCTGCAGAAAAGACAACATAATTCATCTTACTTTCTAAACAGAACACAAAATATTCCCAAAACAGCTTAATAATCATCAGAATGTGTTATATTGTTTTGATCATGTCTTAATAACTTTACCAACCTTGATAAGGTCTGACATATTTGGTGCTGACCCATCCTCTTGTAGGAGGTTTGTCAAAAAAATGCACGTGTACGCGTTGATCCCGACCACACTTCCTCATCTGCTGGCCAGTCAGAGGCTGGGGTACGACCATGCAAGGCCACCAGGGGTGTCCTTCCAGTTTTGCCCACACAAGGTCACCAGCACTAAACAAGATGGAGTTACTAAAAAAACAAAACAAAAGGAAATGGATAAAAAACAAACACAAGACTGTGAGAGACAGACATTTAGAAGAATCTTGGGTACAGTTATTTCTGCAGTTATGCATTGAGTAATACAGTAATTTAATATTATTATTATACTCATCTAACGTATATAGTTGGTCATTTATCTCACCCACCATGTGCCAAACTCATCGAAAGTCATCTTAGATATGAGACAGATTTTGAACCTGTGCTATTAGCTTTAAAGCGTCAAATCTGATGTATATTATTTATAGTCCATCATAAACCTTTAGTTAACTGCATTATTGAATACAAACTACAAGAATGCATAAAAAGCTATAAGCATCTATTTTACTGACATGACAAAGCTGCTTTGTGAGGAAATGTGGTACCATTAATAACCCTGTTATATTTTTACATTAGTGGTACAATAACATGCTAACTACTAGCCTTTATTATTACATGGTGGTCTGACCAAATAATATTTTAGCAAACTCAAAGAGTGAGATGTTGTAGGACTGGTTTCATACCTGAAAATAGATTAAAAACTGCAGAACATTTCATGGTGATTTGCAGAACTGTCACAAAGTTAAACTCCAGCAATTACACGGCTCCCGAAAACTAACCTGCTGCTTTCTGTCGCCGGGGCTTTAGCGTCGCCGAACAACTTATTGAACCCTTTGCTGCTCGAAGACTTTGAGTTGTTTTTCTGTTTAACTTTGTTGGGTTTGGTCGACTCCGGTTGCTCCGTCTGCTTGGCTTCTTCTTTCGGGGACGAGTTGGACTTCTGCACCGAGGAAGGCAGGTCCGCCTCGGCCGGAGAAGGGCTCGGCTTCGGCTTGCTGGACGCAGGCGGCGGAGACTTGGTGAAGAACTTGAAGATGGAGCTTTGCTTCGCCATGTTGGCGGCTTTCAGCTGCTACTTTAGCCGTGTTTCAAAATATATTACAACAGCTTCCTAGCATCCAACCGAAGCAGTGTGTCCGGCAGGCAGCTCGCGGGAAGGGGAAAAAAAAAACCCGCGAGATGTTGTGGGCGTGGACACCAGCGTCCTCCATAGACATGCGACTACACTGCAACGTGGAAATCACGTGATACAAACACGTCCCTGCTTGTTGGTCATGTTGTTGGCGCGCAGAGTTTAGTTTTTCACATTTTTTCTCTTAACTTTATTTCATTCAGGCCATTCACAACATATAATACTAAGAGAAAACAATTCTTGATGCAATAATCAATAAATTAATATTTATTATTAAATAGTTTTTGACAAATGTGAGCATGTTTCTATTGAAATGTGGAGATATGAGGGTAAATATATTTAATTACATAAATAGTTTTATGCAGATGTTGCATGTTTATTTGTGACCCTTGATTGTAAACTAAATCGGGATGAGAAAAATTAGTAAAACTATTCTTTTCATTTTTGCCATAATTGAATTACTTATTCAAAAATTAGTCTACAAGATTGCCATCTAACAATCCTGGTGAGCATATTGTCATAATCTACCTATAAATCACAATATGTCTTATAACCTTTAATTTTTGTAAGATATGTTCTTCACAATTGGCTGCTGTAAGTCTGGGGAAATCCCTTTGTATAATGTTTGGCATCATAATGAAACTCATGATGTTCTGCTTTTTTATTATAGGGCTGGAATCCCTATGACAACATTCCAGATTAACAAAAACTGAGTTTTCCAATCGACCCACTATTTCCAAGCCTGGTAATAAAGTGTTAAATTTCAACAAACACTGAAAAAAATATAATTGGGACTTGTTTTACAAGCACAAGTTCCATTTGTTGGCCATCTTAAATTAGGATAGCTTCAAATTCTTATTTCCTGAACCTTTTTATTATAATCTGTTAAGAGGTTCACACAATATTTTTGAGAACCGACAAAGTTTATGGGAATAAAACACAGTTTGTGTTTTGGCGACAAGCAATAATAGATAAACTGGAAAACTGTGGTTGCCAAATTGTACCTTTGATCACAGTGATTTTTGCAATTGGGATCATCGAAGTAAAACACAAGCTCTTCTGATGATGGAGACTGTCTTAATGTCTTAGTTTTACTGATTTATTGTTTGGCACTTTCACTCACCAGATGTTTTACGTTTGTACCTACAGGAGCCTTTCCATCTGTTGCACCATTACTGCAGTAAAATAATACAAGTAATGAGAACATGAAGGTAATGATGTATCCTAAACTTGATGTTTGGTCTCCAGCCTGTACTCGTCACCTAATACCAGCAGAGTGCAGCAGAACACTTTGAATACTTTATGATAATTGGAACTATAAAAACCAAACAGATGTTAGTCGTTCTAACTCGATTTGTAGATTTTTATTGATGGTCAAATGTTTTATTCAAAACAGTAATAAGGCTAGAAGAGAATGTGTTTCAAGAAAAATCTTCAACTAAATTGGAAGGTTTGACCCTTTAGCCTAAGCTGACAATGTACTAAAATACCTAACTGCATAAAATTCTCAGAAAATTCGAATGGCCCCTTTATATTCAAGGCAACCAAACATCCACCCACGACCAACTTTTTGGCGTATGGTGTGTGGGTGATAGAAAGCATCAAATTAAGAACTGTTTTAGTTGAGCAGGACTAGATTTGCCAAACAATAAGCAAACAACAACTAGAATTGATCATTTTTAGACCGATGCAGGTAAATCTCTTGCTTATCCCTTATTTCATATAAACCCCAACAAACAGAGCAAATTCTAAGATAAATGCAGCTAATTATGTTTAAAATTGTACATAATTAAAGTTAGTTTACACTCAGGAGAAACAAAGGAAATTGCTCATTTCTTTCCTTATTTAAACTTTCAGTTCTGAGGAAAGCAGCAGTTTGCTGTTGAGCAACTAATTACCAGGAAAAAAATTATCTCCTGAAGCCAACAAAGACCTTTTCTCCACAGCAGACTTTTTGATGTGTCGTTTAAAAAATAAATTGGGCAAAAAGGAGCAGGTGTTTGTTAAATTGAATCACTTCGTGATAAGTAAGACATTAAGGGGCACCAAAAGTTGTGTTTTCCTATAAGAAAAAGTTCAGAATGGGTTGGGTTCAGTGGGAAGGTTTTGAGCAATTAATATCTTACCTGTTGCAGATAGTTCTCTGAACAAGCTCAGTTTGGAGAAACAGCGCTAAAGGACCAAGGCAAAAAGTAGATTTCTGGTTGCTAAAAAGATCCAATTTAAATAAAACATCACAGCAGTTCAAACCTTTACACCAGGGCTATTCATCTGACGGCCCGCGGGCCACATCCAACCCGCGAGTGACCAAAGTTCGGCCTGCCAATTAGTTCATTCATCTCTTAAGCCCAAACCCCCAGTTTTCTTTTTGAATTACTTTGTTATTTTAGTTAAACATAAACATGTTTGGTATCTACAGAAATTTCAGAATCTCGGCTAGAAGCTGGTAAAAAACATTTCGATGCACACTTAAGACAGTTAAAACTACAAGCAGTTGAAGATAAAACCATACATGTCAACTTGTACAGATTGTTCATAAATTAGCAATCTCACTGATAAATTAGCAATCTCACTGATTTTTTTCAAGTCTTACGGAATCAACCCAATTAAAGATGACTGCCGACCAAATTCTGTACAAGAATGGTTATAAATAGATATTCATTTAAAATCTGGACATTACAGCATCAGTTGTCTCGATGTTTCATCACGTATCAGCCCATGTTAAACAGAAAACAACAAAAAACTTTTTTAAACTTTATTTTTGAGATAAAAAAATAAAAAGGAGAATAAGCATGTGAAGAAATAAATACTGTTCTTTTCCTTTTTTCCACACTCCTATTGCAGCTTATGTCAGAGCAGAGCAGTGATGGTTGACTTTCTGTGGTCAGTGTTAAATCATGTGCCTCCTTACCTCTCACCCTTTTAATACACCGAGAGCAAAATACAACATACTCATAAAGTATTCATGTTCCAGGCACACAGGACGACAGTCCTTTTTTTTTGCTGGCTTTCTTGTTGTGTGTTTTATGAAATAAAATGGGCCAGAGCAATAAAGTGCAGCATTGGATAACCCTATAAAACACTGCGGCTCCTCCTGCTCCCAGTGATGTGGCTGTCAGCGGCTTCTGGCAACATTTATGTTTTAAAATACATCTATCTCTTCTGTGTGAAATACAAATTCAGTTGCATATTTAAGGTGTGCTGGGAGGTTTCAAAGTGTCAAAAACAAAGTAAATAACAAAGTTTGTGTTCGGAAGCGAAATGGGCATTCAGGTTTTTATTTTATATTATATACCCAGCAAAAACCATCTTTTTAAATTGCAGCAAGTAATCTGGATTTTACAAATCCAACATGAGCCGTGCAGGAAAATGTATCTTTTTTGTAACCTAGGCAGTTAAGGAGAAGATGTGCAAGTCATGTACTACTGTGTGTCTGGAAAAGGACCCACTGTTGGTGCTGTCCTCTATCATCATCATCATCTGCTGTCTGTTAGGGCAGCTGAATTGAAAAGTTATGTTGGGCAGCCTCGACAGCGGATTGTCATTTTCTGGGTGATTTTCAAAGTCAGGAGAAGTTGTGTTTTACAAATCTAGTAATCTAATCTGAAAAAAAAAAGACATGTAGAATATAGATGGGTCTGCACCTCTTTTTTTTTTGTTATCTTGTATGCTGTCACTGCCAGTGTGGGGGGATAGAGAAATATACTGCAGCTGAAAGTGCTTGAATCCTGGGAGTCACTTGAAATATTCTGCACCGTTTCCACTCTTGTTCCATCTTCCTTGTTTTTATTCCCACCTGCTTTTATCTGGTCCCAGCGCCATCACCAACTGACTATTTCTCTTCTTTTTTTTTCTTTTTTTTGATTGATTTATCTACCTTTGCTGCTCTTCCTGTGTCTTACTTCCCCTCCTATCCATTCCTGAATCGCTGCTGTTAAAGAGGCAACTCAATGGGGTTCCTGGAGGATAATGAGGGACGCACAACAGACTCATGAACAGAGTAATTCCCGAAGCGCTGCTGAGGCCGTATAAAGAGAAACAACATGAAATAAAACTCATTTTTCCTCTTCTGATCTGCTCTCCCTGCCCCCCTGCATCTTTATAAAGTCCAAACATAGGTTCTTTCTGCTGTTGATCTTACTTTCCCACCAACATGAGACAGACTTCATGATCACAAGGATTCATTTTATCTTCATTATAAAACACAGTCTAATTAGAGGCCCCGGAGGAAAATGTGGCTCGCCACCCCGCGGCCCCGTCCACGTCCTTATTCCTCCTGCACCTTATTGAAATACCATAAATGTGTAAGTTTCCATCACATATTAATTCAGCTGCCTCTGTGGGAACTGAAGTGAGACCAGTCGCTGATAGCAGAGTGATAGTGCAGTCAGCAGATTTAACAGCAAACTGCAGTCCCCCTCATCACACTGTGAAATGAGCCATTTTGTGAGTAAAATGTGGAGGTGAGCAAGAGGAGAGACAAAAAAAGTACTGTAAAAGTGTTCTTCAAATCTGCAGCTCGGCGTCGACCCTTTTCTGTTTATCCCGATTTATTCGTCTTTATTTTAGGCACCCCCGCGCCAATGAAATATGCAAATGGCGGCCACAAACTACCAACAGGAGGATATCTATTATTGTGGTAGTTTTTCATCATCTCCAGAATGTCTGCTCTGCTTGAGAAACACGCTGCACACTGATTTGCAAGTCAAAAGCTGTTTAACCAGCTCCATTTTTAGAACACATTTTTTACTGCTCATGCCACCCTGATAGAAATGTGTTTTTGTCTCATGAGTAAGTGAAAATCACTCTTTGGATTTTTTTTTTTAAATGCAGCGCCTCTGCTTTCAGTCTTAGGTGTCAGTTTAATCAAACATAATCGTTTTGTTGGTCTTCATATTTACTGTACTCTCGTTAGTTTGCTTATTGCACAAACAATTTTAGACCATTAAGATAATTTAGACTTAGATTTGAGTCGATTTGGCTTGAGAAAATTCATTTAGGATTTTTTTTAACTGAATCTGCCTTTTTTTCCATGCTAAAAATGTTAAAATGATAATCTTTCTACATTGAGAGCATTATAGCAATATTAAAAACATAACTTATCCATTGAAAAACAATTACATGTTTTGAGATTGTAGTTTAATTAAAATAGACATAAGGTCATCTTTGCTGCCTTAAAAGGAGAAATATGCTTTTAAATCCTTCTTTTTCACATTTAAATCATTTAGTTGGTGTCTATATAGAGTGAATTCCTCCTTATTGTAACTCCACAAGCCTCTCTTTAACCCCTTTTCTAAGGTCTTAGATCAACTAATTATGAGACTGTCTCTTTAAATCCAAACAAGGAGCTTCACACCCCGCCCCCCTCCAGCTTCCAGAATGGTCCATTGTGGTTTTATAGAGGGGTTTATGACTATATAGCTGCGCAGAAACTTTTTTTTGTTTTACAAATTAATTAAAAGATGTCAACAACAGAAGACTTGCTCACATGTTGGAGCCAGAGTCTGACCCAGAGCCATATATTATTTGGCAGTTCCTTCACAAATACTGTGCTGTGATAGTTCAGAAAATGTCATAGAAAATAAAAAAAACTGAACAAATTGGAAAATACAACCCAAAAAGAATATAAAGGCTTCTGCACTCCTAAGTACACAACAAAAGTGGATTTTACATAGGCCTCCTTTAATGATTTGTAGTTCTTTTTCATCAGCAATGAAATTCATTTGATGGAAGTCAGTATTGAATTCCTTTCTTTGTTCCAGGTGTATTTTCACGCTTACAGAACACTGCATATAAATAATTCAGTCCAAGAGCTGCTGAAATGATCAGTTCCAGCTCCAATCAGCAGCAAAAGGAACAGAAGCTAAGCTTCAGCAGTGAGCAAAATTGCAAAATAGGTGTCAAAACCAGAGATTTACCAAGTGAAGCTGGTGACATTTAGACTCTGAAACTGACGGGTACATCAGCCCTCTGATGAAAAGAGAAGTGGCGAATCAATTTTACAAGTCTGCACCGTGGCTGGCAGCTCGCTCCGCGTCCGACAGAACTACCTGCGGTTCAGTCAAAAACATGATTCTGTTTTTATTCCTGGAAAGTCATGTTTCTTAGAAATTGTGGTCCGACATAACCTGATTATTCAAATGCAATTCCATCCTGAAGCAATCCACAGGGTGGTCTGACAGAGCAGACACTAAAATGTAGGTTTTGCTGCATCAACTACAGTGAGGGAATTTAAATATGCATTGAAACTGAATTTTGTGTTAAAAAGTGTAAAAAAAAAGACATTAACCTTCAATTTAAATGATATTAGATAAAACTATAATGCTGATCCTAATCTGAAGCTGTGAACTGAAGTAGGAGCTTTCTTAAATTGTTTTATCTCAAATAATTTGTGCACCAAATTATATATAACTTTTACCAGTTGAGTCATTTGTCGCATAGCTAAACAAAAGACTCAATATTTGATAGTCAAAGATAATTTATGTGGACAAATATATAATTAGGAAGTCTTGCCATCTGAATTTCTTGCAGCAACATTAATGTTAGGAAGCCCCAGAGAAAACACCATAAAATAATTCCAAAGTAGACTTTACATTTGATTATTTTTCTTCTAGACTAATTTTACAGTAACCTGAACACCCGGGTGAAAATATAAACACACTTGTATTTAGGAGTCCTGGACTGTCTTACTAACAGACCACACGTACAGGAGCAGGAAAACACATGGGTAACCTCCACTTATTGCTGGAGTACCCCAGGGCTGTGTGTTCAGTCCCTTCTTCTACTCCTTTTTAACATGATTGCAAACCCATCGATGAGTCTAAAACCATTAAATCTCAACTGACACATACACAACAGGTTTAATCTCAGACAATGCAGCCTACAGAGAAGAAGCAAAAAAACATGGAGTACACACCTCAAGAGGAGCTGGTAAAATTAAAATAAGGAGGAATTCAGACCAAAGCGTTGCAGTTTCACTTTATATAGACATATAGAATTACTTAAATTGGAAGAATAAGAATTTAAAAACATGAAATGTACATTTTAAGCCGATAAAAGTGGCCTAGAGTGACCAAATTTTAAAATTTCATATCAGTCAGGACTTGTCATAATCTATAAACACACCAATGATATATTAAAAAAGAGAATTTATAGGCTTCACTTCTTGAAGGACCAAGAAATCACAACTCCCACAACAGCTGCTATATTTGAATCATAGAACCGTTCATTATGTCCTACATCATCACAAGAAACCTGTTTTACACCGTGGAGAACATGAAAACCCAACAGCGCACCATAAATACGTTCCCCAGGATCACTGACACCAAGCTTCCAGCACTGGAAGAAATCCACCTTACCGGATGGAGCCTCAAAGCTGACAAAATAATCATAAGCTCACACCACCCCGCACACAAACTCTTTACTTTTCTGCCTTCTGGAAGGTGTTACAGATCCCTGTAATCCCACAGAACCAGGCTGAGGAACAGATTTTACCCTCTTAGCCTGTACGCGACTGAACACACAGCACTCTGCTCCACCTCCAAACAAACCCTTAAGACTGAGATACACACCTGCTACTCATTCATAGAGCTGCATTACATCACACACAATGAAGCCCATGGCACAGACTGGTGATGTTTACATGCACAGAACAATATTTTTTTCAAGTAAAAGAGGCTGCTGTTTAATATCTACCTCCCTTGTCTCCTGAAGGCTACATGTTTGAACAAGAATAATATTTATTTGCAATACCTGGGGCAATCCTCATTTTGGGGTAGTGCGTGCAAGATCTTTCAAATGTCTGCAACATTTCTACACTTTATCATGTAAATAATCCTGTTTCACTAGTGTATATATTCTACCTGCCTTCATTAGTTGTGCTAAGTTCGT
>JARVGW010000001.1:22104130-22118134 GCA_031762495.1 Anablepsoides rubrolineatus | reverse complement strand
CCTAAAGCACTGTATTGAACGGTTCGATACGGGTACATGTATTGTTGCACCCCTAATATATATATATATATATATATTTTTTACCAAAAGCAAAGTTCTGTTTTTTTACATCAGGAGTGTCAAACTCATTTTCACTGAGGGCCACATGAGTGTATGTTGGCCCTTAAAGGGTCAGTTGGAATTAACTTTGATGTTTCATGTTTAACTTCAACTAAACGTCATGTTCATCTTCTCATTGCTATGGTTGAGCACAGCTAACAAACAATAACTGAGCTCTACCTGGTATTTCCTGCACAGAAACAGCATTTTAACACGTCCTCTTGTGTACGACAGACTGAATGTGACATAAATAATACAGAAATACTATTAAAAGTAAATACAAGAGAGTTTTACTCATTGATGAGTTGTGGTGAGTGCCATCTTGAATTCGGAACTCTCTCACATTCCTACAGGGAATTCTCATGCATTATCAACATGCATTATGGGAGAGTGTAGTTTATGGTCGATGCTGGCTTTAAGGCAGCTTATTTTAAGACATTAATACTGTGCAATTCAACAAAATAGCTCAGTTACTTAAAGCCAACAGCTCAGGGGCAGGACAAGTGTTATCATCCTTCACCTTTTAAATGTGTTTATTTGTTGCATTTAATCATAAATTTAAAGATTAAATTCATATTAAGTAAAAGAAATTTAAAAAAAAAGTATTAAGTTTTAAGAAATTAGAAATTTACCTCTTTCTGGAGTGTAGATGGGCCAGACGGAAGTCAACCGCAGACCACATTTTGCCCGCGGGCCTTGAATTTGACACGTGATTTACGTAGAGGGGCAGGAACTAAACCCCGCCCCATCCAGAGGTGATGCTGCAATGGCTCCGGCTTTAACTTCCAGGTTCCTGCATGAAGTGCAGATTGTGGCAAAACAAAGCTTTGAATGAGTGCTTTATAGAGTTAGTCAAATAAAATTATTTGGATTTTTTTTTATTTTCTCAAAGAGAAGTTTCACTAAAATAATTTATAATTTGTGAAAACTGCTTAAAATCAGTAAAGTTGATAAGATAAGATAAGATAGACCTTTTGTGTCAAAAGAGCTTTAAAAAATCGTACAAAACATACAAAAATAGGTAAGATTAGTTTTTACACTAAAAACTTCTTAACGTTTGCGTCGTAGGCTGCACTGACCAGAGACCTAAAACTATTGATGGGTTTTTCTTTTTCTAGAATTTAGTATGACTAAAAATAATTAAAATGTTGAAGGAACCTGTTACTAAATTCACGTCTTTTAAAATTCAGGTCATTTTCTCACATCCTAATTATTCACAGTTTGAGAAACTTTGATCAACGTTGGCCAGACGTTTGCATGCCAGTGATAGTTTATCCCATTTGTACACAAATATTAAATATTCTATTTGAAGGAAGCAGTCTGAGATGTTGCAGAGGAAAGCTAAATCTCTGGCATATTTTCTCTCTTTCTCTCTCTCTCTCTCTCTTTAGCACTGATTTATGATTGTAACATTTTAGAATTTGTCTCTAAAAGCTGAAAAACGGTTCTTGATTTCACTTTAAACGTGTGGCGGACGTGTAACAGTTTAGAAACGACACAATCTTCACCTGTCAGGCTGAACAATCAGTGTTGTTGTCGCCGGCAACTCTTTTTTTTTTTCCTCTGATGATTTAAAGCCACGGGACGCCGTGTGATGCCTGTGAACAGCACGACTGAGGAGAAGTTGGTAGTTAAACTGTCCTGGGCGACAGTGATGAAGGAGGCGAAGCAGCCAGAGGAGCTGTGGGAAGTTGCGGTGGCATTAATCGGTCTCCCTCCCCATTTTCGGATTCAAATTCATGTGCATTGCAAAATAACGGCCAAGGGTTCAACCGCTGCAGCCATCCATCTTCAGCATCTAATGTGCCCCCTCCCATTCCACCCTCCAGCCCACTCTTTTCCGTTTCCCCGTCATTTCCCTTTAAATGCACTGCAGCAAAACCCCTCCTGCTTCCTTTTCCCCTTGCAGATCTCTGCTGGTTTCTCATCACTCTTACACTGTGAATAATAGACATGTTATAAATGTACATATAAATGTAAAAAAAAAACTGGAATGTCTTAAAATGACCTTTTTACGATACGGCGTGGATTAAAACCGCAGCAGGTTTTGGTTGATTTTTAGTGCATAGATCTGAACAATTTAGTCTCAGCAAGAGGAATAGAGAAGATGACTCAGGTAGTTAAATCTTCAGGCCTGTCTTAGTTTTTTTTTTTTTTGCATGCCATTATGGTAAAGCCATAGCTGTATATAAAACAAAGTACTCCTAAAAATCTATTTTTCTACATATAGCTTTCAAATATCTACACATGGATGGAGAAGCCTCACCTTTACAGCAGACTGAGGAGATACAGTGCTCAGAATTGATCTGCCCTACAGAAATATGCGTACGGGAGACACAAATCTAGCACATCTTCTTCAGGTTTAGACAAGTAGTTTGATATTTTTGCAGGTTCAGCTCAAAAGGATGTTTCCTTACTTGTGTTTTCTAAACAGTTTTGTTATCAAGCTTATCTCGAGATAAATGTCCCCCTAAAATGAATGCATTCCTCCAACGGTTCCCCCAAAGCGGAGCAGTAAAATGAGCATATGTTGAAGCTTGCAGCAGCAGCAGCACCGGGAGGATTCATGCTTTTCTCATTCACTGGAAATGACTTTGCAAACAGGAGAGAGAGAAAAAAAAAGAAGTGAAAAGAAAAGTGAGCATGCTTTACCAAATGACATATTGAATACAGAAAGAGTTTCCCGGCTCTAAATTGTCTCCGGGGGTGGACTGCTGGCATCTCTCTAGAATAATCAATCCTAAATGATGTTTTATATGAAACTTCACCTTTTTCCTCTGAGGTTTAAGCGTGGAGTGGTGGAGGTTTCAGGATTTTTTTTTCTACATGTACCACCTGCTGCTCCTTACCATTTACCTTACTTTCTCCAAGTGTTGGCATATATTTGTGCATCAAAACTAGGTTACAAAAACTAAAAGCAAAAATACACATTTTTTTATCTTTAAAAGATAATTCAAATCTGTTGAGGTGGGATCCTCCATTTGAAGGAATAATCTTTCATTCTGACTGAAATAATGAGCTAAGGGCCAGTCTGAGCAAAACCAACGCTAAAGTGGATTATTGCTATCTCAAAACAACTCTGGTTTAAAAATGTCGTAGCATTAGCTAATGCAAATATACAACTTTGACGTCTGTTAACCTTGTACCTCTGTGAAAAAAAAAGAGCTAAAACAGCTTTTGCATGAAATGTTGAATTTGTACAAGACAGCCCTGTTCAGACTAGCCGTTAGCTCATCAATGTATCGGAATGAAACGGTCTATGATAAGTAAGATATCAATGGGGACCTTCACTCAGGCTATTTTTAGAACACGTGTCTATGTCCGCTCGACATTGATGGCGTGTACAAACTCTCGTAGCAAACTCGCGTAGCTCCATTGAAATCAATCGAGCTACACTGGTTTAGCTGTGTTTAAACTTAAATAAATTCATGAAACAGTGTGCTACATTACTCGTAGGCCTAAAGGTGACTCAGCAGCCATCCTCCCCACATGAAACAAGTATTTTTTGTCACTAATCCAAAACTAAGATGCTATAGGCTAACAGCTGGACTCCAGCAATGGGACCAGCTAAATTTAACTGGAAAAAATCATGGCCTTAGCGTCTGCTGTAAACATTTATTTAAAGGTAAAATGCCAACACTGGACCACCCGGTCCTTTCCCTGCACTTTCTATCAATAAACAGGTACAGTAAACCTTATTGTTTTTACTGTAGCCTACTGCTAGCTTTACTTGTAGCATCTATGTTAGCCTCGCTCATATACAGCGCTCTACTGCAGTCAGTCCAGCATATAGTGATAATATTATATTTACACAAATTTTAAACATCCCCATTAAGTTTCTTTAAACAATGCAGAAGCTATTGTAAGATCTGAACCAACACTTTAAGATGTTTCCCTAAATATAAGCCACCCACCCCCCTCTGTCCAAAAAGTTATTTAATTTCTTTTAAAAGAGTCATAAACACATCAAGCTTTTAATACACTGAATTATTGTATTTAAAGTAATGTTTGGTCACCTAAAAATGCATGCGTGACTTTAAATCAATTGCCTTACAGCAGTCATATCGTTTTAAATCATCATAGTGAGTAGAATCCGTGTGTTTTACTGTTTAGTTCTTTTGCATTTTGCAAAATTGATCTCCATTGATTGCAATGGTTTTACAGCCTCACTCTTCTTTTCTTCTGTAAGAAGAAACCGATGGTCCACATAGATTTATCTAACAGCCGACTTGTCTCCAAAATGGTAGCTAAATGAAGAAACTTGTCTTTTTTTTTCTGTTTGTGCTGTTATTTATTTCCACATCAAACTGAATATTAGACTAAATCGATGCAATCTTCTGAAGCCAAACTACCCGCACTAAGTTGTGGTGAACAAAGCAGACTTGGATCACCGTGCTCCACGAGGTGCAGTAAAGTTGTCAGCTTTAATTCAAGCTTGAGCTGGTGAAATTACCACTGACAGAGTTTATTTTCAGTAAACACTGTATTCACACCGCTCGGTAGGCAGCAGCTCTTCATTAAAATGTCATGCTTCCGTGGCACGACCAATAATAAAACAATTTGCTCAATAAAGAAAAGAAAAAAAAACTGAAGCTGTTGTCAGCGTATAATCTCTCGATGCGGTGGATGGTCTAGTGGCACAATTATCTTTTACTTATCATATTTCTCCATAATCGCAGTGTGATGCATAACACATAACTCTCTGTTTTCTTTAGTGTTCTGCCCTCGTCAAAGCAACTGGGCCAAAATACTGTCATGAGGAAAAGAAAGTCCAACTTCTATCAAATGTTATGTACATATCAGGTCATAATAATAGTGAACCCATCTTTACCAGGTTCAACAGCTTTTTAAATCTAGATGTGACCGCCTTCATAAAAGCAGGTGTTTTACTGTCATACTGCTGCTCTTGAGCAGACAGGTGTGAATTAAAGGGGACATATCATGCCGAATACACTTTTTTAGCCGTTATTTTGTTCTGTATTTGGAGTCTCTACCAATGCTGCATAGTTATATTTAGATTCTGTTTGGATCATATTTTTCAGCCCATTCAGTTTTATCTATTTCCTATGAAGTTCTCTGAACTTGTGCGTCATATTATTTGCAATGGAACGTCTGAACTTACCAACTACAACTTGGTGGTCTTCATTCTCCTCTGGGTCAGACTCTGGCTCCAACATGTCAGGCTGGATGGACAAGTCTTCCCTTGTTGGCATCTTTTAAATAATTTTTAAATAAATAGGGATGCACGATATATCGGTATTAATATCGGCATCGGCTGATATTGATCATTTTTTAGAATATTGTATTGGTCCAATGTGTAAAACTGGGCCGATAATAACGTCCGATATTATTTTCCCATTTTTTAGCTTTGTGTTTCTGTTTTGGAAGAGGAGATGTTTGGTTGAGCGGCATCTGTTATCAAAAAAGACCCAAGTGTGTTTGTGCATATATGTATAATATAGTTTGTGTAATATTGGTAAATATCGGCCATAACTCCAGTAATTATATCGGCTTAAATGTTCATATCGATGCATCCCGCAGCTATTTAGTCGTAAACCCCTCTATCAAGCTACAATTAACCGGTCCTAAAGAGGCAGCCTCAAAACAAGTTGATCTGAGACACACCTCAGAAAAGGGGTGAAAGTGGAGCTTGTGGAGTTACAATAAGGAGGAATTATAACCAAAGCATTGCAGTTCCACTTTATCTAGACCCCAGCTGAAGGGTTTAAATGTGAAAAATAGAGATTTAAAAGCAGGATACGTCTCCTTTAAAACAATGCCAAGGCATCAGCAATGACTTTAGAGAAGTAACTGGGAAGGGTTAAAGTAATTTTTAAACATTTGAGATGGCTGGAACAATGTCTTTTGGACAGATGAGATCAAAGTAGAGATATTTACTCTTAATGCACAAAGCACCTGTCAGTCACGGTGGTGGAGGGGTAATGATTTGGGCTTGTTCTGTACCCACATGACCTGAGCACCTTGGAGTGATCGAGTCCACCATGAACTCCTCTGAGGACCAAAAGGATTCTAATGTCGTATGTGCGGCCGTCTGTGCTATCAGCTGAATTGGACCACACAGGGTCATGATGCAACAGGACGATGATCCCAAACACAGCAGCTAAAACAGAATGGCTCAAAGAGAAGAACAAAGAAATATCAAGATGTTACAAAAGTCCAGTCAAAGTCTAGACATCAACCTGACTGAAATGCAGTGATAGGACCTGAAAAAAGCCAACAAAACTAAATGAAATATAAAGAAAAGTGAATCAGAGTTCCACCATAGTGTTGTGAGGAGCTGGTAAAGTCATATAGAAATGACTTCTTCAAATTATAGCTGCGACAAAATGTCTATGAGCTTTTTAATCATGGCGGTTGCTGCTTTTCCGTTTTGTTTTTACCTGATGATGTGGAATTTGTTGTATTTTGGTACATTTCAGGTTAGATTTAGATCACTTTAGAACCTGGTAAAGACCAAACTACTTGTATTATGTCCTGATATTTAAAATCTCAAAACTGAACGAGGGCAGACTATCTTTTCCCCACGACTGAATATTTGAATTATTAAAGTAAATACCTGGGGGGGGGGGCTTTGCAAAATTAAGACCTTTATTCCCTCACTCGACTATTTTAAACCTAAAATAATAGTCTCCATCTTGGCATTTTCTACAAATCTGAGGACAGGTCTGGCTGCCATTGATTTATTTTGTTTTGTGATGAAGGCAGATGATTCGGAGGCTGCCTCTTGTTTCTGTCATCCACACTTGGGTTGACCCATGACTCTGTTTGCATCATTTCCATACCTCTGCGTGTGTCTCATGCTGCTTGCATCGTGTTGTAATATCCAGTTAATGTATGCAAATTAATTCAGTTTGCAAGTTGCACATTTATACAAACGATTGTACTTTTTATATTTATGTAATGGAAAAGTGTTTGAGACAAGAAGGCGTTCCATTAAACGGTAATAATTACTGACATTGCTTTGGTTGTCGTGGTCGTCCTTGTCTCATAATGTGGTGTGTTACAATGTTCGTGGGGAGTGTGACATTTCAGAATTCAAGTTAATTACATTCAACAGATTTTCAGATAAGCTAAGGGATTTAGTTTTTTTCACAGCAAGACATCGAGTTTTGAGCCTAAGTGATATTAGCTGTGATTTGACTTGATTGCAGCAGAACATTCTCTAATGATCCCTCTGGAGTCTTGTCAGACTGCAGCACAGATTCCAGGAAGGTGCTGAGTTCTGCCAAGAAAGAAGCCTTTTAAAACCCCGACACACGTTTGGAAAAGTTTGGCTGTTCTGAGGATTAAATGAAGCTAAAATGTGTTCAATAATGAGTTTTTAGGGAAGACGTGATTGGTTTCTGACAAAACAAGTGGAACTAACGTCCAACATTTTACAATGTGCAGCTTTTACACAGAACTGTATTTCACACAAAAAGATAATGTGTTGGAGGTGGGCAATAATGCTTTTGCCTGTTTGTTTAAACTGCAATTGGAGGATTTAATTAAACTTTTTAAAAACATTTTAAAGGATTTTAAGGATGTTGAAAGTAGCTCCATTCATTTTCAATGGCAAAAAAGTGGCTAAAATGTGAAATAGCTAAAAAAAAAAAAGTATAAATAGCAGAAATACCAAAAGTCATAGCTGGAATGTTCTGAATGAGCTGAACGTTTTGATACATGAATTGTTGAAATAGCACAAAACTTAATAAATTACCGCAGGCCCCACTTTGGGCAGCTCTAGTCTAAAGTGAACAAACCTCCCCCCAAAAAATTTAATTCTTCTAAAAGCTATAATGACTATGATATGAAATAAATTATAATTTAATGTTGAAAACTTTGGGATGCACTATTTGCTTCAATATTGCTGCAAAGATCAGCTTCGTATTATAGGCTACATACGTCTGAAATGTCCTGCAGTGTGATGTGATGTGTGTCATACAGGTGTGATGGATCACGTACAAACCAGAACCAGTGTCGGAATGATATATCTATACGTACTTTTCATCCAACCAAAATTAAATTCACTCCACCTGGGCGGTGCCATAAATCTGGACAGGTTTTGTTTTTTCAACAATGACAAGCTGAAATGAACCAGAAATAAAAACCTTCTATTACTTTTTTAAAATGTAAGGAGTAGAAGTGAAAAGGTGTCTGAAAAAATAATTACTCCTGTGAATTATAGATAACCAAAATTCAATGAAATATTTGTACTGCTTTACAACTTTGTCCATCAGTCAGTCTAATTCAAGACGAGCAGCAGAGCCAACTAACCTGAAGAAGCGGTTATAACTCAAGTAATTCGACAGAAATCAAGCTAAAATTTGATGCGGTAGAAGCTGATTGTCATTTGCAACACGTCTTCCAAGCACTAAATCACAATACTGCATGAGATTCTGCATATTTATATTAATAATATTTCACCAAAATGGTTACAACTACGCCCTTGCTCATTATAAGATGATCTTATAAACTGAACTCTGCATGAAAGGCAGCATTCCTTCAAAGAATGCAAAACCTTTAAATCCTAAATGTTCTTGTGTGTTTATTTAACAGTGGGTGAAATTTCACCTCACTATTAAAATGTTCATTCCTAAAAAAAAATAAATGAGTCCAGGCGTATGAAAGGTGCTTAAAAAACTCTCTCTTTAAACATTCAGTCAACGCTGCAAAAAAGCAATTAAGTCCTAAAACTGATAAATGAAGAGAGGGAAAAACTGTTTTGCTAAAAAGTCCTCTTTAAAGAAAAGCGACAAGAAAAGCGGTTTGTTTTGCCCTTTCCTAAAAGCTCTTAATTTGATTGTATTCATGAATTCAAATTTAACGGCAGGTTAACAGTTGTCCTCTCTGCGTAATTCAGCTGAATTAATTTCCTTGAGCCGTGCCGCAGCCGAACACATGCAGCTCCCTAAAAGGACCATGAAACAGCCTGCCACTACAGTAATGGGTTGATCAGGATGTTAGGCATAACAGAGGGAACCTGTAATTGCATTCATTATTGAGATGAGTCTGATCCCAGCGAATTATGCTGGAAAAACATCATACATTATCTCACCGCACAGAGCTGAAGAGGAGGGGAGGGAGAGGGGGGGTCTGTGCAGAGAAAATGTGCCACAGAGCCTGAGCTCAGCAGCAATTTTTTCTGTTTAGAAACCCTGTTTCTCCTTCGAGAACGGACAGGAAAGTGGTCCAGGCGTTGTTGCTGAAGCAGCTAACACCCACCTAAACTGACTGCAGTTTTCTGGCTCCGTGGGGGATTGTATTTACTCCAGTTTCACTCAGATTTACTCAACTTTTTCCACAAGAAGGCAAATTGTTAAATTAGTCTCCTGTTTATCAAACATTTTATATGTTTTCTCAGTTTTACGGCGGTTTTCAGGACCCCCAGCAAGCCTCTCTATCACACCTCTTTTTTTGTCTCAGAGTGAGCAGAGATTTCTCCACAGGGACACTGGGCTGCAGTTAAACCTCCAGCAGCAAGGCTGTTTCCTCTGGGTCTCAGCTGGTTTGTGCCGCAATCCTTGCACTGCGGCACCGGATCCCCGCTGCTTGTCAAGGACGGTTCCCGCTCTTTCTCTGCACCATCAACTTTGTTTCAGTCCCTCCTTCCTTTTTGAGTTAATCAAATACAAACAGTTACAGTCGGGGTGTTTCCTCCAGTCAGAGGTAACGTGTCTTCATTTGTCTTCGTCGTGAGGTTTTTCACCGAGAAGCCTTTGATAGTGAAGTGTTTTTACAACCGTGTCAATTTAAATGCCTTGTTCCATCCATCATGGGGGAAGCAGGCAATAAGGTGAGAAGTACAAAAAAGGACTTTTAACCATTTCAAGGCGCCACGAAATAAAAACTCACTGTGACGTGCACAGAATACCTCTCCTGAATTATAGTTCATTTGCAATTCCACTCTGTGTTTCATTGAAAAAGTACAAAGACAAGATTTCAAAAGCTGAGATGGGGGGAAAAAAGTTGTGTAACCAAAAAAAGACTAAGTAGAACATCAGAAAAAAAAGAGAAGAATTAGGGTAATTAGCAACAAGGTCAGCGAGATAATTGTGAGTGAAAAGAGCTTGAGGAAAGGAAATATGAAGAAGGTGATCAGCGCGATGAAAAAGACTGCAGATAAAAGCTCAACAAATGAAGATAAAACCTCACAGCACGAAAATAAAAGATTAGAGACAGAATTCTTTCAAGCCAAAGTGGTCAGTGTATCTTTTGTTTATTGGATTGTCATTTTAGAAACGGGTATTAAAAAACAAGAAACGAGTGGATATTTGATTTTTGTTTCAAAATACTGAAATTAAAATTAAAATACAAAGCGTTTCTCATTCTTAGTGTCAAAAAGGGATGAACGAAATGTTAAAAATGATTTGAGTTTCATTCTCTGTTTAAGATAGCTTAAAAAGAAAATAACTTTAAAACAGAAACGAAAAAAGGCTTGTTTGTTCATAATCCATGACAGGTCGTGCCAACTTACTGTATCCCTACAATAAACTGTTTCACCACGTTCAAGTTGTGTTATTTTGTTTTTTATTGAGAGAAATGGATTCAGTAAAAGAGACTTTTTTGGCCACTAGCTATATGAATTATCTTTGCAAAGCCTTTGGTAACAGAGCGACAGTCATCATACAACTCATTTATAGATATACTTCTCTGTGTTTCAGCCTTTTATTTACAGAAATTAGTGTTTTATTATGCAGAGCTGCCAGGGGAGCGCCCCTTCTGGTGGGGGAACAGATCGTAAAATAACAAACAAGCCTTTTTTAGTTTCTATCTTAAAGTTATTTTCTTTTTTTGCTATCTGAAACAGAAAATGAAACTCAAATCATTTATTCACATTTTTTAAATTTTGTTTATCCCTTTTTGACACTAAGAATGAGAAACACTTTGTATTTTAATTTTAATTTCTATATTTTAAAACAAAAATCAAACATCCACTTGTTTCTTGTTTTTTAATAACCATTTTGAAAATGAAAATCCAACGACCAAAAGATGCACTGACTCAAAGTGTTCAACAAAGATCATCCTGGGAAAACTTAAAGTTAAGTTTTGGTTAAAAAAAATTATGATTAAAATAATTTTGATTTTGAGCTGAATTTTAGCAAAACTGATATGATTTTTAACTATAATTGAGCAGCAATTAAAAAAGCTGAACCACTTGAATCATTACACCTCATTTTTTTAAAAAGGGGGAAACTCTTATGTGATGATTGTATTTTTTTCATTTTGAATATAATTAAAATATTTTTTGAACAGAGCACTTCGTGACTCAAACCAGACGTCTCTTCTTGTGTCTTTCAACCCGGTCTCAGTTTTATCAGCCTCTTCAGAAAACACATTTGGAAAGTGTGTTAAAACGTTGTGCGTCTGAAGTGAGTGAAACTCAAATCGGAACATTTACGTGTAGAGGAGCCGAACCTTCTGACTGATGAGGCAATTACTTTTTATCTCCCCTTTCAATTACCAGTGAAGGCGAGATAAACAAAGGGTTAACAGATGAGGGAAACTCACTGTTTCAGCTAATAAAGTATGATTTCCGGCGATTCGACAAGATTGATGCTTATAAACATTTAGGTTTTTTTATTTTCTATTTTAAAAGGAAAACAAAAAGTTCACAAATCTTGGAAAAATACAAGAATTCAGGATTTAGTGTTTAGGCATCCCTAAATGGCGACCCTAGATCTAAATCCGAACCAATCAATGGTTCTTATCAGACTTGTATCCAATCTGATAAATTCATGAATATAAATATTTTCATGGAGCATGTTTCCCGGCGATAGACATCTTAGGCTCAGAGCCAAGCAGAGGCGTGGGCGGTGTGCTCTGGAGGTTACCTCTACTCCAGTTTTTTACAGCAATAGCTGCACTCAGTTGAACCAATCAAATCTTTTGTTTATCCTGTGCAGCCATTGCCGTGAGCTCACCGGAGCAGAAGGGGCGACAGCATGACTTGCTCTAAAATACAAAAAGATGATGCTTAAAGATGCTGTTTTAACAATGAATGGACAGAGAAATTTAGGTTCATTTTTCCCGCAGGCCTGTTTGCATCATATGTTCTGATACTAACCTAACCTGAGCATAGAGCACACAGATGGGGACCTTCACTCAGGCTATATTTAGAACACGAGTCACGTGTCCGCGCGACACTGATGCACGTACAAACTCTCGTAACAGCTCCATTGGTTTCAATGGAGCTACGCTGGTTTAGCTGTGCTTAAACTTAAAAAAATTCAGGAAAACAGCATCCATCTCCACTGAGAGGACCACAAAACGTTGTGCTACATTACTCGTAACAGTGACTCAGAATACAGCCATCATTTCCACATGGAACAAGTATTTTTTGTCACTATTCCCAGGCTAAGATGTTAGGCGAAAAGCTGAATTCCAGCAATGAGACCAGCTGAATTTGCCAGGAAAAAATTTTGGACTTAACGTCCGTTCTAAACATTTAATCAGAGGTAAAATGCCAACACTGGACCACCCGGTCCTATCCCTGCACTTTCTGTTGATAAACAGGTACAGTCGACCTTATTGTTTTTACTGAAGCCTACTGCTAGCTTTACTCATAGTATCTATGCTAGCTAGCCTCACTCATATACAGCACTCTGCTGCAGTCAGTCCAGCATATAGTGATAAAATTATATTTAAACAAATTTTAAACATCACCATTAAGTTTCTTTAAACGATGCAGAAGCGGTGGCTCAAGTGGTAAAAATACACACACAGATCTGTATGTAGATGTGGCAAGCTAAGCTATAAGACACAGTAAAAACAACAACATTTTTAACAATTCGAAGTCTGTCGAAGGCCACGACCCACAAGCCAACTTTTCAAATGAACTTTCCTGTGATTCCTGAAGTCAGATGTGTCAAACTTTGCTCTGGGAACGTCTTTATCTCTGACAGTATAACACGGAATCTCTGTAGAATCCACTCTGATTGTCTGATCATTTACTAGTGCGGTGGATAATGTATATTATATAATATTAGCAGATGATACTAACAGCTATAGTTTTCTATAAAGTGCAGTTTAACTGTGAAAATGTGAACATACAGGTAGACAAGACCATAAACTGAATTACTGAATAATAACTGAATAATAAGAAGGCAATAACAATAACTGAATCTCAGTGAGTTTCAATTGAGCACCCGGTAATAAAAGAAGAGAAAAAAAGATTTCATGAATCAGAAATGTTCGTTCTTCTGTAGCCTGGTAAAAAAACAGCCCCTTGTTCTTCACTTTGCTTCTAGAGTTGAGCGGAACTGTGTCGGAAGGTTCTTCTGTGCGTTTATATGATGATTTTAGTGCTGTTGGACTATCCAGCCTTACTACTGAAATACATAAATAAATCATCAAAACAAAGATAAAAAAAACTATATGCTTCAGTTTTAGAGAGTCTAGTCAGTCAAAAAGCACAGTTGTCAAATTCACTTAATATAAAAAAAAGACCAGACTACTCCTTTAAACACTTCAAAGAGGACACTCAGATGATCAACTGGAGTCTTGTCAGAAGAATGTTGGAAACGTTAACAGCCTGAAAATTACTTGGCAAGATTCAACATTTCTTGTTTCACATGACTTTTGAACTGAAAATAAAGCTGTCGTCTCCTCTGAGCGTCTCTGTTGAAAGTTTTTTTTTTCTCTCTCTTTTTTTTATTGTACGTTGACACATCTCTGGCAGTTTTCACACTCAACTTCTTTCATACATTTAAACATTTTTATTACATCTGCTCACGGTCTTTGAACAGCTGGGAATCCTTTGAGAGAACTCTGTGGCAGTAGAAAGCCTTTCTTTGTTTGAATTTTTTGAAAAACACCTAAAATTTTATACTAACAATTATAGACAGATATTGTCATTATAAAAGAGACGTAAATGCCCTTTGGGAAATACAAGCTGTCACCCAA
>JARVGW010000001.1:22011754-22037441 GCA_031762495.1 Anablepsoides rubrolineatus | reverse complement strand
AGATAGATAGATAGATAGATAGATAGATAGATAGATAGATAGATAGATAGATAGATAGATAGATAGATAGATGGATTTATGTGTATAAATTTACTAAAACAAAAGTCATAGCTGTTACATCTTGAACAAACTGATTGAAATAGCTTAAATTTTGCTCAGGTAGCTAGACCTGAAAAAAGTGTGTAAGAAACAAAAAACAGGAAAACCACAGTGTAACTGCAGAGTCTGCAAAAACTGTAAAACTAGACAGGAATGCAAAGGAGTGGTACCAACATTACAATCCTAACAAACGCTTTACTGGCTGAATGAACTTAAATATGTACAAATAAGCTTTAAAACTTTAGATGTTTAGATCAAGACAGAGCAAGATAACAGTCTTGACATCTTGAGAGGGTCCCCCCGCCCCCCTCATTCTGGTCTTAAGAAGAAAGCTAAAATGGTTCAGCAGAGATCAGAGATGATCCAGTGTTGCTCTGAGCGATGGCTGAGTCTTCTCGACCAATCATATCATCTAACTCCTTCATGTGTCTGCCCACAAGCGCCAGTCCTGCCACTCTTCAGAAGAGTTATGCTAATGGAAACCAGCTGGTTGCCGGACTGCATCCTCAAGGAAGAGGGGTGGTGGTGAGTAGTGGGGTGGGAAGTGGGGGGGGGGGACTGTGCACCCCACCCCAACAAAACAAACTCTGAAAACACAGAACTGAACATCGACCCTCAGCAGGACGCTCGGCTGCCGTCGTGTCGACTCGCCGGTGCTGCTGGTGGAAAACTCCCACTTCAGGGTTGATGGCTTCAGCGTTGATATACGACGAAGCTCCCTCAGAACCGTGACCATCTGTCGACCTCGTAGGTTAAACTCTTTAGAGGAAACTTCATAAAAAGAGACGTGCATTGTGTGTTTTATCCTGTCATGTAAACCAGACAAATCTTCAGCATAAACTTGGCCAAAAGTTTCAAGCTATGAAGTAAACACGTGTAGAAAATAATCCCCGTGAGACCCATCTATTTTCTGGAAGGAAGGAAACTGCCTGTTAGAAAGAAATGTCTTTGTTGGAGAGTTTAAGTAAGAATCAATAACTTGAGATGTTCATAGCAGCAAAACTGGCTAAAAAAAAGACAAATGTTACCAACCTGAAATGAAATACAAAGCTGGATTTGACATTTAATTAATCATCAAGGACTGAGTTTTTTCAAACTTGTTGAACATTTTCTAGGCTTGTTTCTTTTTAAATGATAAAATTTTCACATTTAATCAATTTAAACATGTTTTACAGGCATTGACTGGAAGCCCACCAACCCTCCAGATGGTCTTTGTTAAGTTATTTTCTAGCTAAAAATAACCTATTTTCCAGCTTTTCCTTAAGTCATAGGGAGGGAGAGAAACTCCCAATAAGTGGTGACTCAGGAGAAGTTCAGAAGGACAGAGGAGTCATTTGACTTGTAGGATGTTTTTGGCATTGGGTCTTGAACTGATCGGTGAACTGTAGGAAACAATGCTTTGTATTAAGATAGTTTATATAATCTGGTACTTCTGAAGCCATCCACTCAGATTAATATAACCCTTCTATGAGGAGCTAAAGATTATGTGTAATATATTTCACCGTGTCATAATTTATTTAACAGAATAAGCAGAGAGTGTGTAAAAATGAACTTTATCCCACGATTCAGCAGCCTGCAAAGCTACTTTTAGCCACAGTGTCTTTCATTAATTGTTTTCTGTTTGACCTTTTTAGTCTCTTACATTGTTGTGGGAGAATTTTCAGCCACACTATTTGACATAGTTGCTTCAATTCATCCAAATTTGTGGACACTTCTTTGGACAAAGTTCTTTTAATTCTCTGGTGCAGCTGTTCTACTCGTTTGAGATTTTAAACAAACTGCTGCAACATCTTAATATTTATCAATCATTCGGTTGTAGATTTGTTGCCTTTTACATTTTTAGTCTGCAGCTGCGAAACAAGCCTGAATCATCGATCTTCTACCACCATGCTTGACAGTTGGTTCACAGTGCTGATATTCTGTATTGGGTTTTTACCCAACATGGTGCTGTTAGCTCATTGTATCTTTACATACAAACTGAAGACGACCTGCTGGGTTCTTTAAAAAAAAAAGATAAGAAAGAAAACCGCCCTTCCAAACATGTCACAATTGTTTGGACTTTTTTTCTATCTCCCTGTCAGAAACTTTAACTTTTAACACAATGACTGAGGCCTCTGGATGAAGTGTAGCGCTTGTTTTTTTTGTAATTTTCTGCAAACTTTGCACAACTTGACCTCAGAGTTAACTTGCTGGGGCATCTACAACTGGTGTGAATATTTTGGACCAATGAAAATGTTTCAGAAGCTGCGTTTCCATTGACCATGAAAATGCGCAAATTAGAATTTCGAAAATAAATTTGCTCAATGGAAACATGTGAATTATGAAAAAACGTACGTTTTTCGACAAAATGGTTTTGCGCTAGGATGAGGTGGTTTTTCGGCCGTTTCGAAATTGGTGTATTTTGCAAAACTGCAATGGAAACACTTTTTTCGCATCACAGGAGTCACATGATCAAAACCCGGCTGTTTCTACTGGCGACAAAAGACAACAACAGGAAGTAGAAGTAGTAGTAAAATCACCAAAGTTGTAAAATAATGCAGTAAAATCACCAACTACAATTTCCCGAAAACGCAGCATAAGTATCCGCTCCCAAGTATAAGGGGCTTGTTGTTCGAAAGCCACAATAAGACGCCGATGTCTCCTCTGATCGCTAGTCTCGTGGTATCAATATGCATGGTTGTTTACATTCATTGTCGCCATGTTTGTAATGACGTATCGTGAGAACAAACGTATTCACGCGTGACTTTAATAGCATTTCTTACTTAATGGAAACACCGCAATTGCAAAACTGTGGGGTTTTTTTACATTAACAGAATATCAACAAAGTTTTGCGCACATTTGCAATGGAAACACAGCTACAGTCTGATCCTCACACTGTAGTCTTCACATATTGCTAAGATCTTTCCCTTTTTGGAAATCTGTTAACATGTTTGATTGTGACAAAAGTTGCCCTCATCATTTATGGTGAAGAAACCAAATATGTACTTCAAACCCTTCTCTTGTTCTCGGGTTTTACTGACTGAGTTCAATTTAATCTAATCAGACAATTGTTAAAAGTCCTTTAAAATCATCAAAGTATACAGGTCGTGTTGTGTCTATTTTGTCCATGCAAGGTGAAGGAACATAAGTGTGCAAAGATTTAAAGTATACCAACTCTAATGTCAACATAACATTGTTCTAAATGTTTAACCATAGACTGTAAAGCGTTGATCGTGTGTAAACCTTTTGTCAAACAGTGTTTGGTTTCGGGCCGACTCTGCTTACTCGGCTTTGATTTATAGCTTGCCTTAGTGAATATACCACGTAAGTGTTCTTTTGTTAAATGTTCAGTGTTTACGTCTGGGTTTTCATCCATTATCATCCGTGTTTCCACTTCAGCAGTCAGATTAGTGTAAAGTCCAGTTCACGTGAGCCGTGAATATGTGCCAAAATCCAGTTCCATTTGTGGTCAGGAGAGGTTTTGTGTAGCACTACAGACGCATCGCAGCCTCCAAAGAGGAGTTAAAATAAGCAGCCGAAGCCTTGCCTGTAACAGTTGTCTGTTTAATTTAGCTGGTAAGGCATCCTAACCCCCCCCCCCCCCTTCCCGCCCCTATTTCCATTGGCCTACATTACAGACCTTGTCCTACATGTATATCTCATGTCATTCTAACATTTGCTTGGCTCCAATTGAGTATTTAAAGGTCCAACAAACTTTACTGTGGTGGCTGCTGCTGAAGCACTCATGGGGTGAATGTCTACAGTATATATCAAATGCTCAAGTGGCCTTTATTGGCACCAGATTTTCAAAGCATTCTGATGCAACGACTGAGGCCTTAGGGGTCAAAACATAACTGCACTGCTATTTCATGGTTAGTTTTCCTACATTTTAGCTCATATAATGGCTTTTATGTTGGTATGTATGGTATTAAATGTGTGACGGACGTCTCTCTTGTGTCGTTTTCAAAACATGGCAGAATAACTCAGTTTAGCTACTTTCTTTGTGGTCAACTGTCTATCTTTTAAACTGAAAGCAAAGTTGCTGGGCATTTGTTTTTGTTTAATCCTGCAACCGGGAGCTCACGCAGACACGCATCATGACTGGACGGATATTTTGTGGTTGATTAACTGAATATTGGACATACTCTTATAGTTTATTGTAATCGATCATAGTCATTTACTTTAAACAGTAAGAAAATCAACAAGTCTCTATGTTGAAAGGTGCCTCGCTCCAGAAGGGTATGAATAATATTTACATTTCAATATTGATGTAAGAGGGACCACCCCCAGGGGGGTGTGGCCAGGGTTTCTATGAATAATTTAAGCTTGTGGCCATTTTTATTTAAACTCTAAAGCCACAGATAGGCTGTGTCTTAGTCTGGGTCGAGGAACGCGGCCGACAAACTCTCGAAATCCGAGCACGCATGCGAGTATCCTCACCGGCCGAGGATATCCCAGGATTCAATGTGCAGGCAGCAAAAAAAATCAAAACAGAGAAACGAATACGGTGGGGTTTAAATGTTTTTTAACAAGTCGGTGTAGTTTGGAAATTCACCACGGACCGGAGAATTTGTTTTTAAAAGTAAGTTTTGTAACTTAGCTGATGAAATTTAGGCTGCAATAAGATGTTAAATAAAAAAAAATTCAACTACAAGTGCTGATACTGGAGTTTTGTTTTGTTTTTTTAAATTTCCGTGTAACGTTTTAACTGTGACGTTATTCTTCCAATGAAAAGATGTGTAAAAACATCTCCCAGTGCATTTTCAGTCTGATACCAAACTGATCAGAATGGTAACGGGGTAGCGTGTGGTCACGCAAAACTTACGTAAAGCCGACGTCAGGGGAAGGGTAGACCGTCTCATTTCACAACAGTTTGGAGCAGCCTAACTAGCCCAGAGAGGATGTGGCCCACGTGGCCCAGCTCAGGAGGACCCAGCCCATGAACTGAGACACAGCCATAGACTCAGAGGGAAATGGAGTCTTTAGATCTGAAAATAAACATTCAATTTGAACAATTCTTTACACCTTTATAAAGCAGGCTTAATTTTTTCCATGTTGACCATTTCGGCTCTGTTACTACCTCGCGTCACAGCTTAAAGGCACATCAGGAGTGTGTTGGCTTTAACCTCACTTGGTCTAAACAGAAATGACACAGCAGTGACAATAAGTCCTGGCTTTTATAAAAGAGCCTGTAGTAACTGACAGATTTCCACCTTCATGTTTCTGTGATTGATAGTCTGATTATATTTGAACTGAACTCTGCAGTTAAATCAGCCAACCTGTTTCACGGAGTAAAATCAGCTGCAGCGACTGTACTGCCTGACCCCGGTCTGCACTCCACAGACAAACAGGATGTCCAGGAGAGTAAAGTGGAGCAGGAGTTCCTGTCGCTGCATCCCCAAACAATCTCCAGCGACACGAAGTCTCCGAGCCTCGGCGCTGAATGACCGCGTCACGCCGCCTGCTCTGTTTTCATTGCGAAGCTTCAGCAGAAAGCTGCTTTGCCCCTTGATGCTACCCCCTCCTGCTTCATTCAGCTCCGGCCAACAGACACGATGCAGTGAAGTTACAACAGGAAGATAATCAAACCCAGCTGCTAACTGTTACACGTGGCAGCAAGTCAAGCATATTCTTTTTAGAAAGAAACTGCTGAGACACAAAGAAATATTTATAAAATACTAGAGCTTATTTTGACAGTGAATCTAGTGGAAAAAGTCATATACACTGGCTCAAATAAGTGCAGCTAAATGTTTTGGCTGCAGCTTCTAATGTTAACAGCATTTATAGGATCCTAAAGAGAAGCTCTTTAAGTTAATTTTAGCTCAGGGTAACGTTTTCGTCAGGATTTCCCTACATGGTCGCGCCAGCAAGAAGAACACACAGTTCATCTCCGGGGCTGTTTCCAGCCTTTTTTTTCTGTTTTTTTGTTCTCATAAGGTTCATGCAAGCTTCAAGTGATCCATTACATTTGGTAAAACTGCTCATTTTGCTCGTCGTGTTGTTGCCATGGCAAAATCATCACCCCTTCTCGTATCAACTCCAACCTGAGGTTGTGCCGATTTGATGATTTGTTGATTTTGGCAGCTTGTTGGGCAGAATGTTCCGGCAGCCTTTTGGCCACGCTGCTGCCACATGATGCCACCGCAAGGCAACCTAATGGGTGGCCAAGTCTGACCACAATGAAAGAGTCTCTCTGGCCATGATTTCCTCCTCCACTGCCGAGGAAACAGGCCGTGTTCGAGTGATCACTGTAAACCTCTGTGGAAACATAAGAACCGATGAGACGCAGGAACTTTGTAAAGCTTCTTTTACAGTTTGCTAGAACGCTGACTGTTAGCAAAATGTTTTATAAAACACTAGATGAATGAATTTTAACTAATGAACTTATAAAATCAACCCTATTTAAGATGGTTGCCACAGCTAACTGACCTTAGAAAACATAACGATGCATAAAATCCAATCAATATTACAGATTCTGAACTAAAATTTGGAGTGGCAGTACCTGAGAGTCATTCTCATCACATACTCTGAACTTTACATCTTGTAAATTGCATGAGATCAGACATAACATTGTTTATTTTTTATTTTTTCAAGGTTTGACCAAAACACCTATCACTGACAGCGCAGTGTTAGGGTCAGACTATGAGAATTTTATTTTCAATTACAAGAATAAAGTCATAGGGTTACGAAAATAAATTCATTATATTTTGAGGATAGAGTTCTGCGAGAATAAAGTTGTGTGAGAATAAAACCATGCGCAAATAAAGTCCTCTAAGATGAAGTCATGCAAATAAAGTCATAGTATTACAGAATAAAATCCTGCAAGAATAAAGTCCTTGAGAATAAAGAAATAAGAATAAAGTCATGTGAGAATAAAAACATAAGAATAAAGTCCTGCAAAAATAAAGTTGTGCAGGAATAAAGTCTGTATTACAAGAATAATACCGTAATATTATGAGAATAAAGCGAAAGTATTACGAGAATAAAATCCTTCAAGAATAAAGTTGTATGAGAATAAAGTTAAAATAATATGAGAAACCTTTGAAATAGATCCAGTAACTTGCGTAATCGTTTCAGAGTCCTGTTCACTGATAATAATTTGATGCTGATGTGTTAAAAGATCAAGATATTTCCTGTAAAACTGATACCAAAACATAACTTCACAGGATGCTCATTATTTCTCATTTTAGCACAGTGGTAAAACAGCTTTTTAGTGTAGGAGTTCTTTATTCTCATACAATTACAATAAAAAAATGTCTCATAGTCTCATAAACACCATCTAACATCATCATTTATTAACATAAATCATTTCAGTCTAAAACTCTGGTGACATTAGTTCCTTAAAGGAATGCTAAACCTTTAAATAATTTGTTTATATTTGGTGACCTCATTATCAAATCCTATATCCTGTTGAAAACAAACTGGTTTCTCCCCCACAGAGGAGATTCAACAAAAAACTGTAATTAAAATACACAAAAGATTTGTTTGTGTTGAGCGAAAGCTGCATCCTTTGGGGCCTCATCAGGTAGATTTAACAAACGAGTCTCTGCGTGCTGCACTTTTATCAGGGCTTTGTCTCAAAACAATGGCTCTAGTAATAACAGGACAGTAAAAAAGTGGCCCCGATTTGTTCACAGTGATGAAATCAGCTGCAGGAAGCATCTGGAGACCTACTCCATCATCAGGATGGAACACACACACACACACGCACACACACACCCACACACACACACACACACATAAACTCCATTATAAAACCTGCTCCTCCCTGCTAATATCCACATCTTAGCAAGAAATCAGCAACTTTAGGATTTATAATGGAATCCTCATCTTTTCAAAAACAGCACATTATTTCCTCCCCCCAACTGAATTATTCATGTAAAAATGCAGGCGTGCTTCCTGTTTACGCTCGGATATTTATCAGCATCGCAGAGGAAGGTTAAATCTGAAACACAGGAAGCTTTCAGTGGCTTTGTTGTTTCTGAGGAGCGACCACGTTCAGAAATAGAGCGGCGATGCTATTAGTTACACAGATAGACGAGTTCAGCTAAATCAAATGTCAGCTGCGACCGAAATCGCTCCCAGTGGTCGTATTTTTACTCTGAGATTTGAATCGCTCAGAAAGAATCGCTCAGCACTAAAATAATAAGTCAAACTTTGCTGAGAGATGAACGATCACGATCACGACAGATTCATCTTTTACTTCTATTTCTTGCATTTTAATTCAATTATTTGTACTTTCTACTCCTTACTCTACTCCTTAAGTATTTAATTTCTATTTAACTTTGACTTGTTTTTATTCCACCTTTTCATTGTTCAGAAAAATATAAAAATAGAAATCTATCCAGATACATGGAGCCCTTGGATAGAGTTAATTTGATTGTGGTTGGATGAGAAGTGTAAATATAAACCTTTCTATTGGATTGAACTCACTCCATCACACCTGTATGACACAAATCACATCCCATCCCAGCAGGACAGACTGTAGATGCATGTAGCCTAGAATAAAGATGACTGTGGCTGAAACAACTAGTCTAGTCAGTTAAATTCAAAATGTTCAACATTAACATTTTAATTTAACAATATACTCATTATGGACTTTATAAGAAAAATGTGTTTGTGTGTGGGGGGGGGGGGTACGCCACAGAACCCTGTGGCACAACCTAAGCTTTTATCCTTAATGGCTTTTTTAAGTGTTCATTACTTTTACTTTTATACTTTTTAAAACCAGTACTTTTCTACTTTTACTTAAGTAAAAAGCTTGAGTTGAGTTGACTTCCAAAAAAGTATTTTTAAACCCTAGTATCTATACTTCTACTTAAGTAATGAATGTGAATACTTTTGACACCGCTGTATATTCCTCCACCACCTCCACTTCTTCTCCCATGATGGAAACGGGGTTTGATTTAACTCTATTTCTCCTGAAAACTACAATCATCTCTTGTTTTGTTGACATTCAAGATGACATGGTTGTTCCCACACCATCAGTCTCACAAACTGTGGTCTATTTGTCAGGTAGTCTTTGATCCAGGTGATTGTTGAGGCCTCCACCTGAGTCTTCTGGCGTTTCAGACAAAGCAGCTCAGGCTGAATTGTTCCGCTGTATGCAGACGATACTGTATTGTATACACGTGCTAAAACAGCACAGGAAGCAGCTGCTGTTTTATCTACTGCTGTAGTACCGGTGTGCAGCTGGCTTCAAGATTCATGTTTGCATCTTAAAACAAACAAACAAAAAAAAACGGTTTGGATGTTTTTTTTCACGCCAGAAAGTAGATGGAGAGAGACTTGATGGGGTGGATCAGTTCAAGTACCGTGGTGTTCTGTTTGACACAAATCTTACTTTTAAGCAACACATTAAGAAAACTACTAATGTAATAAAATTCAACTTAGCCAATTTTTGTCATATTACACCTTTTCTCACTACACAGGCAGCTAAAATGTTTATACATACACATCATATTTCTTATTGTCTTACAACTTGGTCCCATTCAACAGCAAATGTGTTCAAACCATCAAGTCTCTTTTCAAAAAGACAATTAAAGTTCTTGACAGACAACCTTATCATGTTCATTACTGTAAAATCATTGATAAATACATATGATCAAAGATTTAATGATTTAAGTCTTGTTTTTAGGGTCTTAAATGGACATGCTCCTCCACCTTTAAATGATTTTATTCACAAATAAACAGCCAGAATGAATACTAGGTCTCAAAATAGAGGGGACTACTGTGTTGTCGCAAAACGGAGAACAGAGTTTGGTCGAAAGGTCACGTCTATCAGAGGAACTCTCTTATGGAATGAACTACCTGCAAATATCAGAGACTGTGAGAGTTGTTACATTTTTTAAAAAGGAACTTAAAGTTTGGCTGAAAGAAAATCAGTCATGCATTCATCTGTAACATCATTTAACTGTATACCTTGTAAACTGAGGAGTTTGTGTGTTTGTTGGGCAGTGTTGAATTTTGTCTGTTTTGTGCACTTGTTTTATGAACCGTTACTTTTTGTTATCTGCTCAAGACTACGGATGAAATTTAGCTGTTGGGCTAATTCCGGCGCATTTCTATTCACAGAGTATTGATTAATGTGCATTGCCCTTTTAAATAAATAAACGAACTAGTTGTCAAAACACCAAACTGCTTCCTTGATGGTCTTTTGTTTGTTTAATGTATCGTTAGCAGGAATTAGTTTCACTTCCTTAGAACTCTGTTCCTTTTAGTGGCTTTACACTTGCTAACATGAGAAGCTACATGTTCAGCTTTTCTCCCTTGCATGCCAGAGATTTCATAGAAAATCCTCTTGTCCTGAGAACAGACAGAGTTGGAGCTGTTTTTGGTCAAAGCTTATAAATGACATTAGTTATGATCTCAGATCTCAGAGATGTGTTTCCGAGAGTTTCATTAAAATCCATTTAGTAGTTCGTGAGATATTTTCTGTAATATAAAAAAAAACAGACGCAAACAGAAATCATCATTGCCTCTTTGCCTGTGGCGGCGGGCGATAATAACTTCCTCCCTTCTGTTCTCGTTGCTACTGAAGCTGATTCCACAGGACTTGGTCATTTCAAGAACACGCGGCGTTGCTTTTTTAATTTGATCTAATTGCAGCCCTGGAGCTAAACCAGAAAATCCAACAACGTGCTAAAAATGATGGCAGTGTGAGAGCTGAGCGAGGAGGAACTGAGAACTGAGGAAACACATCTGTGTGTTTATATGCAACTGGCTGGATTTCACTCTCCGATCGTACAATAAAGCGGTTACAGTTAGCGCTGGCGTTGGATCAAATCACTGCTGATAGAATGTAGTAAAAAAAAAAACATGCTGATGAATTTGGTACGTTTGAGAAGTTAACCAGCTCCATCTGCCAGTTTCCACTGGGGAAGTGAGGCACCTTTAGTGATAAATCCCAGCTGTGGCTCTGAACTGTCCAATGCTCAGATGCTGAATACCTTCTTCATGATGCATTCAAGACCCTTAAAGTTCCCTGTATTTTCCGCTGACGTGAGCATTGTTGGTAAAGGCAGTTAATTCAATCAATTTACGAGAAGGGCATGGGTGTGTTTATCTGCCCCCCTCACAATCTCTAACGAGGAGAATTTTACTGAACATCTGAAGGCTTTTTTTGTTTGAATATAATGTGGAAAAGCAGCAAAAAAATGTTTTGCAAAGTAAATGTGACATGAAAACACGCACGATGGTCAGTTAAGTGATGCACTTTTCTGTGGATTCAGGAGGAAACGGATGGTTGTTCATGGGAAGTGTTGCAAAACACGAGTTCCTCTTACAGCCTGCAGTTCAAGAATTTATCAAATTAAAGAGCTCAGAATAAAACTGAGAGATTCAGTGGTGTGTCTGCAGCATGGGCGTCATTTAGGGAGGGGGTTATGACCCCCACAATGATCCAGGGAAAATAACCTCCCCAATAAAATCGCATAATTTGCTCTAACACAGAAATTAACTGGTTAAGTACACAGCTGCAACTCTTGTTGTTTTTAGATAACTTTGACCTGATTCAAAATTTTACAATGTCATATATGTACGTTTTAAGCATAATTGCTGAAAATGACATGCAGGGTTTTAGAGCATAACCAAAAATGGAAACAAAACAGTGTTCAGTTCAAATTTCACTGCAAAAAATGTCCTTCTAACCAAATTCTAAGATCTTGTTTTGAGACTGATTTACTAAACAAGAACAGAATGCGTAAGATTAATAATCTTGTTAGCAGAACACATAAGGTTATTTATCTCGTTAGCCTGGAAATTTGACTCAAATTAAGTGAAAAATCTGCCAATGGAGTAAGACAGTTGCACTTAGTGAGATTCTTAAAGAAAAAATTGATTCAAATAAAGTAATTTTAAGAATGTTACCACATAAAATTGTTTTACTCCATTGGCAGATTTTTTTTTCACTTAATTTGAGTCAAATTTTCAGGCTAACAAGTTAAAAAGAAACATATGTGTTCTGCTAACAAAATTATTAATCTTACACATCATACACAATCAAAAAGAGTTATAATTTTTTTTTTTGCTGGATATAAGATTGTAAAACTTGCTTAGATGGAGAGTTTTTGCAGTGTAAAATTGGTCACATCTGAAGGGGGAAGGTAGAGCAAGAGGGCTGGGCAATAAACTGCTTGACCTTTCACGGCCCAGCTAAGCAAGGTCGGTGGCATCAACTCACTCACTTTGCTAAGCTAGCAACAACCCGCTAAGTAACCTGCGCAGCAGCAGTTTCGTGTTTCACCACCGTGCCTCATAACTGCTTAAAAAGAAAGACAAAAATGACGTTGCTTAAAAGGAGACAATGAAGCAACAGCGCAAGAGGAAATTGTGGATAAAAGAGGAAAACTCATATCACCAGTTTGACAATTTTAATCAGCTGTTTTTTCTCCTGGAATTTATTTCAAATAAACAAAAAAAACCTAATCAATAAGTATTGATATCAACTGATGTGAAAATCGTTTATCATTTGTTTTAGTTCTCAATGTGAATAAATCTTGTATCCGATGTAGAACAAACTCTAATCTAAGCTTTCCTCTTATTGCTCTGTCCATGTGTTTTATTAAACATCAGGTTATGTTTAATGTATCAGGTTGGACAGACTTGGGAAGCTCATTGTTTCTATGTTTAAATGATTTTTTTTCCAATGAGCAAACATAACTCATGTTTGGAAAGAGAAAAAGACATTCTGCGTAGTTTTAGATGACTGGTATTTTTACTGTTTCTCAGAATTCGGTTTTGGACAGACTAAAGGTATTTGAGTTCAAAAGGTTTTTTTTTATAATGTTAATTCATTTTTAACCTGACAGGCAATCATGAGCATGTTTTGTTCCAACTGAGCCGTTTAATGGTTTCAGACTTGTAATAAAAAGGCCCAAAGGGACTGTGTAAAAACATTTTAACAGGAGCTACTCTCAGTTATCACCCTATATTCATTGAGATTATCTGAATGTGTTTTACACATAAGTTTAACAGGTCTATTCACTGGGTTTTAAGTATTTATTTTTACTGATTTGTAAAACGTAACTTCCATTATTTCATTTGATTTGGTTTCTTTTCATCATTGTTCACGGTTTGCTTTGGTTCAGGCAGCAGAAATTCTTGATTAGGTTGTGTAATAAATTCCAGTTTGGGTTCAAATGTGATTTCTTTTGTAACATTAACCACATGTGAGAAGCAAATGTCTTTTGGAGCCACTGCAAAATATTTATTCTCAGGTTTATGCTGTAAACATGGACGACATCACAGAACTGTGGATGCTCACAACCCTCTGTCGCTACTCTGGAGTAAACATTGGTCATGCTGGTTTAAACTAGCTCTTTTCATTTATCATTTTTTTATGTGGTTTGGGGCATGAGAAGATAAACCTAACAGAGTGGGAAAGAATTTAAAAATCTATACAGAAATAAGACCATTCAATCTAAAAAAGGCCATAAAAAGCAAAACAACAAAAGGGAAAGCAGCTTTATTGGTTGCAGTAATCCTTCTCACAGAGAGGTCCTTGACAGCATCCCTGCAGGAAACCATATAGATAAAAAAAATAAACATCCTGCCACCAACAACAACAGTCTGGACTCAGGAGCTGCTCCCTGCGGAGCAGCTTGGACAGGATGTGAACGGTGACTGTTTGATGTGATTGAAGTTTCAGAGGAGATAAGTGATGCAGGCAGGGATCGAGCTCTGAAAGGATTTAGTGGATTAGGTTTAAGATCAATTCGATTTGTTTCATCATAATTTGTGGTCTATGAATAAAAGTTACAGGTCTTTTTTTCCAATGATGTCACATTTCAGGTTCAGAGTCTAATCCATGAATGGGCAACTTAGATGATGGAAAGGGCCACACTTACAGAGGACTACATAGCACTGGACACTTACTACCATTTTAAAAATGTTACTGCAACATACAGTGTAACTTAACATATTTCATGCTCAAATGCATGTATAACATATAAATATAGATACATAACATTTGAAGCATTAAAAAAAATCAATTGCTTTAGCGAGCTAAAGTGCAACAGCATAAGACGTTTTGTGTGCAGACTCCTGCGTGGTAAAAAGTTTCTGTTGCTTATGTACTTGCAACTTCAGTAAATTTCTCATATTCAGCTTTGTACAACGTGTTGTTCTGGCAACTCATTAAAATCCTTAATGGCAGACAGCGTCTCTAAGCAGACTAAACACATAGATTTGCCTTGAAATTCTGCGAACAGATAATCTACCCCAGCCCCTGAAAAAACGTAGTTCTTAAAATTTAAAAACCCACTCAAAGCGTTCTTAGTTTTTAAGACCTGCTCGGAGTTTTGTTTTTTTTTTAAAGAAAAAAAATAAATTAGTTTTTTTGAGTGGAGGGCCAAACAGAAGACACCTGCGTACTGGATGTGGCCTGCGGGCCACCAGTTGTCCATCACCGGTTGAACCTGTCTGACTAAACAAATCAGGAGCATTTTTATAGTTTTAAGCTGCCGTCACTAAAAATGGAAAAAATCGTCTCATTTCTACACCTCATTTAAAGACAAACTGAGATGGAGTCTTTATGTTTACCTTTTCCAAGGTTTTTCAAAGGTTTTTTGCCCATGAAGCACCAGCTGAATTTTAACGATAGCCTAACAATTGATTAGCCTTTGAATTGAGCCCAATTCAAGCTGCCTTAGTCGACAGACCTTAAAAACACAAAAAAAAGAAATAAATTTACTTGTGCGTCACATATACTGGATCTCTTCTGCACCCAACAGAAAAAGCTTATTTTATTTTCAGACTAAGATTCTCTATCATTTAAGCCTTTTTAAATAAAAACCACCTGAACCTGGAAGTCATCTAAACAAGCATTGTCCTAAAAAGGAGTTTTCCCTCAGGAGTGAACAAAGACTTCCCGTGTCGAGGCTGAGGGAGCTGGTTTGGCTGAGATCGGAGCTCTTGTGTGTTCCAGTCGAGCATGAGACGTTTAAATTGAGCGTCAGAGCCCTTTTCAGCCTGACGTCACCCCCCCCTCCTCGCTCCCACCCTGATGGAGCTGATCTGAGTGCAGGAAGTGGGCAACTTGGAGGGTTGCCGTTGTTGCCGTTGATCCAGTTAATACATGAGACCTAGAGTTTGTGTTTATACTACAACTCGGCTGCAGTGGAAATGTTATAAATTAGAGGTGAGTCAGATTAACTGACACGGTAGCAGCAGCAGCTCCTGTGGAGAGAGATGTCTGTGCGAGGGAGAGTCACACAGGCAGCAGAAAGGTGTGAGTTACACTCTGTTGTGTCAAATAAACGGGCCCTGAGTGAGAACAGGAGCCCCCTGGCTGTGTGTTCAAGTTGTTTTCTTTTAAAACTGTGTGGGATTGCAAGCTTGACATGCATCCTGTGAGTAAAATATAGAATAATATTCGAGGAAGAAACAGTCGTGTCGTAAAGGAAGTTTTTTTTTTCTCTTTTTATTCTTCAGCTGATTATTTATGGAAACAGGCTGCTTTTCACTAAAACATTTTTGGCACTTCTGCACCTCAAAATAAGACCCTTAATAAATAACTTTGTTCGTGGAAAGAGTTGTTTTTTAAAATTAACGATGCAGAATCTCATCCCCCGCACAAAGACTGTGTAAAACTGAAAACCTTAACCTAACGTGAAGACAGAAAACCCTGCAGCTGATGACTACTGCAGTCTACCTTACCTGATTTCCCTCTGGGATCAATAAAGTATTTTTGAATTGAATTGTCTAGTTTCTATTTTCCTATGTTTCTATCAATTCAGAGCAATTTTGGGCATTGCTCATAAAAAAACATGAAAATGGAAATTCAAATATTTAGGAGAAATCGGACCCAATTTTGCAGGGCATGAATGTTGTGTCATTAAATTGTTTCAGTTTGGTTCAATATGGAGTAGACTGCAGACCTAACTGACCAGAAGATTGATCCCCTCCATTGGATGGGTAAGCCACAAACATTCATGGCTAAGGAGGCCGGCTGTCCAATCATATCGATGGAAAGTCTAGTGGAAGGGCAAAATGGGGCAGGAGAAGCTGCACCAGCAAAAGAGGTGACCTTGGGCTTCAGCAGATTATTGAACAAAGATTCAAGAATCTGGCAGAGAAAAGAGTGGAATGAAATACTTCAGGCACAATGTCCGGTGCAGGTGTCGATGGGATCCTAATTTCTTTCTCTTTTTTTCTTCTGCAAACACTGAGAACTAGTTTGGGCTCATTTCTTCACAGTATTCTAGTTTTTTGAATTCTTGTTTTTGTGGGTTACATGAGCTGGATGCCCAAATTATGTAAAAATAAACAAATAAATACTTAAAAAGTGGGCCCTGAATCTATGAAAGTTACACATTTTAAATGAAATTATGCAAATTAAACACCTTTACGTTTATATATATATAAAGTTCAGACCTTTTAAAGTGCAGTTCTGAGGGAATGTTATTACCAGTGTATGTAATCTTTAAATCCCGATGTTCAGATCTCAGAAATTCCATCCAGTCAGTTTCTACATCTGATCTGAGATCTGAGCCTGGGCCTGCGGCTCGTGTGTTTGAACACAGATTAACAGTGCGTGCCTGTTCACTGGAATAGCCCCTCCATTGTGATCTGCTCCAGCATGTGAGGGGCAGTTGCTGATTTTTTCCCCCTATAAGTTTGTATGTAGAGAGCAGTAAACACTGGCCAGTCTTTTCAGCTGTAGCTCAGGAACTCAGGAATTAAAGGCAGGAGGGAATAAATGAGCCAACGAGGGGCTGGGAATCTGGGCGGGACAATTGGCAACACGGAGCTAGAAATATTCAAAGCTCTGAGCGAATTCTACCAAACATTTGGTGCTTCTAATTAGCCATCGCTAATTCTGTTTGAGGGACAAATAAAACTACATGTAGTCACCCTCTGCCTATTTGCTTGTTTAATAAATAAAATATTAGGTTGTTTGTTTTTACACAATCTGTTTCAAGTCATTTCGTCTGCTGTCCGTCTCCTGTGGCATGTGAAAAAGTGACATACGCTGGGGGAGGCTGGGGCCGGAGACTCCAGCCGTCCTCTCCCAGGAGGTCAGTTCACTCAGAGGACAGAGGACAAGGGCCATTTCAAGCATTTTGTTTTAATTGCCACTGAGGCTGAAGGCTTTGCCAGCGTTTAACACAGTGCGCCACCACTAAATAACCGCGTCACGTTTCCTCCAGAAAGAGCAGACATATGGCTGGAACAACCCGGCCTCTGTGTGTCCGACCAGGTGTGGATGTGGTGCAAACGTCTCGGGTTTCAGTTACTCCTTTTATTGTTGTTCTGTAACTATTAGTTATTCCCTTAATTGAATGAAATAGATTGTTTAGAAAATAATGTGTGGTCCCTCTGAGTAACTATTCCAGCCTTTAATAAAATGTACTGTTTAGACAAGTAAATCAGTCTCAAAACAAGATCAAAAAGACTTTTTGACTGGATATAAGATTTTAAAACTTGGTTAGATGGACAGTTTTTGCAGTGAAGAATATGCATGTCACAGGCACTTTAAAGGGGACACATCATGCAAACACCATTTGTTTAAGCTGTTAAATACATTGTCTTGTCCAGTGCTGCGTAATTTTCTTTATATTCTGTTTGGGTCATATTTCTCAACTTGTTCAGTTTTCTTTATTTTCTGTGACGTTTGACCGGTCTAGAAGTTGGAGAGGGGAGCGGGGGTGTGAAGCGCCTTGCTTGAGTTTAAAGACAGCCTCAAACTGAGTCGATCTGAGACACACCTCAGCTTGTGGAGTTGCAATAGGAGGAATTCAGTTTTTTTTTTTTTTTTCCAGTTCCTCTTTAGACCCCAACTGAAGGATTTAAATGTGAAAAAGAAGGATTTAAAAGCAGGATATGTCTCATTTAATGTTCGTATAACTTTGTTTTTAGTCTCTGATACAAACCTGTGGCTCAAACTTCAGAAGTGATAATAAACTGTGTAAAAGCAGATGTTATCGTGTCTTTATCTGTGTGCAGCACTGTTTCCCATATGAGCGTCAGATGTTGAGTTTTTTTTTGTCGATTCACGTCCGGTACTGACATCAGCCCCTTCCTGTCATAATTTTCCCACTGCTGACTCGTTGGGTGTGTGTTTGACTCCGCTGATACCTCGAGTGCTCAAAGCCCAGACTGGCCTCTCCACCTGACCGAGGAAAGAGGATGGGTGGGCTGACAGTTGAAAGTGCTCTGATAAAGCACCAGCCAATGAAAGTGCCGAGGAGCCAGCGGCCCTCATGACCACTAGAAAACCAGAGGAAGCGCTTCATGTTGACTTTGTGGGCTCGGCTCAGTGTCCGTGGACATCAGGCGCACAGGTTGCGGTTGCGTTTTTTTGTTTGTTTTGTTTTGTTTTTCCCCTGCAAGCCCCGAGGCAGATCCATCACGCTCGCTTCAAAGAGCGGCGTGTGTTTGTTTGACACAGCGTTTGAACCCCGTCTCCGACATCAGCGTCGGCTTTTCCCACGTGCGTCTTCCAACCTCCGCCGTCTAATGAAGATTAAAGATTTGATCACATCAAGCTCTCTGTTTTCGTTCTGTCTGCGTTGTTTCCAAGCTCAACGCCAAATCAAACAGCTGGCTCATGCTTTCAGATAACCACGACATCTCCCACAGGCAGTGCCAGCAGGTTTAAAAAAAGATTCACGTTTTCCCCAATGTTCAGCCATCCTTTTATTACTTTTAACGAGTGTTTGATGAACAAATATATTTAAAGAATTATTGATGAAAGAGATGTGTCACCCATCCATTTAAACTGTTTTTCTCATGAAATTTAAAAAAACTTGGATGTGCTTTGAACCTCATGACTTCTTTGGCTCAGCGATGGCCGTATTCAGACTGTGATCTTCTCCTAATCTGCAGTGAAAGTCAATCTTTGAACCACGCATTTAATTGGAGAAAGATGTTAAATCGCTTTAACAGCCCAGACACTGACACAAATTATTTCTTTGAGGTTACGTTCAGTTTTAACGGCTCTTCAATGGTTTGTTTGTGCTCTCTGCAGAAAGACGTGAAGGACGTGTTCACGGCCATCGCCTTCGAGGCGGCGTACAGCCTGGGGAAGCACGTGGTGAGCGGACACCAGGAGCGAGACCTGCCTGCTCTCACGCCGGTGCTGAGATGGAGGCACGGAAACAAGATCGCAGTGAGAAACGAGGTATAATATTTATTTATTTAGTTACTGCTGTCAACTTACATTGGAAGGTGGAGGATGAAATGTGCATGTACCTGTTACCAAAGTATTTCATGGAGATTTCATAAAAACAAAAATTTCAATACAACAAAAAATAAACACAAATCTCATAAAATGAAAGGAAGCAGAAGAAGAAAAAAATCTTATAACTTCTGCCTCTATTCAACAAAAAATAATAATAAAAATAGAAATTATATACCTATAGACCTTAAAGAATAAAGATAGAAATGTAATGGGGTTATAACGATTTGGTCTGGTTAGAAGCCGATTATTAACCGTGTTGATTCTCTTTGAGTGGAATCCAAAAAGACTGATTGCTTTATTTTCTCTCCGACACTCCTGTAACCCCACACGTGTTTCTTCAGTGCAGATTTTGTGTTAAAAAACACAAACCTAAAGTTGTGTTTCCTACATTATACAGAACCTAATCACCACTTGACCTAAGTTTTCCTTCATTATTCAGCCTCAAATCCTCAAACTGATTAAATGAAAGAAAGTATTTTGGGGGATAAAAAAAAAAATCTCTGGTTAGTTCCAATAACCGCCCAACACTGCCCCCTAGTCTGAGTGTGTGTTTAGTGAACAGCATGAGGTCATCCTGACCGTGTCCTGCCCTGTTTCCTCTTCAGACCTGGTTTGAGAAGAACTGTCTGTCAGACGACTGCGCTGCAGACCTGAGGCTTCACGGGAAGCTGCTGATTTCTGGGTAAAAACAACAAAAAATACATCAACATTAAGAACCATTCGGGGTCTGCCTTTTCCACCAGTTCAGAGACTGACATCATAGGTCATGTGGGTGTGGGCAGTGGAAGCATGACGCACGCCTGGAGATTATCCATATGTCTTTTCAGAGTTAGGGAGTTTTTATTGTTTATCTCTTTCTCTTTTCTTTCCTCTGCTAACAAACTGGTTTTCTGCACAAAATCAGGGTTTTACTTTAAACAGAAGCAAATTTTCTCCTCTAAAATTGAACCATTTTAACACATTTCCACTCAAAGCTTGTAGGTGCAAGTTTTTACTTGCAAATATTTTTATAGTTTAATTTGTGTTCAATCCAGGCGATATATCAGACCCCATTTGGCTCTTGGAGGCGTGAGGAACGTTTCCTTAAACGTGACCATCTCCAATGCTGGAGACGACGCCTACGACACCAACATCTACTTCAACTTCTCCAGCGAAATTTTCTACATCAACTTCTGGCAGAAGGTCTGTAGCTTCTGAACTATCTGTTGTTGTTGTTTTTACTCCGATGCACCTTTTTATTTCTGTTTCCCAACAGCATGCTAATGAAGCTGACTAAAAACAAAATATAAAACCACATGTTACTGAGCTGCACGTTAAAGTTCCCACACTGCATTGTTGAGCATTTCCTCATAAATATACTGATCTGCATGAGTTATAGGCAAAGTTAGCCCAGTTTAAAACATAAGTCACAACCTGGATTTAACTAAGCAAAAAGGTATGAGCCTCCTATTGGGTAGTTACTGCACTGGTGATTATCTTTCAGCTGCAAGTTATTTAACCCCAACTGGTGCAATGAGTTGCTTCTCATTTCTTAAACAACCATGTTGAAAGACACATCCTGTGGTCGCGGAGAAGATGTCAGTCTGTTTGAGAAGAGTCAAATCAATGGCATCAAGGAGATAAAACATCTAAGGAGATTGCAGAAACTTCTAAAATTAGATTAAGAAGTCCCTAACGTATTATTAAGGACTGGAAGGATAGTGGGGACCAATCTTTGAGGATGCACCCATCATACAGCCTACTGTACAAGCCTGTGGGGGCGGTGCTATGATCTGGGGTTGCTGGAGTTGGTCAGGTCTAGGAAGCTTATCCAAACAATGCGACTGAGAATGTGTGCCGTAATCAAAGCTAAATGTGGTCCAGTGAAATATTAGTGTGTGACCTTTGTTTTTGGACAGGCAGTGTAGGTATTATGGTAAAATTTGTTGCAAAAATACAACTTTTTATATTTCCCTGTAGAGTAACTTAAAGTGTAGTGGATTTTATCACATCTTGCTTCAGATTCTTCCCTGAGAAGTTGCAATTATTTAGTTCATTGTGGAAAATAGCTGTCCCCGAGCCCTAACCATAATACTACCACCGACTTTCTTTTAACTTGATTCGTGTGCTTCTCCAAACATAACCATTATTTTTTAAAACCAAAAAATTTTTTGAGCTCATCCTTACTTTTTAGAGATGTGGGAGGGCTGCAAAGTAAAAAAAAAAAAGGCAACTAGAGTTACATTTAGGCACAAATAGATATAAAACAAGCAGATTTGCTCCAGTTTTTAACCGAGACACACAGTTTCTCAACTTCAGCTCCTTTTAAAAAAGATTACACATTTTTCCATGTATACAAGAAGGATCCAGTCTAAACAGTGAAGCACAAAAAAAAAAGAAACATCTCTGTGTGAGGACTGATGAAGTAGTTTTCCTGCGTTGCGTGGGTTAAACAGAAGATTAAAGGATACGAACCAGGGGAGCCCCATCACAGGCAGGAACAGCTGTCCGGCCTCAGAGGGCAGCTCCTTTAGCCGACCTGTCATACGACTCTGTGACTCATTCAAGACAGACGTATCGTGTCGGCAAGAAATGAGTTATAAACGTGAGAACGCGGCAGAAGACCCAGACCCCCAGAGCCCCGCAGGTTTTGACTTATGCACCATTTTAAAATTCACCTCTCAGATCACGATGAGGTCGTTTTAACAGACTTTTATGGGTACCCTGATCGTAGGTGCTCCTCGCGTTTTGCCGCTGTTAAAGTAATATCCTCCCGCCTCCACCCCAGCATCCGTCGATGGGTTTCCCATCAGCCACCTCTGCATCTGTTTGCTCACTTGTTGCAAAAGGATCGGCGATACGCCACGTCAGACACGTACACTCTGACAGCATCCATCAGGGGGGCTTAATAGATGCCCCGTTTAGCCTTCAGCTGTTTTTATTTTCACCCCAACAATGGATAAAACCAGCCCTGCAAAGCGACACAGCCTGTGGCAACAAAACGGAATTAAACAAAATACGCTCTGCTTAAATACTTAAATAAGCATTGAGTCTGTTTCTGTTTCACAGCAGGTCTAATGAACCCGGCTGACTTTAGGTGTATGGTTACCAGCAGCCCTGTAAGTCAGGGAGCTCTGCTCTCATGAAGGAGTGATGAGTAGAGACGGATCACACAGAGGCGACTAAGCTAATTTATTGCTGTTCGTGTTTTGTAACATTCGCCTCCCATCTGAAAAAGTCCGAGGTGATGATGTGACCCCGTTTTGTTGAGTTAAGGTCAGCTAACCCTCTGAGCCTTCCTCTCCGCTGACTTAATTCTGACTTATTTATCTCTGTTGTTCCAACCACACAGGCCGTCACAAGGAGTTTTAGGAGAATTGCCTTTCCACCGGTCAGGCATGAAGATTTACGCACGTCTACGTTTTCTGCGAAACGTTTAAATAGTTGGTTTAAGTTTTTTTTTTTTTTGTAAACGGCAGCTTCGTGGCCAGGTTTTAGTCTGCGACGAGCCCCAAACTAGAGAAGGAAAATCCCGCTGAGATGTTTTTTTTTTTCTTATCTCAGCAGTTTTTATTATTGGTGTGTCGTCTGATTGTAGCTTTTATTCTAAATTTTAGTTTGGCGACATATAATTTAATGTTCCCATTAACCAAGATTTAATGTGTGGTCCGCCTCAGCACACTAACCCATCAAACAAACCACCACTGCTTCGAATGCAACATCACACTTTTCACACACAAGTCCGTAGACCTAGAGGGGCTGCATTCATTTCTTTCAAGAATGGATTTCTTTGTGATTTTTTTTATTTAACGTAAGTTTTATCTCTAGTTATGCTTGTTAAGGTGCTTATTTTTACAGAAACTTTTTATTATTACTGAGTTTTTTAAGCAAATGATCGTAGTACTTTTTAAATCCACATTTCTGGTCATTTACACTTTGGAACAAATGATAGTTGTGGTGAAAAGCCCAGGAGTTTGGAACACAACGGAGAAAAGTGCAAACTTCAGTGGACCGGTAAACCAGAGAATATATGAATCATTGATTTATTTTGGCTTTTAGGTGAGATTTTTCATAGCTCGGGCGTTGAAAAGCTTCATCCTCATACCTACAAAGAAAGCAATAAGTAGGTGATGACAGTGACTTGGCTCAATAAAACCAAACGTCTAAATACTGAAATTGCCGAAGACTTAAAAGCAAACAGGCCTCCTGTGTATTGTCATCAACACTGATCTATACCACTCAACTTCTGCAAACACTGAATCAGTGTAAACAGTCCCGCTGATGTTTAATGGCTCTGCCACTTGTGGAAATCCAAGCGTGGATTTGAAATTGAAGAAGTGCTGAACAAACAGACTCTGTCACCCCCCCACTCTCGCTGTATAGAGGCTCGGTTCGATCCACGTCTGCTCTGGCTCAAAGGCTGCCAGTCGGGTGATGGGTGAACGGGCTGATTTCCCCTGATCCCGTCCAGCCCCCGTTGGGACAGGCGGTGTTTGCACAGCAGCACAGAGGGATACAGGAAGTCGAGGAAATTCCATCATTGCCAGTTATGCTTGGGCCCTCTGCTTCCCCCTCTGTGCCTCTACAGGGCTCAACATGGGCTCCCTGTGAAACCTAGTTACAATTCTAATGAAGGGGGGATGTTGTGTAAAACAGAAATAAAAACAGAAAACTATGGTTTGCAAATCCTTTTCAACCTATTTTCAATTGAATCCACTACAAATACAAGATATTTAAAGTTCAAACAGATAAACCTCCTTGATTTTTTGCAAATATTCACTTCGTTCCAAAAAAGCTTGGATAAGAGCATGTACAACTGTGTTACATCACCTAACCCTTAACCCTCAATAAGTGTTTGGTAACCAAGAACACTAATTGTTGAAGCTTTGTAGGTGGAACTCATTGATGAACAACTTCAATTGCTCAACAGTCCGGGGTCTCCATTGCGCTTCATAATCCTCCACACATTTTCAATGGGAGACAGGTCTGGACTGCGGGCAGGTCAGTCTAGTACCTGCAGTCTTTTACTACAAAGCTACGCTGTTGGAACATGTGCAGAATGTGGCTCGTGGCATTTTCTTGCTGAAATAAGCAGAGACATCCCTGAAAAAGACGTGGCTTGATTGGCCAGCATAGGTTGCTCCAAAACCTGGATGTAGCTTTCAGCATTAATGGTGCCTTCACAGGTGTGACAGTCACCCATGCCATGGACACTAATGCACCCCCATGCCATCAGAGAGGCTGGCTTTTGAACTTTGCGTTGATAACAATCTGGACTGTCTTTTTCCTCTTTGGCCCGGAGGACACCACATCCATGATTTCAAAAATGAACTCCAAAACAAGAACAATAGACAGGACATCTTTGCATCAGTCCATACCAGAGGAGCTCGGGCCCAGAGAAGTCGGCAGTATTTGGCTTTGGTTTTGCATGGTAGAGCTTTAACTTGCACTTGTAGATGTAGAGACAAACTATGTTCACTGACAATGGTTCTCTGAAGTCTTCCTGAGCCCATGTGGCATCTGTTACAGAATGATGTCAGTTTTTCATGCCGTGCTGCCTGAGGGGTTGAAGGTCACGAGCGTTCAGTGTTGGTTTACGACCTTACTGCTTACTTTCAGAGATTTGTCCACATTTTCTGAATCAGTTGATGCTACAGTATTATGAACTGTAGATGATGAAATCACTAAATTCCTTTAAATTGTTCTTAAACTGTTAGATTGTTTGTTCACACAGTTGTTCACAAAGTGGTGAAGCTCGTCCCATCTTTGCTTGTGAACCATTGAGACTTTCGAGGATGCTCCCTTTATACCCAATCATGAAACTCACCTGTTTCATTTTAACCTGCTCACCTGTGAAATGCTCCAAACAGGTGCTTTCTCAGTTTTTTGCCCTGCCCCAGCAGGCGTCAAATTCAAAATGAGTGCATGTTTGCAAAAAAACAATAAAGTTTATCCATTTAAACATTAAATATCTTGTATGTGTAGTGTATTCAGTTGCATATTAGGTAAAAAGAACATGCAAATAAACTAGAATAGAATGCCTTTATTGTCTTTACATGCATGAATAACGAGATTAGAGCCACTCCCACAGCAGTGCAAAATACACATGAAAAGAAATAGAAAAGAATAAAAAGAGTAACAGGATAAAATTAGCTAAGATATGCATGTATATATATATATATATATATATATATGCACATACCTACATATATACAACAATAGAGAAAACAATGAAGAACAATGAGAGTCAGTTGTAAATGTGAAACTAAAGTAGAAAAGTTAAACAACAATATTGCACATTATGTATATAGAGGTACAGTATATGGATTATGCTGGTGTTGCTGATGATTAGGGCTGCCTCGATTAGTCGATTAATCGACGACTAATCGATTATTAAAATAATCGATGACTAATTTAATAATCGATTAGTCAATTTATTTATTTTTT
>JARVGW010000001.1:21967697-21997120 GCA_031762495.1 Anablepsoides rubrolineatus | reverse complement strand
GTCAGTGTGCCCCAGGGCAGCTGTGGCTACAGTGTAGTTTGCCATCATCAGTGTGTGAATGTGTGTGTATGGGTGAATGTCTGTTAGTGTACAGCGCTTTGGGGTTCAGAAGGACTTGATAAAGCGCTATATAAGTTCAGTCCATTTACCATTTACCATATAAAGAAAAAACAATGATGTAATCCAGTCAGGTGACTGCAGTTGCCAGGAAACACTGAAATCAAACACCCAGCTGCTTTGTAAAGTGAAATAAATTATTAATTTAGCTTCAGCTGCACTTTGACTACAGCATGACAGTCATTCAGGCTGCCTGTTGTCTTTTAACACAGAAAAATTTCATTCAAAACAATGTCGTCTTTCCTGGAACCCGGGTGTATCAGGACTGCAGCAGTGGAGAAGGTAGTGGCACCAATCGCGTGTCATCTGTGTCACTTGGTGCTGCTGTGTGACAGTGCAGAGGAACCAGAACTGTTTGGCCAACTGGAGTTGGAGGCTCAGGTTGTGGCTAAAGCCACTGAGACCATGGCAGCAGTGGTCTCCAGGTATGTGTTGATCCTAAAGTCCGTAGTAGTTGTTTGATTTTTACAAGAACATTTTGCTACGCATTTTTATTTTGACTTTTAGGCAAATAAGTGAGACTGAGGATGAAGTTTTGCACATGGAGATGTCGTCTCTGCTCGAGTCATTCAGCGTGTCCGGGCAGCACGTGCTGCTGGCAGCTCAGAAACTCAGCATCCAGCCCAGTTTACCTGAGCACAGAGAGGAGCTCATTGCTGCCACACAGAACGTTTTCCTGGGTGTAGTCAAAGTATACTTTTTAAGTTTTTTTTTTTTGTGTGAAAAAAAAGATGACTGACATAATAAGAAAATTCTCCACATTCTTTTGTATTATTTCTTCAAACAGAAGTCAGAATGAAAGGAATGCTATGGACTAACATCCAACAGTTTGAACAGCTGAATCTGTATTTTATTTTGTCAGAAGTTTCCATTAATGGGAATAAAAGTCTTTGCAGGAGTCACCAGAAACAGCTGGGTTAGATTTCAGACAAAACAATTCTCAATCATTTATGCAATTTAATCTCCAGTGCTGTCATACAGAATGTAATTTCTTACCAGTTTCAGGTCACAAGTAGAAATTGAATAATTCTGTAATAACAGCCATAATTTACAGAGTAACATCTAACCTCTAAGCTTCTGGGTCTTTGGGTTTAATCATGAAAATAAGGGTTTTACATGGTTAATTTAGCTAGTTTTATCTTAATTACAAAAGTAATTAAATTGAGTTGATTCCAAATGTTTAATCTGTTTTAGATGTACATCCATTGAGAGTTTCATTAAAACATGTCGATTTGGTTCATGAGATATTTTGCTAACACTACAGACAAATTAACACAGAGACATTAGCAAAAACAATACATTTGGTATCAGATTATAATGATGGCATCCCGAACGTCTGAGTCACATTTATTGACTATGTATCAAAGATTTGTTGAAATAATTCCGTTTGGTCTCTCTGCTTTCAGGTTCTTTCGGTGGATGACAACGCTGTTGTGAGAAGAGTTGTAGCTGCCGCTGACCGAGTGTTGGAGGGCCTCACTGCACTTGGCTCTTCCACGGAAATCGAAACTCTTCTCAAGTGCTTCCAGGTGTTTTCCGAAGCTCTGCTTGTCCTCAACAGGCTCACGGTGGACAGAGCAAAATCCCTACAGGATCCCAGACAAACGCAGCAGCTCCTGGACTCCTTGGAAACACTGAGGAAGTGCATCTCCATGCTGCACACGGCCATGTGCACCACCATCAAACACCCGACAAGTGAGCAGGCCCAGGCAGCCAAGAGGTACATTCTCAACAAGGTGCAAAGCACCGTAGGAGATATCACTGCAACTCTCAGACGTGAGGGCAGCAGTGGACCAATGGAACCACACGGGTATTATACTGGGAGGCAAAACAGTTTGCTGCAACGACTTAGCAGTTACTCGGTCTCCACATTTCAAGATGGTGGCTTTGACAGCTTGGTGAGAGACATTGTGTTCCACTGCATGGTCGTAGCAAACTCTTCAAGAAGAGAGACTCAGCAGAGAATAGTGAGCTACTGCCGTCTCACCCTGCAGTTCTGGTCTGACATCAAATGGATTTTAAAATCCTCTGAGGAACCTGCTGCTTTAGCAAAACGCTTTGAGAAAACCTGCACTCTGATGGTCCAACAGATCCAAATGCTTAACAAAGCATTGATGTCTGCACTTCTTTATCAAGTTTTGGACACGTTTCTCATGGCGTCTTTGACAGTCGGCGAACTTTTAAACGCAACAAAACGGATCTTGGTTGCAGATTCTGCTCCGGGTCTGACTTTTATTCAGCCAGTAGTCGAAGATTTCATATCGTCCACCGACAGGATAATCCAAGTGGCAAACTTCATCTCGGCAGTCGCTGTGGATGCAAAGAGTTTGGAGAATGTAGAGAACTCACAAGCATGCCTCAGACGGCTACGAGCTCAGATCACGCCCCTTTCCCTGGAGCTGGAAGAGAACTTGATGCAAACAGCTGAAACACTTCACAATTTGTGTCAGAAATGGAAGGAGGAAATGAATCAGCTACAGGAGGCCATCAGTGAGGTTTTGGATGTGAGGGAGTTCACAAGTCTTGCCATTAGTGAGATGATCAATGACCAACATGACTGTGATGAGGCATTCAGAGAGCAGAGCTACAAACTGTTTAACGAACACACAAAGCAATTAACGTCCCGCATGAAGCTGGTGATTCGGTCAGTGAGGAGGCATTTAGAGCGAAGCGATAACCCAATCTACAGGAACGGCCTGCTGGTCCTGCTGAAGCAGGTCCAGTCGTCTCAAACCAAAGCAACCGAGTCCGTTAGAGACATGCTTTGTGGTTCCGCGCTAAACGTGGAGATGTATTCTACATTTACAGGCAACGTTTCCATAGTTATCCAGCATTTTAAGGTGCTCAGAGAGGGACTGGACGGCCACCAGCACCCACATCTCCTGAGCCCTCTGCGAGAGGGGGCACGGGGACCCGAACCCTCGGCTTCGTCCGCAGCAGCCGAGGACACTGTTGAGACGAGCACAGATCATGCGGCGAGAGATTCAAGCTCTTCTGTTTTGTATGGGCTTAGAGGAACAACAAAACACAAAGAGGAGCGCCCACTTAAAGAAACCATAGAAGCAGAACAGGCTCATAAAGATGACAGTAGTGATTTAAAGATGCCAGCTGTCCAGGATGAGCCCAAACTGATCCTCAAGCCCATTGCTTTCGACCTTTTACCCTTGATATATGAAGTTGTGACTGTGACTAAAGAAAAAAACGTGTCCATGCTCAACCAGGCCTGTACCGGGGTTCTTGAACTATCCAACTGCTACGCCCAGGCCACGAAGGAAGGCTTAGTCGTTGTCGACGCTGTGGATTGTCAGACTCTGGACAGCTTCAGAGCCGAGCTGGTGTCACTGACCCCGCTGCTTGTCCAAACAGCGCAGGAGATGGCAATGAGTGCAGCAATGAGCACTGAAAACATCTACAAACACTGTACACAGTTTTCTGACCTCATCGGCAACATTCATAAAGTTTTACTGCCGGTCGCTGGAACGTGGTACCATGCTGCTTATGCTGAACTGCAAGGAAATCTGCAAGCCACGGCGCCCAGCGTTGCACAAAACCTGAACAAAGTGATGGCTTTATGTGCTCATGTTGTCCAGTTCTTGACATCGTCCGATTTAAACTTGCAATCCGACAGTCCGGAAACGATCAGTGTCTTACACAGCAAGCTCAACAAAGCCCAGAACAACACAAGGCGTCTCGTAGAATTTTCCTCCTCGGCGGGACGACAGGTAGACCAGCTCCAGGGACTCTGCCTCCTCTGGGGTCTCTCTGTTCAGATTTTATTAAACTCTCTGGATAAGATTTTGGGTACATCGACTGCAACAGTGTACCGGTTGAATCCTCAGAAACAGATGTCGGCACTGTCGGAGAACTCGCTCCGAATCCAAGAGGCTGCAAGGCTCACCAGCTTAAACTGCAAAAGTGCTTACAAATCCAAACAGCTGGCATGTGAACAGGAGGAGCTCAGAACACTGACGGACGCTTATCTTAGAGCTGCCGAGGAACTCCACGCGATGCCGAGCGTGATGCAACTCGCAAGATCAGAGCTCCATCAGAGGCAGCTTTTGATTAAAATTAGAGTTCTTTCCAGTCAGCTAAGCAAAGCGAATAAGGACTATGATGCTGCTTTTCAGAATGTTCTCAGCCTTGCTTATTTCGCTGCTGAACATTTCAGGGATCCTAACGCAAAGGATGCGGAGCAAAAATTCGAACACGCGTCCCAAGCACTGGCTGAAAATATCAAAACTGCATCTGTAAGTGTGGACAAGTGTTTGAACTATGTTCGTGACCCACGCGCCCGCTCTAACCTGAGGTCCATCAACGACCACCTGTCCTTTCAGATTTCAGATATCATCAGCAGGGCCAAGCTGGTTGTGGAGACTCACTTTATCTGTGACACGCTCAGTTTGGACGTGTTGATACAGTGCTGGGCTGCTAAAGCTCACTATGTGGTGGAGGAGATCGGGAAGCAAGATGAGATTCACCAGGGGGTTAAAGAGAGCGTCAAGGCTGGGTTACAAGGCAGAACACTGGAGAACATGGACAAAATGATAGATATGATCTTACCTAACATGGAAGAAGTGGAACTTCCAGATGCAAAGACTGCACTGCAGAGAGGCAACACAGAGACTACAGGTGATACAGAAACCAAAGTCATGATGGCAGCTGTGGCAAAGCATGAACCTAAAAGCTTGAAAAGAGATGTAAGTACTGACGGGAGCCAACCCATGGTATAGGCAGTATAGGCCAGAGGTCTTTAAAGTACTTGAAAAAAATAACTAAGTAAAAGTAAAAAAAAAATAAAAAAAGACTTTGGCAACAATAAATTTCACTGATGACAAAACTACTCAAGTAAAAGTCATAAAACTGTTCACAAAAATTGGGAAAGTAAAAGTACTTTACACGCTCTCTAAGAAATAAACTGTTGAATTTACTGAACCAAACTGGTTCCACTAAGCCAGGTTGAGTTAATTGAGCAATATATGTTTATTATTTGCTCAATTTACTCCACTAGACTTAGTGGAGCCAGACGATACCACTTTGTTGAGTAAATGCAACACTTCATTTTTTAGAGCGCATAAACATTTTCTTTCATGATGAGTTTGAACATATTTAATTTTGTAACAAGTAGGTGTTACATTTTAAAGTAAAAAAGTAAAAGTATCATTTTTAGTTTTAAAGTGTAACAAAATAAAAGTAAAAGTAGCTATTTAAAAACATAATTGGTAAAATTACAAATCCTCAAAAAACTACTTAAGTACTGTAACTAAGTAAATGTACTTAGTTACTTACTACTCTGGTATATGCAAATGCTAAAAGAGGTGCCAAAAATGGGGGACAAAAAAAAATATTCTATAACTTTTTTATCAGAGCATTTAATCTGTAGAAAAATCACTGGTTACTCAAGTTTATGAACGTAACTTGTTCTGTGGGTTTTTCAGCCTGCTTTGTTACTACATGGTGCAAAGTAGGGATGCACAATATATCACCATTAATATCTGTATTGGTCCAAAAAGTAAAACTGGGCTGATATTAATGTCCGATGTTGATTTACTATGTTTTAGCTTTGTGTTTCTGTTTCTGTCGAGTGGTGTTTGTTTGATCATGATAGTGATAGTGATGCTGTGCAGCCAGGAATAACTCAAGTAGAGAGTCATGTCATGGTCATTTTTTTACAGTTAAAAAATACACGTGTATTTGTGCGTATATGTAAATAAATAATTTGTGTGTTTGTGTAATATCGGTAAATATTGGTTATCGGCCATAACACCAATAATAATATCTATATCGGCTGAAATTTTTCATATTGGTGCATCCCTAGTGCAGAGAAAAACGTTGTTTTATTAATCCAAGAATTTAGTCAAATGCTCTTCAAATTGCTAGAAGGTCTTTTGTACAAAATTTTCTGGCGGAGTATACCCCTCAACCCCCCTAGAACTGTTTAACTCCACCGCTGCTCATTAACATGAACAGGTGTTCCTCATTGCTGTCAGCAGGTGTTGACAGGTATGATGTATTCTATTTAGTTTCAAATGAAATATATTTTTAACTATTTTATTTGCACAACCTAGTTTCTAAAGATAAAATTCATATCAAAGACAAAACTCTTTAATTTATTATGTGAATGAATTGGTGATATTTACTAGTTTACCAAAAATCATTTTACATCAGTCGTGATTCTCATTTACAAAGATTCAGAATTGATTTAAAATGTCCGAAAATTGATTTTTATAAATATAAAAATGATTCATAAATAAAGCAAATCCAATGGTTGTCAGCCTCCACTTTGTAACTACATGGAACGTCCTGACGCCATCATGCAGCTGGTTCTATGTATGAATCTGCAGAAAGCACCAAAACTAAGAAGAAACTACAAAACTGGAGGAAAGAGAGATTCAACTGGCCCCAACTTTATTGAATGTAAAGATTTGGGCTCATTTTGTTTTTTACTGAATGAGTGAGTTTGACATGAGGGAGATGTGCCAGGTTTGCAAAATGAAGATGAAGCACTTTGGGAACACAACAAATGGGCTCACACTATCAGTTCTGAATGAAATATTGAATTTGAATAAAATCGTGGCCCCCTAAAATCAGAAATGAATCGAATCATTAGAGAGTAAAAGATTCCCACCCCTAATAATACCTGCACAAGGGGTGCCTCCTGAAATCTTGCCTAGGGCACCAAATTGGGTAGGACCGGCCCTGACAAACATTTACAGTTGAGTTTGTGTCATGTTTAATCATGCTTTGACTTTTCCTTACAGGATATAGCTGATGTGTACAAAGAAGCCTCCTCACTGACCTACACCTCGCTTTTTCTGAAAAAGAAGAGTGACACCTGGGACCCCAAAGACAACAGAATAGTCCAGGTGACCAGGAGGATGGCCGATGCAATTTGTCACATGACACAGTACTTAAAGAAGAAAGGCCCAATACTGGTACTGACCACTAGAGGTCACTTTTCTGCTTTTCATATTTATGTTAGCAGCAACACTAATTAATTAATTCTTTATTATTTTTAGAATAAAGAAGCGTTTGTTACCGCAGCTAAAGAGGTTATCTCAAACTGTCAGTCGGTCACTCAGTTCCTCAGAGTTATTGCCAACCACAGCCTGGATAAACAGTGTACGGTTGAACTCTCCCTCATCATTGAGCAGATTCTAACCATCTCTAATCAGCTCAACATCATCTCCAGGTCCAGTTAACATTAAACCACACTATGAATGTTAGTAAAAATATATATATTCACTGTTTTCTTTGTGTTTAGTGTTAATGCTGTAACTCCTGGGTGCAAATCATCAGATGAGATCCTGGTAAAGAACTCACAGAATCTCCTTCAGACCGTCCTGCGCGGGGTTCATGCTGCAGAAACAGCCTGCATTACGGTAAACAAATGATCACAAACATAACCTCAGCGATCAGCTTAGAGGAATTTTTACCCTTTTCACCTAAAGGAAAACTGGGATTCCTCACTTTTAGATCCAGCTGCAACTATTACATCACGTTTCCTGAATTCAATTCAACGCTCTCAAACCTTAAATCTATTTTGAACCGTTTCAGGGTCTGAAGCAGCCTGAGCCCAACTCAGACGGCGAAGAAGCGACGGCCTTGTGTTTCCAGTGGAAGAGGAACTTGGAGATGTATCGAGCCCTGCAAACTTCAAACCCAGAAACCGATGAGCTCGGTTTAAGGAAGACATCATCGCAGCTTTTAGCTCCCAGTCTGGCCCCTCAGGTTAACGTATAGAAACCCAGTACTGCACCTTTAAAACACTAAAGAAAATTAAAGATATGCTGATTATGAGTCATCACTAACTGATCATTAGATGAATCAAACACTTCATATAGGATTATGCTAAGACGGAGAACAGTTGCTTTTTCACTTCTTTATTCCAGATATTTTATAATAAAAATCACTTAAAATGATGAGTGTGTTGTTAAAATCATGTAGTATTAAATCACTGTGGCTGATTACAGATCCACACTGGCATGACAGAAATAAAGCATTATTGTAGACACTAATACGGTCACTAAAACACACTGTACAAAATGCACATTTACAATGTAAAATATGAACACAGTTAAAAAAAACTAAAGAAATATAGCTTATTTTTTGGGTTACCTAAAATGCCAGGGTATATTTGTGTAGTTGCCGTTTTCATCCTTTAAGGACAGAGCTTTAAAGAAAATTCGACCAAACTGTAAAATGGGTCATATTTGTTACATATGTACATATGCCTGCAATGTTTCTTTCTGTAGAATACACTCAAACACTTTCCTTGTTCTGATTTTTCCTGTTTTCAGACACAAAACAAAGTGGCGTTACTTTTAGCCTTTAAAAGTTGTTTTTTTTTAAAAAAAATGGCACAGATGAATCAAACGTAGCCAAAAGTCACTGAAGCAGCGGATAAAAACTTATCCTCAAAACATTTGAAGCACTTAAAAAGAGTATAAGACTGTCATCTGTGTGACTGCGTGTAATGCATATAAAAAAGATGTAAAAAAAAAAAAGAGTGAAAAATTACACAATATTAAAATACCTCAGCATACATGCATGTGATTCCTCTACTCTGCTTTAGTTTCAGCATCTTTTTTCCTGATCCATTTACCATAACCTTCAACCAGATAAACATGGGGTGTGATGATCTATACAGGATTATATACAGAAATAAATAAAATCAAAAATGTTAAATTAATGGCTGAGTTTCGCTCTTGTTGCCTCGCTGAAGTGTTCACTGACAGAAAGGAGAAGCAGTGGGATCAAAAGTCTTGAACACGTCTTTGAGTGTCCGGTCATCTGCCTCCTCTGGATCTTTCGGTTTTGGGTCTTCCTCCTTTGCTTCCTCCTCTTCTTCCTTTTCCGGCTCCTGTTTCACCTCCGTTTCTTCCTGCGCTCCAGCAGAGCCTTGTCCTCCTTGTTTGGCCTGCCTGGGGTCCGAGTACTGGGGTCGGATCAGCCCGGCCAGCGCTGGGATGGGGAGGTTATGAACTGCGGGGGGTTTGACAGGCGAGGCGGGGGGCACGGTGGGGGAAGCAGGAGGAGTCTGATGCGAGGAGACGTCTGTGCTTTTGGCGTCTTCGAAGGAAGCGCTTTGTTTAGTCGGTGAAAGCGACGCTGAGGGAGAGTTCTCGGTTTTAGGCGGCGGTTTCAGGATCCCCGCCTTTTTAGGAGGCTCTGCCTGCTCCTTCTGAGCATGCTCAGTCTGAGAGCGAGGATCGTACAGACTGATGCCCCCCAGTATTGTAGTGGGGCTCTCCAGACCTCCGTCAGAAGAAGCCAGTCGAGGGGCATAAGGAGGCAGTTTCTCAGGCTCTGGCTTGCCTTGGGCAGCTTGAGGAGAGGAGCTGGTGTTAGCTTTCTGTAGTCGGGGATCCACCGGTCCTCCACCCGACGGGGGCTCTTTCTGACCCAGCAGCTTGGAGTCCAGACTCCCTCTACGCTTCAGTCTGGGGTCAAGAGATTTCTGCTGGCGGGGGTCTACGGGTCTCTCTGTGGAGGATCGAGACTCCAGGGATCCAGAGGGGAAACGACTCAAACGCTCCTTCAAACGGGCCCCTGTCAGTCTGGGGTCCAACGGCGGGGGGCTGGAAGCCGTCAGATGGTCGGGCAGGTTCGATCGGTTCATCTGAGCGTCGGCGATCAGAGGCGGAAGAGGCAGGTTGATGGAGTGCTCCTGTTTGGGGACGAGGGAGGGAATGAGATCCTCGGGCGCCCACACCACTGTCTGAGCAAAGGCGGGTCTCTGGAGCAGGATGTCCACCCGGATGTGACTGAACTGCTTCAGCTGGCAACGAGGGTCCCGCAGCACCGCACCGGGGCTGGCGTCCAACGGGATCAGAACAGTTCTGTCCCGGATCTCCCTCTCTCCCTCGTCCTCCTCCTCTCCCGTTGGAGGCTTCTGTGGAACCGGGTGCCCCAGCTGGCGATAGGAACCCGACTCGGGTGCTCTCATCTTCCTGGGGTCTCTGGAGAACCGCGGGTCCGCAGCACCGTCCAACTCCTTGTTGACGTCCGGGAGTCGCTGTCTGGGGTCCGGCTTGACTCGCGGGTCAAACGGCGGGGCTTTGAGAAGCCGAGGGTCGCTCAGAGGAGCCCCCGGCACCACCTGGAGGGGCTTGGACTGACTCTGCTGCATCTCGCTGTGCTTCTTTAGAGACTTAAGGATGGAGGAAACACAAGAGCTCCCATCCTCTTCGTCACTTGAGTACCAGTTTGTAGTTTCATCTGCAAAGAAAAGGAAACATTTTCAGTTGTTTATGCACATTCTAAATCAGGGATGGGCAACTAGTGGCCCGTGGGCCGGGTGACTTCCGTCCCACCCGCCAATGAGTCTTTTTATATATATTTATTAGAGGTGCAACAATACACGTACCCGTATCAAACCATTCAATACAGTGCTTTAGGTTCAATACACACTTGTTTCAAACAATACAGATTTTTCAAATTTATTTTACCATTTTGTCTTCTGAAGATGCTCTTTGTTGAAGGATCAGTGGATCTGTGTTTGACTACTCCACCTAGACTGCATTTTCGGGTGCAGATCCGCTGAAAAACTTGCTGTTTCAGCAACATTTAATTTAAAAACTGTACTTTTGAGGTTAAACAAATGTTTATACTTAATTTAAATAAATTACAAGGTAAAAAGGGCATGGACATTTCTCTTTTTTGTATTGAAAAAATATCGAACCGTGAGACTGAAGTATTGAACCAAACTGAAACGTGAATTTTCTGTATCGTTGCACCCTATATATATATATATATATATTTTAATATAAGTCATCACTACAACACGTTGCACAAAGCTAAATATGAGATGTTTACTGAAGCTGCAAATATAAATATTTGTACACAAAGATTTTTAAAATGGTAGTTTTATACATTTGGGTGAGCATGCAGCACTATGTGGCCGTCTGGTAGTGTCAACAAAAAATTGTGGCCCTTTTTATATTTTAAGTTGCCCATCCCTGCTCTAATTGGACCATTACCTTTGTTTTCAACGTTCTCATCGTGGCCCTCTGCTCTATGAGACTCTTTCTCCTGTGATTCTTGCTGCTGCTGCGTTAGGTGAAGGAAGATGGCTTTCTGCACCTCTGCTGGCAAAGACTTTAACTGGGACTCTGCACCCAGCTGCTGTACAAAGGCCAGAGCAGGATCTACAACATCAAAAACACACAATCATTAAAATGTAAAATGCATTAAACCTATTCAAGGGTCATTTTAAGATATTACTCACCCCCTTGTTGACCAGTGGACTGATTTTGTATTAAGTTGCTAAAGAACTCCACTGGGTTCTGACCCATAGATTGAAAAGGTAACATATTCTGTAACATCTGTAGCTCTGGAGGGAACGGAGGCCTCTGCATGTTCATCTGCTGGTTGATATTAGAGCCGTGAAACGGTGGGGGTTGACCAGAGGGCGCTTGTGGCTGCATTGGATATCCATGAGGTGGGTGCTGTCCTGGGGGACTCTGAGGCATGGGCGGTCCCATAAGAACAGGTGAGTCAGAGGGGGGAATCTGAGGAGGGGGAACCGAGGGTGCAGCAGCTCCACTTTGAGCGTCCTCCGCGTCTCCGCTGAACTGCTCCGTTTCTTCGCCTTCATTCTGCGAGTAGCTGGAGCCGCTGGAATATACAGATTATTGCAATATTTTGTGTGAGATTTTAGTAATTCCTTGTAGAGTTTTTAATAGCTTTGATCAATCAGGTTACCCCAGAGCGATTTTGTGTGCCAGGTCTACAGTAGGTTGAACCTTGATCTCAAACAGAGAGGGGATCTTCTTGCTTCCATCTGTGGGGCTGCTCTGACCAGGAGTGGGCAGCAATCCCACTCCAGGAGGAGGTTTGGGGAGAGGGGCGATACCCTGTTTCCTCAAGTCCTCCAGCTCCAACTCGTCCTCACGGGCGTTCTCCTCCTCGGTGTTAATTATCTGTCAAACAAATCAAACAGGAGGAACAAAAATGCTGATGGAACAATTTAGTGAAATTTATTTTCAAACCAATGCATTCGATTTCAAATTATGCACATTCAGATTCAATCTGAGCAATTCAAATTCAATTCCTGCTGGCACAAGATTTATCCCATTCTATTGGAGCAAACACAAAACTAAACCCTCCCGAGTTTCTCTCTTACCTTTTCAAGCAGCTCTTTGGTCACATCCGTCAAAGCATCGTGAGAGAATTTGCAGTTGTCTCCTTGATAACATTTGGCTCCAGTGTGAAAGAACTTGCAAGGGTATTCATGTGCAAAACGCAGGTTAAAGAAACCGGCGTGTGTTTCAAGTTATTAATGCAATGTCATTTTAAAAAAATGCATTTAATAACATTTAGTGAAGGATATTATGCATGTAAATGCAGTGATCTCCTTTGCTGCAGTATCCTTGAAGGTAAAACTTGCAAAGTTCCTTTTTCTTATCTGGTACCACGAGTTCATGCTCAAATTTGCACTGTTCTCCCTGTGAGAAAACAAAACATCTAACTTAGAAGGGAAAAGCAGGTAAATAAGATTTTTAAAAAGCATCTTTAAAACAAGCACCTTAATGCATCGACCCTCGAGGAAGTACTTGCAGATGTATCTTCCATTGTGCTCAACTGTGTGCTGGTTGATGAACTCCTTGCTCATGATTGGTCGTTTCTTCTGAAAGCCAGATGACATTTTTCCATCCTGTGACACAAAATTAATTGCTGGTTAAACAAGTGCTGAATCCGCTTTAATGGACAAAGATAGAGTTTACCTAACAAAACGTCTGGTGGTAATTAGAGCTGCCACAAATAAATATTTAGAAAAAATAACAAAGTTAGAACAAAACTGATGCATCAACTATTAAATTAGTCGCCGACAATTTTAATAGTTGACATAATCGCGACTAGTCAACTAATTGTATGAGCCCTAGTGAGGTTTACAGGAGCACACTCACTTGTCCCATGTCCTCCCCTCCCAGGTCTCCTCCTCGACCCCGCCCACGTCCCATCATCCAAGGTTTGCCCTTGAGCTTCTTCATCTTGTTGAGCATCCCACGTCCTCTTCCTGGTCCGCTGCCTCTGCCTCTTCCTCTCAGCCCAACTAATCATAATAAAAATAAATTAAAATAAAAATCTAACTTATTGATTGTAGTCCATCATAATAAACCAAAAAGTGTTTGGATTTAAAAGTCAGTCATACACTGCTGATGTTTCATCCCCCTCATGCCTCCTCGGCCCATCTGGTCTTTCGAGTGGCGTCCTTTCCCCTGACTTGTTGAGTCTTTCGATTGCTGATACTCAGACATGTCGTCCTCGTAATCGTCCTCCACCTCGTCGTAGTCGTACTTGTCGTCGCTGTAGTCGTCGCTGTATTTGTCAAAATCGCTGCTCTTTTGCGGCGATGACTTCCTGAAGCTGCCGTGGACTTTCTTCGAGTGCTGCGAGTCAAACAGAGAGAGAGGATATCGTCTCGCAAAAAAAGAGATTACAATTTTTTTATAAAAAAAAAAAAAAAAAAAACAGTGAAAGAAAACCCCACCTGGACGTCAGACTCACGACCGTACCCCTGACTCTTCCTGTTCTGGGGCCGTTCGTAGTCCGAGTCGTAACTGTCGGAACTGGAGGTGCTGGAGGGGGAATGATGCTGAGAGGAACGAAAAAAGAAAACCCTCACAGATACAGTTTGAATTCATGTTGGATATGTGGTTGGATTTAAAGTTTCTTACCCTCTGTTTGTCTCGTCTCCGCCTTTTAGACCGTCTCTTCTCTTTGATCTTCTTATACCGCTTCCTTGAGTGTCTGCGTGTCTTCTCCTCCTTCTCTTTGCCCTTTTCTTTTTCCTTCTCTTTCTCGTTGTCTTCCTTCACCTCAGCGGCCTCTTTGTTCTCCTCTTCGATTTCAATCCCCTCGTCGTCTATCTCTCCATCTTCCAGTTCGCCGTCCTCCCTGCAGGAAAGAAAAACAATACATTTAGTAAACAAAGGGTCCAAAAGCCACCGGCTCACGATCTCTTGGGTAAAAAAAAAAATGAAATGAGAGATGGACAGATTTAATCAAACACCTAAAAACTTAATCAATTTTTCTAAAACTGATTTAAGATTTGTTCTGGTAGTAGCTAAACATTAATCACAACAACATGCGTGGAGCATGAACCGATTTTGAGGTCACACGTGTGACATTTACAAGGTTTCACCAAAACAGCCGTAACTTTGTCCCTTCTCATGACAAGTTGATCTTAGTTTGGTCCAAAGGGCAATTCACCCTAAAACTTTTATTGTACAAAACAGACAGTACAAGTTGTGAAGAAGTATTTTCTCTCCATTACTCTTTATAACCTGTGTTTCACTATTTAATAAACAAACTAAATAATAAACATCACATCGAAACGAAAATTAAGTCTAAAAGTGAAATGTGGAGAAATTGGCAGATAATGTTTTAATTAAAGGGGATGATGAATAAATGCCTTATCAATTCATCATTTTAATGATCTGAAATAATCCTAAAAAAAATTTTGAAGCTTTTTTTTTTTTTTTACCAGTAGCAACAAACAAACTGTTTTGAGGAAAAGCACCTTAAATTTTGTGGATTTCCCCTGTGAGCTGGCAAAGTTTTAGTTTCTTTCCAGCTGGGAAATCTCAGTAGTCAAAAACTATTTGAGGTTTCCTCTTTATAATAGCATAAAAAAATCCTCATTAAAATTACAGAAAATTAGGATTCAGACCAAATATATAATAAGATTAATAATAATAATAATAATAATAATAATAATAATAATAATATGTATCATCATAACCAACTAGACAAACTAAGTCATGTCTCTGACTCTGCGTATGATATCAGAATGATCCAGGTATCAAAATGTAGCTTTTAAAGCCAGAAAAATAAAGTGATTAAGTAACTTTAACCAAATTTGACTTGATCCTCATTTCAATGTGATAGGTCACAAATGTGTAGAACCACAAACAACTCAAACAGCAGCCTGACCTGGCTGTGATCCAATCAAAATAAGAAGGTAAATGATTAACAGTGCATGAAGCGTGTAGATGTGACAGTTTCATATCAACTTGGGACACTTTTTCAGCACTGAAAGTATTTTCATAACATGTCAACCGCCTTAAAAACACACACCAGGTGGAGATTGTGGAGCAGACACACCATGAAATTGAAAAGTATGTATAATGATACGGGTCAGTTTTCACAGACAGTAGCAGCTTTCTTTTCACATCATTGTGACGTCATATAAAACTACAGTAATGGATAAAATGATGGTCCTCAAAGCTATTCTCTCCTATTCTTATGAAAACAAAGCAAATCTTTTCAGTATGTACAGAAAAAAGTATAATCTGGTAATACAAAAACAAATAAGTAACTCTACAAAGTGTAATAAATTTATTATCTATAAGCCACGTTATAAGTCATAAACAATAGATAATTTACACGATGTCCAGAATTTAAAGTAAATTGTAAACGGACTGTACTTGTATAGCGCCTCTACTAGATCTCCTACAAAGCTAACATGTACAATAATCTATGGAGACTAATCAGTGCCAATCACATTCATACACTGATGGGACACACATCAGAGGCATTAGGGGTAAAATATCTTGCCCAAGGACACAACAACTGAGACAGCTGGAACGGGGGATCGAACCAGTGACCTTCCGGACTCCCCTAACCACTCTTCCACAGGCGTAGTAAATAATCAGATTTTTCCTCTTAAACCAAATCCTGCCTCAGAGTTATAGAAAAAAAAATCTCTTATAACAAGCAAATGACAAGGACACAAGCCAAGACCCTGAATGAACTATCTGAGCAGTACTGTCAAGTGCCCAGTAGGGGGCGGCAACAAAAAGAAAGATGGGCGTGACGCTTACGTCATTTGCATGGCATCCTGCAAACGTGAGGGGGAAAAAAAAGCCAAGCTATGAATCCCAGCAGCACAACAGAAATATGAGGTCTGCTACCGTGCATGGAAATGATTAAGTCTGATGTGAAATCTAGTCTGTCTGGAACAGAAATATTCATATGCACAAAAAAAAAGGCATGCAAGAATTATTTTAGGGGGGGAATCTTAGAAATGTCTGCAATTCATAAAAATAAAAAGATTAAAAAGAGAGCAAACAGTTAACACAAAGCACCCACGGCACTGAAACGCACAGATGAGCGTATTAAGAATTGCACAAGAATATTACTCGACCTTTCATCCCCTGCAAGCTCAGAGTCTGTCATGTTTTTGTCAAGAACAGGGGCTGGGGGACTGGTGGAAACCAGGCTCACAGAAGCCATTGGAAACACGGATCTGCCTCCCTTCTCCCACCCCGGTACAGGAGTGAATTGAACACAAGTCACTCAAGGAGACGCTGGTTTGTGAGAGACGCTGGAAGATTTCAGACTGGAAAAGACTCACGGTGTTACATGTCTCGACAGAAGAGACAGTAAACAGACATTCTCCTCTTTCATATCAATGGCGTTTTAACCCCTGTGAGCACAGCTCGACACCCCGCTTTGCTAATGTCCCGTCGGTTGACAGCCGCCATGGTGAGACAGAGGAGGCGGAGGGAGAAACAGACAGAAATGTGACCATGTTCGTTGGTTTCAGCATCTTCATAGGCTTTCTCAACGGGCACATCACAAAATGGCTTCTGAGTTTTATGCTGCACATTCCTCGACTGTGTATGCGCCTCGTATATATAGCCTTCGCTGGATCTATCTAACCTAAGAACAGCGAATCCCGGTCAGCGATTGGTCAAAAATCACACGAGTAAGGAATGCCGCGATGTGATTGGTTCAAAGTGATGTCGATCATTTTTTTTTTCCCAAAGCGACGACGACGAGGCGCAAATATTACACTCAGCTCGTGTATGTGCATTGTGTAATAATAAAGTAATGCTCTTATCGACCTCAACAAGGCATAGCACACTATTATTAACCACTTTGTTGACAGCATCATGTTAGCTAAGGGTAAACACCAAGAAGCTCTCCTGCACAACTACATTTCACACAAATCACGCGCCTGCCTAGTTCTGTTACAAACCAGCAGATGTCGCTGTAAGACTGCAAATCAGGTTGGGTGTGGTATGGCAAGCAAATTTATCAAATAATAGTCACAAAGGCTCTACAAATATATTCAAATTATTCTATATCCAGATTAAATAATCATTTAATCGAGCAAGAACGGCATTCGTCTTATTCTCAATCAACATTTTAAATATTTAGAAATGATGACATTATTTATGCATTTATGTTATTGGACATCCTTGTAGATATGGAATAGAAAAGCCTGAATCTAAATGACAAAAGTTAATATCACTTCTCACATGAAGAGTCTCATATGAGATGTTTAAAATGTTGATTGTGGATAAGACAAAAAATAATAATAATAATTTAATTTCAACTAAGAAATTTTGTAATATTGATATTTTTAACAGCTTGCTCTTTAAAAGTTAAAATGAAAACTTAAAGTTCGTGAGAATGTAATATAGCTTTTTCACCTTGGTAAATAAATAAAATTAGGTCAAAGAAATGTACCTTTTTCTAATTCTCAGTTTGGAGTTCTTCAAATATATTTTTGCAAGTAGTAATGCTGGTATAAATATATTTCATTTCTGAATTATTTCGATTAGAAAGAATGCTCTTGTTGACACGTAATAATGTCATTTAACTATGTGGTACAACGACCTGCCATACTCCTCTGCTTATTGTTAGCAGAAAATTGAAAGCATACCAAATGTAAAAACCTATGCATTTTTATTTATTTATTACATTTCAGTTTGTGTGAAAATTAAAATTTAACATCCGAAAAGTGTGCCGGAAAATAAAATAGTTGATCTTAAGCAGCCTGGATCTGATCAGTGGGAGGGGATTCCTGCAGGAAACCAGGGCAGCCTGCAGAGTTGAAACTTTCCAAGAGCGCAGAAAGAGGCTGGAGCGCATCTCTGCTTCGGACACCTGATGTCCCACGTCCTCAGTTTTTCCACAGGAGAAGCGCTTTAAACGTTGTTTTATGGGGATATATGTATTTGTTTATTAACCTCAAGAAAAGAAAGCTGTTAGATATTTGAGCATCTGGGCAGGGAGCATTTCTTCCCGGACTTTTAGAAATGGATCTGTGTTTTCCGCGCAGGTGTCTGATCTTGTTGTGTTTGACAGCGGTTCAGAGTGGCCATACAAGTGTTCAGGTAAGAACAAATAATGCATGTTTTTATTTTTATTTTACTTCTTTGACGAAAAGGTGACCAACCTTTTGTGTTTTTTGACCACCATTTTATCTCCTTTTACCATCCACATCCAAAGTTATTTATGCTTGTTTTATGAGCAGGGGTGTCACCAAGATGAGGCATGATGGGCAATAGCCCCCCTCTCTAAAATTTTGCTGCCTCCCCTTACCCTTGTGAGATTTGTTTAGTGTGGATCATATGATTTTATATACCAGGGCTATTCAACTGGTGGCCCCCGGGCCACATCCGGCCAGCAAGTGACCTAAATGCGGTCCACCAATTGGTTTTTTCACCTCTTAAGTCCAAACCCCCAATTTTCTACTTTAATTAGAGTTCTTTTAGTTAAACATAGACATGTTTGGTATCTACAGAAACGTCAGAATCTTTGATATTGTTTTACTATCACTACTTTTATTACAGGATTCTGAGTGTTGTATATATAATTAAATGTGGCAAAATAAACAATTTCAAATGAAACAGATTTTTGTAATACTTAATTTATTTACAGAATGACTAAAATAAGATAAGATAAATCTTTATTGTCATTGTTGCCCTGAAAAGAACACTGCGATCCACAGACAATGAACAACGAACACCTCCCGTAGTGCAAATAATCAGAACCTTAAAAGGTAAAATAAGAGGTTAAAAAAATGAATAAAAGTAAGATAAAATAAGATTTAAAAAAATGTAAATAACAACCGTAGCAAATAAGCAAATTTAATTGCTGGATGTTTGGTCTGCATTACCTGTGGCCTCCAGAGCAATTTAGTTGAATAGCCCTGTTATATACCTTGTTACTGTAATTAGAATGATTAAAAGGTAATTTAACAGTATTCTACTTCTAAAAACAGAAAGTATCTCAGCATTTTATTTTTATGACAACATTAAAACATGAGGATTTTGATTTTGATGTTCTATACTTTTCAGGGGGCCTCATCAGGCCCCCCTGTTGAAAACTTTCTAGTGGTACCCTTGATTGTTTAATACAATCTACATATTGTTTGAAGTAAAAATCAACAAAACATTACATCTGGATCTTAATCCTCCCACGTTAGCTGGGGATATTTCGCCTCTGCCTTGAACAGGTAAAATAAACACGCCGAGTCCTGCTGCTTCAGCTCAACTGTTCTGTAGCTAATTGTGATTGTACCGAGCCTTCCATACGCCAGCGGAGGAATTTAAGGTATGCCGTGCAGAGAAATGGCTCCAGTGAGCATGTGATTAATAAACTCTTCTGAAAGGATTGGAGACTCTTTCTCTGAGGAGCTCTGCAACGCTTTGGAGCAGACGTTTTCCTCAAAGTAACCGCCCGTGGCACCCGTGCTATTTTGAGTCCCCACTCATTCAGCATTACTCAGTGTGCCTTTGCTGCAGCCGTGCAAAAATATACAGAGGAATAGCATTTTGAACTGAGATTTCCCCCTGACATCTGCCTGACAGCTTCGGTCCAGCTGCGTCTGGAGCTGTGAGCGAGAAGAGGTGAGGAGGAACGAGGAGCCTAGATGGTGCCGCAAAGACAAATAAAGTGAATCGGATCACAGGGAGGTTCGTGTGTCATCAACTGTTGTAAAAACACACTAATGTGTCTTTGGTTGCAAAGAAAAATACTCCCTGAAACCATGACAACTTGTGTGCCCACCAATAACACGAATGACATCATTCTCCACAGCTGCACAATGTTCTGCCACCATTAAACTGAGGCGACCTCTTATTTTTGAAGTGTTTTTGGAATATGCTCTGACACAATGTTTTATTTAAGTTTTTTTAAGTGGTAACTCCGAGTTCTCATGCTTCCTTAACAGACATGCATGGATAAGCACCAGGTGGTCGGCTTGCTGCGTCAGATGGAGAAGTTCCTCAAAGGCCAGGAGATCCGGTTTACGGAAGGTCTCCGGATCATGAAGTCGAAGCTGGCATCGCTTCAGAACTCTGTGTCCAAGTTACCCCAAGCTGACCAATCAGCAGGTGAGTGGAGAAAATGCATCATGACTGTCATCTTTTAAATTACTTCTGATCCAAACCATAATTAAAAACTACAATTAAATAAGCAGCTAAAAGCTAAAATGAGATCATTATGTAAAAGTTAAAATTAGCAGAAATAGCTAAAGGCTAACATCAGGAAAACCAGTTAAAAGCTAAAATTAGCTCCAAAAAGTCGCTAAAATATAAAATTAGCAAAACAGTGGCTAAAGCCTAAATGTATCAAAAATATCTAGCTACAATTACCAAAACCATAATTTAAAGCTACAATTAGCAAAAAGGCAGCTAAGAGCTAAAATAAGATCATATGCAAAATTTAAAAATCAGCAAAAATAGCTAAAGCTAACATTAGGAGAACCAGTTAAAAGCTAAAATTAGCCCCCAAAAGTCACTAAAATATACAATTAGTCAAACAAAACCTAATAGTATCAAAACTTTCTAAAAGCTACAATAAGCAAAACCATACCTGAAAAGCTACAATTAGCAAACGAGCAGCTAAAAGCTACAATAACAAGATCATATGCAGTGGTGGGCACAGTTCCCCTAAAGCACTAATAGGGGAACTAATTCCCTGATTAGTGCTTTAGGGGTTTTGCTAATTGTAAAGTTCATTAGTGGATTAGCATTTGCTAAATTTATAGGCTGAATTTAGAAGCACTAACTGAGGTCTAAAAATATTATTGATCAATGTTAATGTTAACAGCTGACGGTGTTAACCCCTAACGCAAATAAAACCTAAAATAAAATCACCAGTGAAAAATATATCAGTTGTAAGTGATCATCGTATTAACATTTGTCACCATGAAAAGTGGGCAATAATACGTGTTAGCAAAATATCACATGAGACGAATGTATCTTAATGAAACACATTATTTTGTTATGTATTTGTATGTTTCTCTTAAAGTTTTATTTCTTACTGAGTGACAGCAGAAATTCAGGCCCAGTTGTGTTACAACAGAACAGAGTCATCCAGCGGTTCAGAGTCGAGTATTTTACAGGGGAAGTGGATTTGTGGAATTGTGTTGTTTGGCAGCGAACACTGAGATGAATTTGTGACGGACCCTTCAGCTCATAACTCTGTGAAGAATGTTTTGCAGGACAGGAAGAGGTTGATATTTGACATTTACAGCAATAAAACCTTAACAAAACAGAAAGAGGAAAAGAGAAAAAGTCACCCAACCTGCTCAGATCTGGAAAACCCAAAAATCTTAATAGAAAAAAAACAGTTTCTCTCTCTTTTTTTCTTTGGATTTTTAGTAAATTATGAATTTTTACTAAAATATTGAACTTTTAAAGTATATTGTATGTATTTTTATTTTATAATTTGGGCATTTTTTTGACAACTTTAACAAAATAAGTATAAACTTTTTTTTATACACTTTAGTTTGAGCTCTGTTTTACTTGTCACCGATACTTTTATTGACACAAATACTTAACAAATGTACTCATTTTATACATAATGACAGAAAAAGATGGGTATAATTGGATAATTGGCAGCTGTCCTAAAAACTATAAAAAATTATTCACCCACTGGATGTTTTATGTGTTTATTGGTGTCATAAACCAATCATGGTCAATATAAACTCTTTACATTTTTAAAAACCTTCTTTATAGTTGATGATGGATTCAACAGAACCTCTGGGCAGGTTTAGGTCCATGATGTGTTACTCAGCCCAAAATCTAACCTAATAACTCTGTTATATAATGTAATTAGGAGTAATTTCACACTGTTAGTGCTGTGCTGACCCAGGACTGCTGGTCCAGCACTGTTTGACTGTAAATGAGGCGTTCAGACCATCGTTTCCCATGAAGGCTCAGCCGCTGCCTAGCGAAACGTATATATATCCCCGGGCAGAGAATACCAGAGGATGTTCAGAGGCTTTTTTTTTCTCCCTCTGCAGCTCCCACCGCCTGCCCCTCCCTGGAAGCCCCTGCTCACGGAACAAAGTTTGGCTCCAAGTACTTTGTTGGACACGAGGTTCACTTCACTTGCGCCCAGGGGTACCAGCTCGTTGGTTCTTCCACGCGGGCCTGCAGAGACAACGGCACCTGGTCGGGCGTCGGCGCAGTTTGTAAAGGTGAGCTGCGGTGTGCAGCCGATCGTAACGATCAACGATAAATCGTCCAGGAGGGGAAATTTCCAAACGTTAGGAATGGAGAATGTTTTCAATTGGAACTTGTACACAGCAAAAACAGGAGTGTTCAAATTTCAGTGTTAAATTTTTGGGTGTTAATTTAACACCCCCTAGGGTTACCTTATTACTTTCTGAGTGTTGGTGTTAATTCACGGTGTTGATTTCCTCAGTGTTGTATCAACAGTGTTAAATAAGCTCCGCCCACTGTTATGTTTTATATAACACTTAACAGTGTTGTTACATAACACCATGCAGTGTTGAAAGAAGTATTCTGAAAAGCCCCGCCCTCTTCCACCTCATCTCAGACAGACCAGTATTTACCAAGCATTCCTGTTGAAATGTTAATATGATACCCAGTATTGTTGAATATTATACACTGGGTTGTGTTAAATTAACAACAAAATGAGTGTTAAAATTTAACACTTTCACAACTGTTATTTTAACGCAAGTGTAGACACTTTGTTGGTGTTGAAATTAACACTATGGGTGTTAAATTAACACTGGCATTTTGGCTGTGCAACCTCTGTGATTTTATGCACCCAGAGAAACATTTGCAATTGATTTTATGGGATTTATTGTGGTGTTTCATTACTCAAATACTTAATTATTCATTCCTGAGCTAAATCCCTCTTGTCCATATAAGGTTTCTGAGCCTCTGCGGCGCCTTGATGACAAACTGAGAAAGACTTTAGCTCTAAAAACCCCAAAGAAGCTCCTCAGAACAGACACGAGGCAAAAACAAAAGTCTTTCTTCAAAGCTGCTGCTCTTTAATGAAACACCTGTTTAGTTGGAATTAAATGACTGCAAACACAGAAAAAAACACACCTGTACTACATTCCACTGTGGGATACCTTCCCCTCCAGGTCTATGCTCTTCATTAACAGCTACTGTAAAGTTACCCCTCCCTGCTGCTCATGTTTCACTGCTTCTTTGGTCCGTTGGTGGGGTTACATCCAGATAATACCCTGACTTTGGTCTGATAGCACACAAGTATGCCAAGCATGCTACTGGTCTCCATATCAGCCTGAAGTCAAAGAATTCCAAGTGGCACACTCAGTTGGACACAGGTTTATTACTTACTGTTTAAAATAACATGAGAGGACCCTGATGCTCCACAGTCTTATTAAGTAAAAGTAAGGTGGCTAGCGGTGACTAGCAGCAATTATTGTTTATGTTTGTTGCAGGATTATACATCATGCTGGCTAACCACTGCTAATGTGTCTAACAGTGCTAAAGATAGTGTTTAGCACACCATATAAAGCTGCTCAAAATAATTGGGAAAGTGAAAATAAAAGTATTTTTCAGAAGTGAAGTGTTGAATTTATTTAACCAAGTTGTGTCAACTGGTTCCATGAATTGAATACACATTTTCTTTAAAAGAAAAACTATCAAATTTAACTTAATTAAATTCAACAATTCATATTTTCATGATGTTCCAGTCATATTTAAATTTGCAGTGTGTAATCAGATGGTAAAAATAAGTAAAAGTATAATTTTTATGTATTGAATGAAACAAAGTAAAACATAAGTTAAAGTTACTATAAAAAAACAACTTAAGAACTGTAATGAAATACAGTTGTTACTTTGTTATTTCCCAACGTTGTGCATTATGTTAAATTCAGAGTTTGACTAAAACATCTACAATTTGGTTATTTCTCAACACAAAATGATTGTATTCTGAAACGTCCATCATGAAATATAACAGGCGACTTTAAGGAATGCCAGGGCTTTAATCATTGGTTATGAATTTCAGTAACAGATCTTCAATTGCTAAATTTCCAAAAGTGGTATTAAAGAGGCTGAAAAACCCTAAAAAAAGCAGAGTTTTAAAATATCCAGAACCTTTTCATGTCGTTGCCCGGTGGTAGAAGAGCCAAATAAAAATGAAAGGATCTGCTTTTCATTATTTATAGATATAAAAGCGTAGCTACTGCTTTGTAATTTGTACATCTGCTCAGCTCTCAGAGCCAACTACAGAAAAACATTAAAAGACACAATGTAACTTTGTACAACACTTCATTGTAACACAGTTATTTTGTGTATTATAATTTTTTTCCCTCAAATAAGCTGTAAACCTTGGTGAAATATTTGGGCTTTATAAGATATGCCTGATATGTGGGAAGGTTTTCATGTTCGCCCTATGCATCTGTGGGTTTTCTCTGGGTACTCTGGTTCCCTCATACTGACCAAAACCATGTCTGTTAGGTTAACTGGTAACTTTAAATTAGTTGCCAGCAGGGGGCAGAGCCACAGGGGTGTTCAACATGTGCCACCCCTGGCACCTGATTGGCCACCCCAGGTGACACCCCCAAATACATGAAAAGTGGGTGTGAATCTTGTATTTTGTTAAATATTGTTCTCTGATACTACTGTACAGTTTTTATATGTTTAAAAATAGCTGAATTATAGCCCTTTGTAAAATGAACCTTAGGATTCATGGTTAACTTAATTTAAGATTAGCATTGAGAATCAGAATGTGATCATTCAGTCATCATTAGTTACTCCACAACAAATTTTATCTTAATAAGTCTTAAAATGGCTGAATTATAGCCTTTTACAGTTAGCTGTGGTGGCCATTTTGTTAGAATTTGGTAAAGACTTTTTTTTGGCTACTTCTACAATAATCTTCAACTTCGTATGCCTAAAAATGTCTGAATAATAAGTTTGGACTAGCATTCAGCATGTTTTTTAATATATTATTTTAGCTACAACCACACAAACCTTCAGCTCAATATTTCTTAAAAAATCTGAATTAAAGCTACTTGGATCTAGCTGTGGTGGCCATCTTGAATTTTCTAATCCAGAGTGCTTTTCTTTATTTGTATGTACCTCCCCCTACCCCCTAAAATAATAATAATAATAAATAAAAACCTTGGCCACCCCTGTGCCACCCCATGCAAAGAAGAAGTCTAGCTCCACCCCTGGGCGACAGCTCTCTGTTACTCGAAAAGGAAAAGCAGGTAAAGATTCATCATTCTATCATTAATGTTATTCTCTTGTTCAACTGCAGATGTGAGTGAGTGTGCAAGTAATCCCTGCCAAAATGGAGGTACCTGTGTCGAAGGTGTCAACCAGTACAGATGCACTTGCCCTCAAAACTGGAGCGGGTCACACTGCCAGCTCCAAACCCAGACAGGTCAGCACCACACATGTTTGGTTTACTTATATTTGTAGGTCCATCTAACCCAGCTGTCCCTTATTTACGCAGCGCCGCCCGAGTGGAGCGTCATGAACGACCCAGCGTTTAGCCGGAGACCTCGCTGTGCCCAAGTGAACCAAGCCCGACACTGCAGCTGTGACGCAGGCTTTCACATGAGTGGCACCTCTGACAACAGTATCTGTCAGGGTGAGCTGCGATTACGTCTTTATTTAATTGATCCCTGTGGGGAAATTCTCCCGCTGCTGTTTCTCCTCTCAGAAAAAAAAAAGAGGTCAGCTCTGGAGCACCGGCAGCACGGTTCCCTGCTCCTGACATCCCTGAAGGGGCAAACAGCAGATGTTACAGAGACTTTACAGAAGGAAAATATCACTCAAGTGGCCTTTCTCATCTTGATCCAAAACGAGAGCCAGTTGTGACAAACAAAATTAGATTTTATTTTTTTGAGAATGCAATGCAAAGACTGTGAGTGCTGAGAAAGCTGAAACTAAGTAGTGAAAGATGAAATAAAAAGAGAAACTAAAAGTAGCAAAATGGTAGCTAAAATCTAAGTAGCAGAATGGAAGCTAAAACAGAAAGTTAAATGTAGCAAAACTGTAGAACATTAGAATAAAACATTACTAAATTGTAGCTAAATGCTAAACTTAGCAAAATGCTAAATTGATTAAACGATAGATAAATGTTTAAACAAGCTAAGCTGTGCTAAATTGTAGGTAAAGGATGAAATAAACCAAGATGTAGTTAAACCAATGCTACAATCTAAAAAGTAATACAACAGTAGCTAAAACAATTCTACAATCTAAAATTAGTAGGTACAACAGTAGCTAAACCAATGTTAAAACCTAAAATTAACAGTAGCTAAATCTATGCTAAAATCTAAAACTACAAGAGTAGCTAAAAGCTAAACAAACAGAGATATAAACTATAAGCTACATTTAACAAAACAGCAGATAAAAGCTAAAAGTAGCAAAATAGTTGAAAGCTAAAGGAATACAAGAGGAGAAAAATATAACAAGAATGCTGAAGTAGATGTTTTAAGAAAACAATGTAGAAGGATTTAAAGGGTCTTTCAATTGTGATTTATTTAATTAAAATTTAATATTTTTAAAAATCTAACATTTACAAGAACCAAAGTCCCAGTTTTGTCTAGTGTTTTAATAAATGAATGAATAACAGCACCATGTACACAGATGTACTTGTAAAAAACTTCACAGGAGAATTATAAACAGGAAAGCATCAGTGTTAATGCTGACTCAGCACTCGCACCATAATCTTCTTGTTAAGTCACAAGCTGATTAGCATTGGGTCAGAGTTCAACTGTTTTTAAGTTTTAATTGCTTGCATAACATTTCAATTAAAGGATTTATCTTTACAGTGGCTCCAAACACAACAATCTACGAGCTTCACGAAAGCCAATCTAAATAGTTGTGATATCTTTAGAGGAGTTATTTTACTTGTATAATTGTTTTTTCAACAGATGTAAACGAATGTGAAGTGTACCGGTTGGACCAAGGAGGGAAACTGTGCGTCCACGAGTGCGTAAACGTCCCAGGCTCCTACCACTGTTCTTGTCCCAGCGGTTACAAGTTACTTCCAGATGGGCGGAGCTGTGAAGGTGAGTGAAAAGGTTTAGAAAAGGACAAAGACTCTTTCACAGGGGCCTTGGCTGCAGATCTGATTGGGCAACACTCGCGTTTTAGTAAGACGAGGAATCTTTCGAAGCAAAAGTTTGCTTTTCATCAGAGGTGTCTGCCTGCCTCACTTTCACAGTTGCCCCTGAAGCTCACGGCGCGGCGTCGGCCACTGGAACATATGACCTCAGCTTTTCCCAACAGAAGGGATCTTTAGGACACGAGGCACTCTTGGAAGACTAAACCTAAAAAACTAAATAAAGAGCCGAGCACCCCCTGCCCAGACCGCGGCAGCCAGGAAGCATGGGAGTCGGTCTGGCAAGTCCCTCTACCCTGTCTTTCATTCTTACATGCCTCTGATGTTTTGTCTTCCAGATGTGGACGAATGTTTGAGCCAGAATCACAACTGTAGTCGAGGGACATCTTGTATCAACACTGGGGGAGGCTTTCGATGCGTCAACCCAGAGTGTCCCCGCTCACATGGCAACACCAGCTACGTCAAGACATCTCCTTTGTAAGTGGATACGCCACATTTGTTTAATCCCTTCTGTTAATTTAGGTAAAATACCAGAACTGCATCTAAATGCGCTGTTATATTCCTTATTGTTTGGGATAGAGCTGAACATTTTGCCTCATAAATGAGCCGATGACTTCAATGTTCAGGTTCAGCAGTGATCCAGTGACCCGGCTCACTCCAAACAAGGTCAAAACTCTCAGACTTGTGACTTCCACATGCTTCACAGATAAACTCTGTCATTTAAAGAGATGTTTTATACAATTTTGGACCTTATTTTTCACAAATAACTTTATTTTAGTTGCTTAATCTTTGCTCGGGCTACAAGAACATTAAAGTATTTGTTGATATCTGCTTGCAAAAACATGCTCGTAGCCGCAGCGCTGTCTCGCTTCGAGTTGTTATCTATTATTTCAAGCTGTTGGTTTGACTTTCTCATTCACACCAGCTTTGTTTCTTGGAGCTAGAAGTAACGTGCTACGCAGCCAAAAGACACAGTCAGTAAATGCAACCTCATCATTAATTAGGCTCAACTTAAAGCTCTAGTTCAGTTCAGAGGAGTTTTTTGAAAACTGATCTCTCTTTAGTTGCTGTAAAGTAAAAAATAAAAAGCCTTTAAATGTTCTTTTATTGCCTAGTGTTTGCTTAATAAAAAGTATAAAAAGACACCTGGCTAAAAGCTGTAAAATGTAATGAGATCATGTTCTCCCATTCTAATGGGGTTCAAATTGATCCTGAAGTTTGCTTTCTGCTGAGGAGTAAAAGTTTAATCACCACAGCAAATGAAATTATCCCTGGTTAGAGCCAGTGTGTTTCCAGGATTTACCTTTTTAGGCAGAATTTCATCAAGTCAAATCATATCAATAAAATGCAGACTCAGCAACAGAAACACATCACACCACCATGCTGCTGTGAGACTTTGCTTCCATCAGGTCTGGCCCGTAGCATAGGCAGTGTAGGCAAACGTTAAGGGGGCCGTCTATCTAGGGGGCGACATAAATGAGGGATGAAAAAAGAAAAGAGAACTTTTTATCGGGTTAATTTAGTCTTTAGTCTTTTTTACTATATGAGGTTATATGAAGCATATTTTGTGATAAAAGTATTTAATGCAGTCAAGACTGCTGGTGCTCAGTGTGTAAATAGAAAATAAAATAAAGAAAATGGAAGTTTCAGTTATGATCTCAGATAAAGTTTGGATTAAAATCAGTTTTCAGTGATCTACCTTCATAAAATACTGATTTTATTAATCCTGAAAATTTAGTAAAATGCTATTTAAATGGCTGGAAAATGCATAGTTTTGCATAATTCAATTCAATTCAATTCAGTTTATTTATATAGCGCCAAGTCACAACAAATGTCATCTCAAAAACAATATATCTAAAGAAGCCAGCAGATTGTGTTGAATCTTCGTCACCGTCTCCCATCCTGAGTAGCACATAGGCGACAGTGGAGAGGAAAAACTCAATTTTAACAGGAATAAACCTCCAGCAGAACCAGGATCAGGACAGGCGGCCATCTGCCTCAACTGGCTGGGTTTGAGGGGACACAAGAGACACAGGACTGGTCCAGGTGTATTTTCCTTTGGAAGAGAGAGAAAGAAAACAGGTAATTGATAGAAGTAATTATAACAAACATATAGAGGAGAGAGACTAAAGATAATAGCAGAGTGAGAAAATGTGGTCAGTTTGTCCTCCAGCAGTCTAAGCCTATAGCAGCAT
>JARVGW010000001.1:21943013-21955157 GCA_031762495.1 Anablepsoides rubrolineatus | reverse complement strand
TTTTTTTTGTATGTTTAAATATAGGTTCCTGACAAAGTCAAAAAGTCTTGATGCAAAAAACATATTTTAAAGGCACTTTTCATGCATTTAAAACTAAAAACGGGTCGGTACAAACCCTAACAGAGTAGGAAGGTTAAATGTGGATGGTTGCTTGCTCTTAAGTCTCAGTAGTAAAGTCCATCTTGCAGTTGGATCTGAGAGCGCAGCAGCAGCAGATCACTCCAGCTGCATGAGGAAGCTCACCTGTATGGCAGGCTGCTTTTACATATAATTACGTTCCAGGTTCTGAAAATGGCTTTATGACTACACAGCTTAGTTTTTGGGTTTTTGAGAGATACATACAATTCAACTAATACAAATTAAATTTAAGACTTTTTAATGTTATGTTATTTTAAAAAGCTTTTTCTCAGTTAATATATATTAGTAATGTTTCTGCTGTTAATCATAATTCTCGTCATTCTGGTTTAGCCAAGGCCAAAGATCCTGAAGGCCAAACTACAGGAGTTATCCATCTGAGGGGCAGGTATACATTTAACCGTGAAATGTTTAAGATGTTTATAAAATGTTCAACCCTTAAACATTTGCACTTAGAATTTAGAATTTCTTTCATTTATCTTGATGTTTAGGTTAAAAATTCTGGTCATAGAATCACTTTAAAATTACTTTTCAGTAAGTTAAATGTCTACGATTCTGGTTCAAAACACAAAACTTTATTTTTGCTAGATTGTTAACAAATTATTTGAGAGTTAATATTGCCTTAATGGACAATGATTTAAAAAAGTGAACCATTAAAACATCAACGTTAAATATGATGTGTTTGCAAATTTGGTTGCACCTAACTTTTGTACTGGTGCACCTAAGGAAAAATGTTAGGCGCACCAGAGCGATCAGTGCAAAAAGTTAGTCTAGAGCCCTGTTAAATCAATGAAGGATTATAGTAAAGCTGACTGTAGTATTTGCTGTTGAATCATTGCTTCATTGTGCTGCTTGGTTTATTTTTATTTTTTAAAGTGGCCATTTAATGTTGGCAAATTAAAACTGGTTTTCCAAATAAATGGTCTCTATTTACACTGAACTTCTGCCCATCTTTACTTAGCTCCTCTAAAAAGCTATTTTTATACCCCAGTCTTCTCACTGACCTGTTGCCAATTAACCTGATTGATTTGTGGTGAAACACTCCTCCAGCATCCGTATACAAACTTACAGCTTTTTGCTGCCATCTATTTCAAAACAACCTTCTTTTCTTCTTTAGTTAAACACAGACAAACAGAAAACACTTTTTAAATATTAGAAACTTAACATTATGGCTGACTGGTTTACTCTAATATAACAGAATTACAACAGAAAGTGCAGCAGAGGACCTACCAATGACAGCAAATATTAAAGTGTTGGTGAAGTGCCTGTAGAGAGACAGCTTCACAGGGTTTCTCCTCAGCTTCAAGGTTTTGATGGTTTGGGCCAAGCTGACAAAGATGTTAACGGCAGTCAAAGAAAACAGACAAACAGACTTCACATAGAAACTAACAGAAGAGTCCTCAGGATTCCAAACTTCTGATAAACTGAACCGTACTGCTTTGTTACAGAGCGTGAGGAGCAAATAGGAAACCACACAAGGAAAGGTTGCACGTGCACCAAAGGATATCCACCAGCATAAAGAAGAATCAAGCAGAGCCAGGGGAATGTTGGCCAGCAGGGACAAGTCAGAGTCTTTTGTCTGGAGGGGACCACAGCGCAGGATCAAAAGGACACAAAGACAAGGAGCGAGATGAGGGGAAACAATAAGATAGGATGGGTAATAAGGATGGCAATATAGTGAAGAAAAGACACCACCATTTAACCAAGTGCCAAAAATAAAACACCACACTTAATTCCCAAAGACCAGAACGTCCCACAAACACATGGCTCAGTACACAAATACTTTGTTTCACTGATAACTCCTGATTATTACAGCTGATTAATACACTAGAAGGATATGAACCAGATGGTGCAGGAATCAAACACAGCCAGAACAATTGCTGTCATGAGAGCCGGACCATTGTCTCGGCCCTTTGGTTTGTATCCCATAACAAACAAAAATATACACAAATGTCAATACACACAATCAAACAAAAAAGCCTAAAGAATTTTCTTAGCATTTAAAATAAACGGCAGATAAAAACAGCTTCTTTGTCTTTATCAATTCATTTTGATGTGCCAAACAGCTGATTACCAGTTCTTTAAGTTGAGGAATATAAGCATCCAACAGAAACCTTGGAATAAAATACAGAACTTCCGGACATTATTTAAGTGAGAAAAATAACTATCTGCGTAACTCACCCCTGTAATCCTCAGGATGCCTTCGATGCTGGCAAAGGCAAAGTACAAAAAGCCGAGCCCCACAACTCTGTGCATCACAGTTCCGAGTCGTGGCCTAAAAAAACAAAACAAATCATTTTAATCATCTTTATTGTTGCTTTTTATAATATCAAGGAAGTTGAGCTGTGTCTGGATGTGTAATACTTTTATCTTTGGTGCAATCTCACTGTTTGTAGTTTCAGTTCAGCTGTGCTATTCATTGAGAATTACTCATGGGACATTTTTTTATATATTCTTATGTCTTGCAGTCACTGCACCTCTGCCTGCAACAAATATCTCTTAGGGGACAATAAAGTATATCTTATCTTAAAAAAAGGAAGAAGAGTGTTTTATCGTGTGCATGCTGATTCAGCATTTTTTTTGTTTCCGTTTCTATTTACTTACTACTTCTGAATACTTTTATTTTAATCATTCATGTAAGATGTCCGGCTCCAATTGAAATAGTGAATAATTTTAGTATTTATTGCTTGTTTTATTCTTTAAACTATTTCTATTTAATTTTTTTTAAAATCCCCATTAAAATACAATGAAGACAGATGTTTTGCTAATTTGAGCTATTTGTGATGTGCTACTTTAGCTTTTAGCCACAGTGTTGCTTGGTTTAACCTAAACAATTCATTTTATTCATTCTTCAACAAATCTCAGTGAAATCATTCATACTTTATTATGCCATAGCCCAGGCTGACGATGATGACGAGTAACCGAGCCAAAGTTCTTTTGAGAGCGGAGACCAACTCAGCAAAGATCAACAAGCCTGGAGCTTAAAAAAATGTAATAATAAAACAAAATAAGTAAAAATAATGATTCTTTAAACATTCTGAAATCATTTAGAGATGCTCACAAGCAGAGCCAACAGCATTGGTGTTCTCATATTCAGCACAGAAGACCGCCTTCTCCACCATCCCGAGGAAAATGACCCCCGCGATCCAGAACTGGATCCTCAGCAGATCCTTCCAGTAGCAGGCCGCCCACATGAACCACAGCAGAGCGTACAGGATGTACACTATGCACATTACCATGTAGAACTGCAAACAGACGGCAACGATTAGACATCAAATGAATCACATGTGGAAGGTTTTCATTAACTGGTGACCGACTTCCCGAAGAGCCATTTAACCAGAACAGATTGTTTTGTTTTCTTTCTTTATGTTGAGGTTAGATCAGGTCAGCTTAGGTTTACAAATTAGAACTATAAAAACAAATAAAACTAGAAGAGGAGGACTGTGACGCATCTTGTTTTAAACTGTATCTAAGGGATATGTCCAGTGGATCCTTCTTCCTGTGGGCCGACTGGAAGATTTTTTTGTTTGTAATGCAGACGATGCGAGAGACACTAGTACAGCTTTAAATAAAAAAAAAAAGCTGAATAAAAGTTCTAAGTTTAAAGCAGTTGTGTTGTTAAGATTTCTGTCCTTTGCATAAGACAAGAAAAAAAGTGTTTTTATTCGTGTCAAAAATTAGCTTGAAGCTGGTTCCTTAATTCTTTATGTACTGCCTCTAAACTAATTTTGTTCAATTATAATATTAATCTAGTAACATTTAGCTCATTTCAATCTTCATTGCTGTTTAGTTTCATCACAGTTGCTAGACAAGAGGACATATGCTGGGGTAGGGGGCGGGAATAAAGCTAAAAGCTAGACCATCCTAATTTACAGCCACATAGACCGGGTAGCAGTTTTGTATAAAGTACCAAAGTAATACTTGAGTAAAAGTACAAGTATCTTACCAAAAAATTACTTTAGTAAAAGTTAAAGTCTCCTTTAGGAATATTATGTGAGTAAAAGTCTTAAAGTATCTGATAATTTTTGTACTTAAGTATTAAAAGTGAAAGTATTGATTTAAAATGAGCAGTTAGATTTTCTGTAATCACAATTATTAGGAGGTGACCTCCCCAAAAAATGTAGAAATTACTGTTGTATTAAAATAATTTATGTTAAATTTAGGATGCACTAGTCTAGCTGTTTCAGTTTATATATATCAAGGCTGCACAGAGCTTTTCTCCAAAAAAAAAAATCTATCCAAGGGCTGCGGCCAAATGCTATAATATAATTCATGAAATACAAATACTTCTTAAATACAGTCCTTTTATTTTAATGATTATGTCCTGCTGGAGTGTGACATGATTTGTTTGTGTACAAACTAATACAGTATCAGAATTTTATATATTTAAACTTCTCATTCAACCACAATTAAATTCACTCTATCTAGGAGGCACAATTTATATCAACAAAATAGGTGGAGTGTACTAAACTAAAAATCAAAACAGTTTAAGAAACCTACAGCCTCAAAAAAAAAAGTAAAATCTTCCACAAGAACCAGAATAATTCACCTGAAAACCACTAAATGAAAGATAAACAAACAAGTATATTTTCTGGAGAGGTCAACTTACGATCATGAGAGGCCACTCTGTGATAGAGATGAAGCCATGTTTGCCTTTCATCACCACATTTACTGGAAAAACAAAATTCTGACATTAAAACACAAGAAAATTTTCATTTTGAGGCTGTGAAGTCTCAACTCCCTTAAATATGCTGAATCACACCATGAAACATTCTACCTGTTAAACTCCAGTTTGCTTTCTTTGAAGACACAACCTTCACAACCAGCAGGTAAGGTCCATCCCTCCATGTGGTGGCTATAACATTGTCCTTTATCTTCACACTGTTGTTCTTTACATTGCCATACTCTTCAGAAATCCAATTTTTATCCTCCAGTTTTTGCTATGTGCACAGTTTAAGGAAGGTTAAAAAAACATGACAAGTTTTCTTTGGTCTCACGAATAACACTAGTATTTCTGTTTTCTTACAAGCATTTCTTTTTCGGCAAGTGGAACAACTGGACGTGGCTCCGCCTTCGATTTCTGAGAAAACAAACACAAAGATGATGGACCCAAATACAACATAATAAATGTCAAAATATAAAATGGATTGAAGAAGTTCACTTACTTTGAGCATGGGGAAAGAAGGCAGACTCTTGTGGCACTTTATTAAACTGTGTCTGTGTTCGATGTACTCTCCCTGGCTGTTGGGTTTTGGATCCAGACTCTCCCCACGACTCTGAGGCGTCTTGTCATAAATTTCCTAACATGGTCAAAATTCAAAAATCAGAAAGAGTTCTGAGAGCCACAGCTGATTTAAAAATATAACAAAGTATTTTTACTTACTTCAATATTATTGTACTCATTAAAACAGGGGTAATATTTTAAAAGCCATTGAATAGTGAAGTCCACCTCCCCGGGACAATAAAAAGACACAACTAAAAAAAAAATAAGTAGACACATTAAACAAATAGGAATGTCAGTTGTTTGGTCAAACCTAAATTAAATTATCTTCACAACTCACCTTTCAATTCAATATTAGTGTTTTCAAACATGGCTTTTCTTATTAGCAGTGGTCTTGAGGTCTGGAAAATAATTAAAGTTTGTAAGCTACAATGCAATCGGAGATGATGTTCTAAATAATAATTACTTTAGCAAACTCAATAATCATTTAGGCCTAATGAAGCTGTTCTGTATTCAAACCAGAAACATTAAAGTCAATATCTGCTTTAATGAGAAATAAACTTGTCTTTAACTGGAAACTTAATGGTCCACAAACAGCCTGACTCTCTTCTGGGGATACATAATACTGCAACCAGAATACAGGAAATTGAATCTTCTCAGTAGTTAAATTATTTATCAGAGGATTTCCATTTCTCCAAGGACAAAACTCTAAGAACTGTGACTTCATGGTAAACGACAAAATAGGACTTTACAAGTACTAACTAGTGGGAGAAGCAGGTTTCCATAGTTCAGGACTGGGATTATTTCTACACATTAAACCCCACTTGATGTTTAAATACTCACATTGGGGTCAGGACCCTAACTTTAGAAAACATTAAGTAATAATTTCCCGCAAAAGCCAAAATAAATAACATTGTTTTTCTATTTGATGCTGTTTAACTTGAGCTGGCTAACGCTAGCTAGCCTTTAGCTAACCCAGAGGCGCTAATTATTAAAGCTTAAATCGTTTTTTTTTTTCTTATTTAATTGTGTATTTTATCAGATAATATAAAGAATAACGTCTCGTTATTGTAAGTTGCTAAAGAAATACTTTCAATGAAGGACAACATTGTCATATCACCAAACAAGCTGCAGGTAAGTGAACACAACACGACCAGTGCAGCTAACGCTAGCTTTAGGTGCCCCGCAGTTTTTACAGTTTCCAGGTGATACTCACATTATTAATTGTGAATTTCCACAGCCCTGTCTCTGGCGCCGCTCTAGCTTCATTCACACTACTGAGTAAAACTACAAAAAACACCACCCATGGACACAAATCTCCTCTTGTCGGACAGTTCCACGTCCACATCCTGACAGCAGCTGCCATGTTTGCATGGCTCTGATAATTCCTTACCAACAGGAGGCGCCCTGAACGCAACACACGCAAAATACGGTAAGTGTTGCAGCAATTAGGTGGAATAAATAAATAAATAAATAAATAAATAAATAAATAAATAAATAAATAAATAAAGAAAGAAAGAAAGAAAGAAAGAAACACAACAATGATAATAATAATAATAATCCATAAAAGTTGGTCTCAAATGATTTTATATGCAAAGAATATTTATTTTTATAATACAAGATCAACTTATTGTTCTATACATGTCCTTATTTACACTGAAACACAGAATACTGTCAAGGTTTTCACATTTCAGAGCATTTTAAGCTTATGAAAAAGGAGCATTGCCATGCCTGATGTTGTCACATAATATTTTCCCGACACTGAACCATAAACTGGCCACATGAAGGATAAACAGCTTATAGACCAACATTAACTGTAAAGAGGGTGGTGGAGGTGCTTAAAGTGCAACCAGGAGAACCAGTTAGTGCAGATGAATTGTGATGAGAGTTTTAACGAAGCGTTATAAAAGCAGCGAAGTGTCACTCGAGCTGTGATCCGTGGTCGTTTCATCAGTTCTCGCGTCTTCGTTTGTTTGATTTAAAGTTTCGCCCGACAGAAGAGGAGTGTCCACCGCAGGAGATCTCTGTGAGTTACTAGAAGAGATCACCACCACGTAGCGGTCGCTATCCCCGTCCTCCTCCTGGCACCCATGAACGTCGGCAGAAACGACCGCGTTTCCTGCCGCCTGGCGGCTGCAGGACGGCGAGGAGCTGCACGCCGGCTGCTCCTCAGGAGGCGCCTCCTGATAGCGGTCCTCCTCGGGAAAGCTGGTGTTGATGTAAATGATATCTGCTCTGCTGGAAGACTCGGGGAGCTTTTCTGCAAGCTTTTCCAACTTTTCCCGCAGCTCGAGAAACAAAGGTCTGTCCACTGGGTCGGTTCTCCAGCAGCTGTACATGATCTCGTATCTGCACAGAAAGAAAAAACAAATTAAAGGATATTTTCTTGCTACGTCAGATCAGTGTGCTGTTTTGTAGGAAATCAAGGCTTCAAAATGGGCACGATTCCCTGCAAAAACAGCTTTTTTATGAGAGAAGATGCCACGTGAAAAGTTCTTCTCCAGGATTGGAATCAAAATGACACAAAAAGAGCATCATACTGAAGCCTAACTCTGCTAAAATTATTACGATTTTTAATTGAAACAATGTTTGAACCCCTTTTAGTTTCATTCCCAGCATGTAAATAATCACAGGGAGATATCAGTAGTAGTATTATAGTAATTAGGTTTGCTGATATTGTTATTATATTGAGTCATTAGCAAAGTGTGCAAACGTAAACCATTATATGAGGTCACAAATTTCTGCAGCTGTTTTTTTGTGGTCCAGAAGCTAAAAGATATGAAAACCACTGATCTTAACACAGAAAACCACATGATAAAACCCAAACACAAAGATCCCCCTACCAAAATAAAAAAAAGAAAGAAAACTCACAGTTCATCCAAACACTCTGGAGGCTGCTTCAGTCTGTGACCTTCAACAAGGTGGTCATAAATCTCATGGTTCTGGACTCCGGGATACGGCGTCATGCCTCGCGTGGCGATTTCCCACATGGTGACACCGAACGCCCACTGAAAAACGTGAAGAATTTCTTTCAGATAAGGTTTTCTATAAATGTGGCCTGGTGTTATTATTAGGTACAAAACTAATTTTCATTGAGAATTAAAAGAATAATTCTTATTTATTTGTGAAATCTTCTACTAATGTTGTGAACAGTCAGAGAACTGTTTTATTTTAGGCGTTATTTCCAGTAAAATACAAACATATAATACCTGAACAGTGTTAAATGATAAGAAGGTGTTATTATTCATCATAAATCAGTAAGAGAAACAGTAAATTAATATAGAATCAGCTCTCTTACTTACAACGTCACTCTTTACAGTAAATATTCGATCGGCCAAACTTTCCACCGCGATCCATTTTACAGGCATTTTAGCGATTCGGCCCTGCCTGTAATAATCTCCACTGTAGATCTTCTTAGACAAGCCGAAGTCTGCGACACACACCGTCATGTCGTCACGCAGCCTGGAAGACAAACCAGGTCAGACCTGTAATGTGTTTATTGTTACAGATCTTAAATCTGTGAGGAAACGTAATATTTTACATCCAAATATCTGCTGCAACAATAGGCAGGGAACGGTGGGACCTACATGCAGTTACGAGCTGCCAGGTCACGATGCAGGAAGTTACGACTGCTGAGATACTCCATCCCCAAAGCGATGTCGATCATGAACCTCAGGAGGGTCTGAGTGGGCAGGAACTGGGTCTAAACAGAAATATGCTTTAGTCTTATAGTTGTGTACGTACATTTTTTAGGGGGGAACTCAAACTACTCTTGCCTACTTTATGCAATTTAAAACATCCATATGTTAAAAGTTCCAGCTTGATTATGAATTATGTGACTTTTGTTTGTAAATTTTATACTTTTCCATGTATTTATGTTTATTCAAATATTTTCCCACAAAAACACAGTGAAATATTTTGAATTCCTTCAAAATCCTTTTTAAAATCTGCTTCAGTAAACTTGTCCTGCTTTTGTCTCCTAATGCTAATTTTAGCTTTTACCGACTGTTCTGCTACATTTAGCTTTTAGCTACAAATTTGCTATTTGTAGCTATGTGTTGCTACTTTTAGTGTTTTGCCACAGTTTAGTTCTTTTAGCTACTGCTCTGGAACTTTAAGCTTTGAACTATTGTTCTGCTACTTTTAGCTTTAGCTTTTAGCTGTGGCTTTTCTACTTGTGGCTACCGTTCTGCTATTTCAATTTCTAACTACAGTTTTGGCACTTTTAGCTAATGCTCTGCTCCTTTTTTTGCTTTGAACTACTTTTCAGCTACCGTACTTTTAGTTTTTAGCTGTGGCTTTTCTACTTGTAAATATTCTTATGCTACTTCAGCTTTTAAATATAGTTTTGCTACTTTTAGCTAATGTTTTGCTACTTTGATCGTTGAACTACTGTTCTGCTACTGTTAGCATTTAGCTATGTTTTACTTGTAAATACTGTTCTGCTATTTTAGCTTTTAACTACAATTTTGGTACTTTTAGCTAATGTTCTGCTACTTTTAGTTTTTAGCTATGGTTTTGCTACTTTTAACTACTGTTCTACTACTTTCAGCTTCAGTTTTGGTACTTTTAGCTAATGTTCTGTTACTTTAATCATTAACCACATTTATGTAAATTTTAGTTTCTAGTTCTGGTTATTTTTTTAGCTTCTGTTTTGCTTGTCTTAACTCCAGGTTTTAGCTTCTACAACAAACATCATAACTCTCATTCGGCCTTCAGAGTTCACACTGAATTTTCCCATTTACTGCCGTGTCTCTAATAATGATCTAAAAATCTGTTCTAGGTAATAAAAAAAGGTTTTTAAATTTTGGCAGGAGCTCTACCGTTGGACTCTCTCCCAGGCGTGAGCGCAGCAGGAAGCTATGCAGATCTCCATACTTCATGAACGGGAGGATGACCATGGGTTTAGGAACGTGTTCTGAGCTTACTTCCAAGCACACACCTAACAAGGACAAGCCGGCACAGAGAACGTGTAAATCAGAGGAGACGAGGAAACAAATCAGATCTGCAGAGACGTCCTCATACCGAGCAGTTTGATGACATTAGGATGGTCGAAGTCTTTCATGCAAGCTGCCTCATTCAGGAACTCCTCAATCTCTCTGTGAGAGAAGTTATCCACTGTTTGACAAAAAACAAAACAAAAAGGGAAATATTTGACTTTGCCCCTCAAATCTGAATTTAATTCATTTAAATCACAGAGCTTACATTTCATTGTCTTCACCGCAACTTTTTCAGACGTGCCGTCCAGTTTCTTCAAACGTCCCTCGACAACGGAGCCAAATTCACCTGGTGAGCAACCACTTGTGAATATTTTTAACTAAAAGCATCACGAGCTTTGTGCAGATCTTAATTTAAAGAATGCACATGAAACACTTCACTCACCTTCTCCAAGGACTTTTCCTATTGAGAGCAGGGTCCTCATGATCATCACGTCCTGAAGTTTAGCCTGGAGTTCATCACTAATACCAAGGTTTGCAACTGTAGCCAGGAGCCAAAAAAAAAACTTTATTTAAAACTGAACATAAATATATTATCATTGTTCCTTTCTATTGTAATTTAAAAACATACGTGTGACTGCTACTGCTGTGCGGTTGTATGATCTGTGGTTGGTGTGCAGGATGACAGGTTGTGAGTTTTCTCCAGGTCCAAACTTCCACCTGCAGAGGGAGACAAAGAAAAGGAAAAAAATTTAAAAATGCAATGTTTGGAAAATGAAGCAGCTGAGATTCTACCAAGGTGGTCGCACAGTAGTAAGGCCTCCTTTTTGGTTTGTTTATGCCAGACTTGGAAATCAGATGTTTGTTTTTATCTGTGCAGCAGCCTGTGACACATTCCAATCACATCGTGAGATGAAAGCGTGACTCAGAGCCTCCACTGACCAGCAAAAAAATAAAAATAAAAAATGACCAGCTGCCCGTTTCCCCTCAGATGACTAAAAGGAAGAGAGGGAAGTCCATTGAACAAAGCCGGAAGTTATTATTATGAGTCCCGCTTCCAAAGACTTGTTATTTAACAGGCAGCTGGTTTAAAACCACCTCATTACGTGTTTTGTTTTTTTTACATTTACACACAGCTTCAGTCTTTAATAGCAACTTCAAAAAATAAATATTAATAACTAGGTCACAGTTAACTTACCCAAAACAGTCGATCGTTTTGTAGCGTAAATACAGAAACATCAAGATGATTATCAGAAAACAGAAAAAAAGCACGGTGAGCACTATCATCGTCGTGTTTGGAGCCCCTGGGTCCGGGCTTGGGGTAGGGGTCACCACTGAATCTGGAAGGAGAGAAAAAAAATAGTAAGATTATCAAATTACCTGATTGTTTGAAAGGCAGAAAGCAGAATATCCACAGATAACAGAATTACAAGAAAGCAACAATTTCACCACACCAAATTACAGCTCAAAATGTATTTTGAAAAATTTGTAGTCATTTGGATTTAGCTTTGGTGGCCATTTTGGAATATTTTATTAGAATTTGGAAACTGTTGGGCATGGCTATCAGATACACTAAAGTTTAGCTTAATATCTCTAAAAGCTTAAAATTGAGATTTCAAATTGACATGGTGTATTCTACCTTACCAATATCAGCTTAGTATTTCTAAAAAATGGCTGAGGTATAATTATTTGAAATTAGCTTTGATGGCCATCTTGGATTTTCTATTTACATTCAGATTTTGTGAAATATAATTCTCGGCTACTAGCTAGCGTTTTTAAAGGGTAACTTACCCCAAAATTAACTTTTTTTAGCTGCTAAACTATCTAGAATGTGTCTAAAATGTTATATAG
>JARVGW010000001.1:21930619-21942546 GCA_031762495.1 Anablepsoides rubrolineatus | reverse complement strand
TCCCCCCTTCCCCCCGCCTCCCCTCGTTGTCTCTTGCCACACCCACCACTTTGATGCATTTTTCAAATTTTGCCTTGGGGCGGAGTTATCCTTTTACAGGGGGGTAAGATACACTTTAAATTAAAGCCCTTTGAACAATTAGCATTAGCGGTTAGCTTAAATTGGGAAAAGCGATCATATTTGACTACACTACAACAAATTTCAGCTTAATTAGTATTAAATTGCTGAATTATAGCCATTTAAACCATCTTAAAATTTCAAATACAGAGTAGTTTTATTTTTTTATATGTGCCCCCTGAGACACCCTTTGCAAAAAAAACAACAACGTCTAACTCCACCTCTGCTCTCGTTGTGACTGTGGCATTACAGCAAAGCAAATATTTCTATATTTCATGCACATATTTTACTTTATAAATAAAGCTTGTATATCGTCAGTTTCTGTTTTACAGTACACAGTTGGAAGACACTTTAAAGCATTTAAAAAGCCTTACTGTCCCCCGGCACGAAGAGCCAGACTGGTTTGCTGAGCATGCCGCTCCCTGCCTGTGTGCACGCAGCCACCTCCACGCTGTAGTTGTAATTAAAATCTGTCACAAGTACAAAGGCCACCGTGGTGTTAGTGTTGACCTGAAATAAAACAAAACAGACAATATCATTCTGGCATGTTTCGTAATATTATACAAAAAAAAGAAATTTGGAGTTGTTGAAAGAAAAAACAGACTAAATGTGAAGTAAACTCTCAACTTTGGGATTTTTCTGATGGAAGATTATTCATCGGGACGCTTCCACTGTGAAGACTTTTTGGGAAATTTGAAGGAAGTGCACACTGACTATTGTTGTACAAAATGAAACTACCAACAAACAATAAAAAAAGGGAAGGAGGAAGCCCACGTTCTGGAAGGGCTCGTGCTGAATGTGAAGGAACATGTGACAGACAGAGTGTTGAATTTCTCAACATCTTCTGGTGCTGCTCTGCTTCGCCAAAGTGCTGACAGGAGACACTGAACCCATGATTGATGTCATCTGAGGGGAAACAGGCGGCAGCACAGAATTCTCAGCAGGTTTTGGAGAAGGACAATAACATTGAACAAAGATGACGGCGCCAAGAATTAAGTGAAAACATTTACGACAATGTAGGAATTACGATGCTGCCACATCCTGACTTTTGAACTTTATTGATTCCTATAAAACCAGAAGAAGCTACCTTGAGCTACCTTTGTGCACATTTCCAGTCATCCCCACTGTAATGTTACCCTCTGACAGGATAGTAGGAACTATTTTGGCACAAAGTATGCACCCCTTTGTTTTCATATTTCATTCAAACTCTGATGACTCAGGTCCACATGATGACCAGTTTTCACATCATCAGCTTCCTCTGACCACAGCGCATAAAGAACGTACGGGAAACGCACTATTGTATTAGAGGACAAATAGTTGTTTAAAAAAAGCAGTCCTCGAAGGAATGCAGAGTTTAGACTGAGATCATTTTGTGCTGAGAAATGACAGTGACGTTGCCATTTGAGTCAGACCTAGAAAATAGCTAATGCTATATTGCAAGACATCAGGTTTAGAGTACAAGTTGTGCCTGACTCTCAGCTACTACCCCAGAAGATTTTAGCTGAAAAGCTGTAAAATAATCTGAGTTATAGCCTATTTTGCATCAGATAATGTCAGTTGGCTGTGGTGTCCATCTTGAATTGGATTGACTCCAAAGGTTAATGAGTTGAAGATGTTATTCAAACAATTATTTTCTGAAAGTTTCATCAACATCCATCAAGCGGTTCATAAAATATCTTGCTAACAGACAGACATTAATGCACACACACACAAAAAGTGAGCAGGTGCAAAAACATTATCGCTGCAGTGAGCAACACTTACTGTTTTTGACTCATAAATATGACAAGTGAGGGAAAACACAGATGACTTGTTGTTAGATAATAAGGAAGTTGACCCTTATTTCACCAGAGAGGACAAAGGGTGGATTAGATGTTTCCAGTTTTAGTTTACTCATCATACTAGTCAATAAAATAAACATAACAAAGTAGTAAAGGATTTCAGGAGCTGTGATTTTAGTACCTTGTAAAAATTGACATGTGGTGCACTCTTAAATATGACCCAGAAGGAAAGAACAAAAACAATAAAAAAGTTAAATCTTTATTACATTGATGCAGCTGAGCTCACCTTCTTATGATGGGCATCGTGCCTCACGATGACATCATAGCCACGCAGGATGCCGTTTATCTTATCCTCCGGTGGGGCCTTCCACCTGATCACCAGCCACGACTCATTCAGGTGCACAGTGACGTTTTGCGGATAAACCGACGGCACTGAGAGGAGGACAAGTAAAATATGGAGTGGGAGAGATATTTATGAGGTTAATAACAAAGACAAAAGACTTTCTTTAGGACTGAAAAAAAAATAAAAGACCATGGCATCACTGGAATGTCTGATAACAGTTTGGCATTTTCTCATTTCCTGGAATACCAAATCAAATCTTTCAACTAAAAATGTTCCCTGCGGTGGCTTTAGGAAGGAAATTGAAAGCAGCTCCACCCAGTTACAAATGTTTTTTTTTTCTGAGCGAGGACCACTCCCATTTCCAGGGTGACCCATCAAGAAAACAACAGAGATTTGGTGGAAGCCACTTTTTTTTCCCTGAAGATACAGAAGTTCTGTCAAATCCTACGACAGTGAGAAGATTTCACACTGGGCACAGCTGAGTCACACACTCCAAGTGGTACCAAGATCTTAGCTTAAAAGTTTAGCTTTGAATTTAACCTCCTTTGTCTGTTAGCAAAATATCTCATGACTTAATGAACAGAGTTTAATGATCTTTTCAGGCAGTGTTATAGTACTGGAGACCAGTCTCAAAACCACTTTTTGATGGTCTCGGTCTTGTCTCGGACTCGACCACATTTGTACTTGTCTTGTCTCGTGTTTGGACATTGAGGACCACAACTATGGAAATATCTCTAAATTGCCAGAATATAGTCCAGTTCATTTGTTTACATCCTTGCTGTTATTGGATGTAAAACACTGATTTAATTCAAGGCTGACTCATTGCTAATGTTTTGTTGTTACTGCCATCACCCATCACTCCCCTCAATACACTCTGGTCTTAGTCTTGACTTGGTCCAGCCACTAAAAGTCTTGGTCTTGTCTTTGTCTCTATACACTCTGGTTTTGTTCTTGATTTGTTCCCGGCTTAGGTGGTCTTTACTACAACACTACTTTCAGGAAATAATGACTGGATGTACATCAACAGCTAATTAACTTTTGGAAATGATCTAAACCAAGAGGGTCACCAAAGCAAATTGACATTAGTCAACACAAAAATGTTCTTAACTTTTACTGATACTGATCTCAGTTTGGAGTGGTAATTGTTGAAAGTATTGCAGGAGATTGAGCATAATAAGGTTTGATAAAAACTATAACTTAGTCACATTTCAGAGCAAGATGATCTTGGTCTAAAACTCTTTCATGAAAGGCAGCAGGAGATATGCATGCATTTTTTAATTTGTATTTTAATTTGTAAGTCATGAAACTGTTGAATGAACACACCTCCCTCCGTGGTGTTGCTCTGGACCCACACAGAGACCGGCGAGGACCCCACCTCGTTGCTACAGGAAACACTCATGTTGTAGCTCGTCATGGCTTTCAGCCCGGGGACTTCACAACGGAACGGCGGCACGGTGACGTTGACGAATCTGGTGGTCGTTACTTCCCCTTTTCTACGACTCACCTCTTTCACCTTTGGGGACGTGAAGCAGAAGAGAGGAAATGATCCATCCGAGGGCCTAAAATGATTGAACTGCTTGTCCTGCGCTGAAACTCACCCTGATGTGACAACTGGTGAGTGGAGAGAAGCCATCGTGTCCGGGGCTCCAGCTCAGCATCAGTTTGTTGGACTGCCTCTCCGTCACAGTAACACTGAACACAGGACTGGGAAGAACTACAAAACACAACACAGAAAGAACATAAAATGATACTTAACAGGGATTTTTTTGCTTTAAAATAATCACTTTAAGCAGAATGTTCAAAAACAGAATCTTAGTTTTACCTTTGACATTAATGTTGGCTTCTCTGGATGTAGAGACACCCTTCGCATTGTAAGCTGCACAGCTGAACCGAGTGTGCCTGTCAACACCTGGCGAAGACAAACAGGTACTATTTAGCAGAGGTGTATAAAGTACTTGGAAAAAATAACAAATTAAAAGTAAAAATATCTTTGGTAAATATTGACACCGACAGGAAAATTACTTAAAACTGCTCACATTCTTATTATTTGAAATTAGCTTTGATAGTCATCTTAGATTTAGTATTTTCATTCATATTTTGTGAAATATTATTCTCAGCTATGACTATATATATTTTCAGAGTGTATTTAATGGCTGAATTATAAGCCCTTTGTAAAATTAGCATTAGCGGTTAGCTTAAATTGGGACTAGAAATCATACTTGGCTGCACCACAATAAATTTAAGCTCAGTTAGTCTAAAATTTGTAGCTTGAAACATGGTGTTAAATTATAGTAAAGAAATAAAAGTATCATTTAAAATCCTTCAAAAGTAATAGAAATACACATTTTGAGGAGATTTTTGATTTCAGCTCAAACATCCAGCTGTAAGCTCAAACTGATATTTTCCAATATGACAGTATTTGCTGCAGAAACGACCTGTTGACTGGGTCTGAGGGTTCTGCTCGGCTCGAGGAGGACTGGGACATCTGTGACATAATGTCTCTTTTGTGCTCTGTGTTCCTGCCATCTCTATTACGGAAACAATTCCACAAAGCTAAGAGACGGCTGGAACTAACTCTGTTTACAGGAGATTTTAACAACCTTTGTAATGACGTGATTATTTAAAAAGAAATGGTTCGATAAAAACTTTTTTATTAAGAACCGTTTGGGACGAGCGTGAATCGAATCTGAAACACAAAACCACAAGTTCACAGTTTTATCAACCAAGGTCAGTGCTGGTTTTCTGTAATTCAGGTCATGGTCAGAAAATTTAATGAGGCTTCCTTTTTTTGGTTCTTGAAGACATTTCTGTTCTCCTTTGAAATGTTTTTCTTGTCTTGAACTTCGGATCATTCTTTAAATGTTCTACAGTCGACTAAAACAACAACCAGTGTCCGGAAACGTGAGCGCTTATCACATCATTGGCAGCTTTTCAATGTTCCTTCTCACTGTCAGGCTGAAACTGGGCCTTTGTACGTTGAGGGGAAAAATGGCCGCATAATTCCCCTTGTGCTTGGAAATGTTAAAACAGCTGTTAAAAGTTGTTCAAATCATTGTTAAAAGTTGTGTGTCTTCCAGAAAAAAGGAAACGAATCGAGATCAGAAGCTGCCATTTCTGCTTTCACTTTAATTGTATAAATCAAAACAAAAAACATCAGATTTTTTTTTTATCATATGGAAACTGGGCCTGAGTTTAAAGTGGGTCCAAACATCCAAACAGGCCTAAACAGGCACAACGTCCTGCGATGTGGAGCCAGCTCCCTCTAATTATTGGGTTTGGGTTTTCTCCAGCTCCAGAGTGGTTTGGGATGGATGTTAGTGTCCCACTTTCTATTCAAGGAGCAAATACAGTCGTTTACTTTTCAGGTTAAAACCATTTGTCAACCTTAGTGGATCCTGTACCACATTGCTCCTTTACAGTTTTTGAAATATAGGACATGTTTAAAGCATCATTTATGACATCAACGTCGACTCACATTTCTTTTAGGTCTTGGTGTCATTTTATTTGTTATAAACTCTAACTAAGTTGGTCTTGTGTGCAGTCGTGGATCCATCTGTGATATTGCGGTCATGGAAATCAAGGTGTGAAAGCTGGTTAGACCACCTGTGGGGGAAGTGAAGCCTTAACCTCCGCCCCACGGCTGAAAGTGATGCTGAAAAACACAACTTGTTTTTAAAAAGAGGGATTTTCCAATTTAATGTAGGTGGATTATTTCAGTCCTCCCACAGTCCATCTGAAAACATCTCAGTTCCTAAAGATGCGTCCCTGATTTTCAAAGAACAGGTGAAATTCTGAGAAATCGCCTCGATGAGCCGTGTCTTCTGTGTTTCTAATTAAAGTCAATAATTAGACACCGCATAGTGGTAGCATATATGACCTCCACATGTACAGAAAGCACCAATGCACCAGAACACTAGAACAGATTTATTGTTTTGGGTTGGGGTCTGGCGGAGGTGGGGGGGCTCATTGGTGGGCCCGATGAATAGCCCTTCATCAAAGCTAAACAACAAAAACAAAAAAAACTGAAGCTCCTAAGTTGAATAGTTTTTGAGTTATTAGCATTTTTGTATGTCCAAATACCCCCTTTTCAGGTGGAGCCCCCTCCTCAAATATGGGGTCTATCGTAAAACTGTTGGCTGGTGCAGTGTAGGTCGGACACATCTACGTTCCTGCCAAATTTCAGCTGTTTCCGTGCTACAGTTGACCAAAAAACTGAAAAATAAATAAATAAAAAATAAACAGTACAAAAAGGACCCTTGATTTGCATGTGGGGGTCATAATAAACCGAGATAAAAACCATTTTAGGTGCAAACCTATGACCTTAAATTAATAGAGTTTAAAGATTTCATGTAGCAGTGAGGTATCTGAGGAAGTCGTTTGGATAAGAGACAAAATTGAGCTCTTCTTTAATGCAACGCTCTGATCTCTTTTCTGTGAAAATGACAAACTTTTATTCCCTTATCCTTTGTAGCTGGCTCTTTGAGGAGGCTCAGTTTGGAAAAATACAATTTCATTCAGTCCAAACTGAGATTTCTGCTTCATTAAAACAACTTCAATCATAAAAAATGTCAGAAAGAACCCCGCTCCAAATGAGCCCAACTATTAAAGATAAATTAATATTAGTCTTCAGTAATAGCTACATAAATATTCATTGTCAATAACATCAAACCAATAATTCATGTCTGCAGCAGACGCACATTAATTGCCCGATATCTGCTGAACAAGAGGCCGTATGGAGTGAGAGTAAACACGAGTGAGTGTGCAGTGAAGTGGGTCCCTCTGTGTAGTTCTGCCAGTATTTGCTGGAGTGCAGAGCAGCCTGCAGCCCCTCCTTGCTGGCCGGTGGGCCGTCCCGTGAATGAGGTCTTTGTCCGCAGATCCAGCCCCTGAGCTGACTCCCCTTGCACACGCAGGACCAAAGCACAGCTCTGAACCTTTAACCCCCTCAGCTTCTGATTGTATCTCCACTGACTGACCATTAAGCTCTTAGCCCGTGGCAAAGTGACTAAAGAAGCGTTAAAAAAGACAGAGCAGAGGTTATGATTCTAAAGACAAATGTTTACTTTAAAAAAAAATGGAAGCTGAGACCTTAAATGGAGGGTCTGCTTTAAAAAAAAAAAAAACTTTTCTTAAACAAATGCAACTTCATTTTAAGGAAATCTTTTCTGTTTTGAAAACAAGATGAGGACACAACATCAGAGAACTGCAGATAATTACAGCTTGCAAACGTCTGCTTCTGGTTTGCGCGCCAAGGACAAAAAGCCAAGGCCGCTGCCGAGCCAACGGCACAGAAATACTCCTGAAATGTGGACCGCAGAAGCAGCAGCAACCCGTTCATCCGTTTCACTGCTTTATTACCGTGTCATAAAACAGATTGCTGCAGAACATCTGTGCTCATTAGCCGACTTAGTCATCACCATGTACAATATCACTTCTCTAAAATTTCACAATATCATCCCAAATGTCAAAAGGTCAGCGAGTTCATTCTGTTTACCGTCAGAACACATGTTGTCCTCCACCAGGAAAAAATCCTCAACCTTCATTCAGAAACACACTAAAACACTATTATTACTTGTCTCTAAACCATGTTTTTCATATGTTAATCTTTCCACAACTGTGAATTATTTCTAATGACATATAACAAAAAGAAGAATTACTAGTTCTGAATCACTGCCTGGTCAAAAAACCCTCAAAAAAAAGCTGTTTTTCTCATTTTCTGGTCCTTCACCTCATTCAGTAAGCGGTTCAGGTTTGTATTAGAAACGTACGTCATAATCCAGCTCAGAGGCTAAATAAATTCTACTTCCTCTTCTTTAGATTCTTACATCTTGAATTTCAAATCTTTGATTGTACCTCAGAAAAGTAGGATGTTCAATCTCAATCTCCTTTTGTTGCACTTCATTAAATGCAGATAACAATTGGCATCTTTCACTAACTTTTAGCTCAAAAAGTAAGGAAATTTGTTTTTGGTAAATTTTTTTTCTTTGTTGTAAAAAATGCTTCTTGGCAATCATTTTTATACTTGCACCTGATTGGCTACCAGAAGCTCAAGACAAATAAAACAGCAAAATAAACTGTTTGGCAGAGAAGATGTGCACAACCCACATACACAAATGCATGTTCCTTACAAATGTGGCACCATTTAAAAAGGAACTTTCCAACGATATAAGATTTATTGATAAGTAGCATTGTTACACCAAAGAACTAATCTCCTAAACACAAATTTCCTTGTGTTTTGTACTAAGTTTATTTTGCAAATAAAAGCTGATGTTAGTGTTTCGCTTGGTGGTTTATATTCTGACTATAATCTAACTTTCATGAAATTTTCTTTATTTTGATCAAAACATATTTTACTGGGGGGGGTTTTCTCAGCATTTATCAGAGGTGTGTTTATTGGAATTTATTGGCGTCACGACGGCTCAGTAGTTAACACGATGCCTCATAGCACAAAGGTTCTGGATTCGAGCCCCAGTTTGGATCTGGGGTCTTGCATGTTCTCCTCGTGCTTGCGTGGGTTTTCTCCAGGTACTCCGGTTTCCACCACAACACAAAAACATGTACAATAGATTGCCTTCAGGCCTCCCTTGAAAAAGAGATCTGCGATCTTAATAGGGTTTGCCTGGTTAACAACGGTTAGGGGTTATGTTAAGTTTATGGAGCCTAAATACAGCTTGAAACAAAGATCAAGTCCAGTTATGTCTCTAAAAAACATCCACCATGTGTTAAAACCTCACTGCAGGTCTGCTTCAAGCTCAAAAACCTGAAGCACGACGTGTCCTGTTGTCTCATTCTGACAATTAGATCAGTTTTTCATTTGTCTCATGTTTTTGTCCCTTTCTCCTCGTTACATCAACCAGTCTCTATCATTCACATGTGCAGCCTATAATGCAATTGTTCTGTTGCATCTAAGCTAAACTAATGGAACTAAAGATGTATTCACAGCCGACTCATTTGGTCTGCTTTAAACCGACCAGAGTTCGTTTCCACCGTGGGTCCAGATTAGGGTTGGGCGATATGGCCCACAACAAAAAAATCCCAATTTTTTTTTATCCCAAATTTGATTTTAAACACACTCCTGCGATTCCTGGTGCGGATCAAACAATCGGATTGAGACCCATTTTAGAGGTGGTCTTGGTCTGCTTCCAAAGACACTCTGGTGGGGTTCACTTCTGCTGTGAATGCAGACCGAACCAACAAACGCTGACACTGTGCTACAAAAAAATGAGCCATTGTGGGGCAGGAAATGCAGAGCAACTTGTCTCCTTCAGGTTGCAGCGTATTTGACAACGTTGTTCCAAAAAGCTGCTCTTGATGTTCTTAATTGTCAGCTGTATTAACACCATCTTTATGCCCATGTCTGTGCTCTGTACTGCCCCTGACATTTCTGTCCAATGGGAGCAATGATCGTCACCTGCGTGGCTTTGTTTATAAATAAGAATCTACTAGCAAAAAGCACAACGTATATGCAAACCACACTAAAGGAAAAAAATAAAGTCCGCTCTTTGGTCCGGACCAAACAAGTGGACCAAAGGACTTTCCTGGTGTGAATACACCCTAAATAAAATCCCCCACCAGGCGTGCATGACCTCTGTTAACCATCCTGCTGTGCAACACGTTGGTGCGGGGCGCTGAGGCAGCAGAGACGAGGCAGAATAGAAACCACTGACGAAGTGGTGAGAAAACAACCGTCAGACTTCACTACCAGGAAAGACATGAGGATCTTTCTGCCTCTGCTGATAAAAGTTTCCACTTTCAGTTGCAGGGAGAAGTCAGTGGATCTCTGCTTGTTTCTGTAGTTTGGCAATCTATGAGGTCATCTGCAGCAACCTTTTTAACTTTTACTGGTTAAAAAAAAAACATGAAAATCACTTGAATATTATTAACTATTAAAAAAAAAAGACAGAAAGAAACCATTTTTAGCTCCTTTAACAAACGATAAAACGTGATAACCTACAACATCCACGGACTGATTCAGTCACAGACTACTGCAGTCATTTTCTAATCATTTTGTTTGATAACATGCCCTCGGTGGAGCTTCTCCTCCACAGGAGTGTTCGGGGTCTCACCTGGCACAGAGTAGCTGCTGGGAGAGGTGAAACGCTCGCTGTCTGACAGTCCATTCCGCAGCCAGTGGATCTCGACAGGTTCGGGAGGTCCTACAGCTCGACACGACAGCGTGAACGGAGCGTTCTTTGTAACGTTCAGGTCCTCGGGCTGCTGGGTAAACGTCGGCAGACCTTGAAAAAAGATCAAAACGGTGGAAAAGGCTCAGGAAAAAATGCTAACTGAAAAGACTGACGCTATTTTTATTATAAAACTCACCTTCTACATCGACGGTAATCGGCCTGGACTTCTTCAGCTCACCGTTGATGCTTAGCGTGCACAGGTACTCTCCAGCGTGCGCCCGCTGCACCTGGCTGATGCTGAAAGGCAGCACACAGGGACTCATCACTCTCTACGTTCTGTTTGGGAGTCACTTTTTTAAACTTGTCACATTTGAATGCTACGTACATGACGGTGGAAAAGATGGTCGTGACTCCATCGGTGGTGGTTTTCAGGTCGTTGGTGTGAACGCTCACTGGCAGTTCCGTCCCGTCCTTCTTCCAGACGATGGTGGGTCCCAGCTCTGTCACGGGGATGTCGATGGAGCAGTTGAACTTAGCGTCCTGTCCTTCTGACAGCAGCATGGAGCTGATCGTCGGCTTGAAGTGCAGCCGGTTCAGCTGCTCATAGCTCCTGGACGAGCGGTAAACGCTGCTCCTGGAGCTCGGAACTGCAGGAAGATTCAGTTTGGAGGTTAGACATTTTTAATAATTCGTTCACACTACCTTGAATCTGAAAGCTAAAATAGGTTTACATGTAAAGTTTTTATATAATAATCACTAGAGAAGTTCCATATCCTGCAAAAATGCAGTGTGAATGCTTAGTGCTTAAAGAGTTTTTCTGAAAAGCTAAAAAAGCTTTAATTAGTCCAAAATTTGTTAAAAAAAAAAAAGTAGCTGAAATTTGAAAAGAAACAGAATGAACATGTTCACTGAATTAAATAGTAAGAAGCTGAAATTGTCACAACAATTTAGCAGAAAAGGTCAGAATGATAGCCAAAAAAGCAGAAGAAAATCTAACATCAGCTAAATAGCTGAAATTAGAACAAAGAAGCAGAATGAACATGTTTGCTGATTTAAGCAGTAAGAAGCTAAAATATTCACAAAAATAATTTGCTAAAACCAGCTAAAAAGAAGCTAAAGACACAGAAAACAGCTGAAAAAAAAACTAAAAGTTGAAATTAGGAGGCGAATAGCAGAAATGGTTGGAGTGATAGCCAAAAAAACTAAAATCAGACATGGAAGCCAAAGGAAGCTGAAATTAGCACAAAGGAGTTGAAAAATAACAAAACAAAAAGGTAACAAGTATTTCTAAACATTATGAAGGGTTTTAGGGATGTTGAAGACAGCACCACTCAGTTTCAACAAGTCAAAAAAAGCTTTTTTGGAAGTACTAAAAAGTCATTGCATGAATGTCCTAAAGAAACTGAACAATTTCAGATTTAAATTAAAGCTGCGAGCAGCGTTGGGCGGCCCTCGCAGCTCACACGCCGCGTCCGCCATGCCGGAATACCAGAGAGACCACTCAACCACTCAAAACCACAAAAAACAATGTGCAACGGGCCTGCGTGTGCTGAAAACACACAA
>JARVGW010000001.1:21879846-21925384 GCA_031762495.1 Anablepsoides rubrolineatus | reverse complement strand
ATAAACTGTTAAATTTACAGAACCAAACTGGCTCCACAAAACCAAGTTGAATAAATTGGTCAATTTCTTCAAAATAAAATATGTATACTGCCTCAAGCTGACTCTACTGGCTTAGTGGAAATAGTTGATAGGATTTGGTTGAGTAAATTCAATACATATTTTTTTTAGAGCACATAAACAACTCATTTCATGATGAGTTCAGACAGATTTTATTTATAACAAGTAACGAAGTGTTAAACTTTAAAGTAAAGAAGTAAAAGTATCATTTTTTGGTTTCAAAAGTAACTAAGTAAAAGTAAAAGTCATGATTTAAAAAATTACTTCGTAAAATTACAAATCCTCAAAAAATTTACTTAAGTACTGTAATAAAGTAAATGTACTTAATTACTATAAACCTCTGGCAGTTAGTGATGTATTAATTAAGATGTGAACACTTCCTTCTCTTTGTTCCAGAGTCAATTAATCTAACAGCATAAAGATTTAACTCAAAGGAGACATGTCATGCTTTTAAATCCTTCTTTTTCACATTTAAACCCAGTGGTGGGCACAGTTCCCCTAAAGCCCTATAATTTACCGATTAGTGCTTTAGGGCTTTTGCTATTTTTTATTTTTTATTTCATGGATTAGCACTCGTTAAATTTATGGGCTGAATTTAGAAGCTGAGGTCTTTAAAGTGCCTGTGACATCAAAAAATATTAATAATACAAATGCATTTTTGGAAAGATAATAATTTTACAAAACAATTTTCATGCTGTTGAGATGAACAGCTGTTGAGATATTTGCGTGTGAAGTAACAGGAAGGGATGTCAAAGCGGAATGTCTGCATGAAAACAGAGCTAAGCTAAAATGCTCAACAGCCCAGACTGTGGTGAGGAATCTGATGTTTTAGATTATTTTGAGTCGTTATCAGACAAACAGAGTCAGAATTCAAATAATAATGTTTCAATAAACAAAGACCAGTGAGTTATTTTCTTAAATGAGGCTCTACAAACCCGGCCCCCCCTCCAGCTTCTAGACTATTCTAGTTTAATAGAGGGGTTTATGACTATATAGCAGTGCAGAAACTTTTTATTTACAAATGAATTTAAAGATGTCAATAAGGGAAGACTTGTCCATCCAGCCTTACATGTTGGAGCCAGAGTCTGACCCAGAATTAGAGGAGAATGAAGACCACCAAATTGTAGTCTGTAAGTCCAGATCTTAACTAGCAGTTCCCTTGCAAAGAATTTGACATGATAGAAAACGTCATAATAGATAAACTTGAATGCAGCACTGGAAAAGACTAAAATCAACTTGTCTCCTGGAGACTCCAAGTACACATCAAAATGTTTTTAATGGCTAAAATATTTAATTTTTCTCTTTCAGTGAAAAAAGGTCCGAAGGTCAAAAACAACAAAATAGCACAATTCTAGTTTTCAGAGTTTATCATGTTGGGTTTTCTTAGTTTTCTTTTCAGGTGAGGTCTCCCTCGTTGCTCAGGTGAAGTTCGTGATTTGCCACAGGACCCAGACTCATCCCAGTCTGGGTTAGTCTATTATCAGATCTCAAGTCGCTTTCCATTGCGTTTTCTGAGCAGCAGCTCTTCAGACGATAAACACAGATCTCGCTTCTCCGGCAGCCGACGGCACTCATGAGGCGATAAGCGTCTTTTCTGAAAGCCTTGGTGAAGATGGCGTACAGGAAGGGGTTGGCGCAGGAGTTGATGGGGAAAAAGAGGACCAGCAGAATCTTGGAGTTGGTGACCGTGATGAGGGGAAACTTGAAGGCAGCGGAGATGGCGAAGAAGGAGATGGGCGCCATGCAGAGGAAATCGGTGAAGATGAGCACGGCCATGCGCTTCGCTATCCTGGTGTCCGCGCTCCTTTCGGGGAACTCGGGGTTCTTCACGGCCAGGAAGATGAGCACGTAACAGACGCACACGACGACGAAGGCGCTCACGTTGAGGAGCAGGACGGTGAGGATGAAGACCTGAGCCAGAGGAGTCTCTACGTCCATGGGTAAGCACATGCTGACTTTGGTGTAGCTGCTCACACCAACCAGTGGCAGCGTCCCCATCCCGAGGCAGAGCAGCCAACCAGCTGCCATTATACCTGCTGCTTGAGTAAGAAGCAGGTGGCGCTCTGCGTGCATTGCGTTGGAGATGGTGTGCCAACGCTCCAGGGTGATGGTGGAAAGCGTGTAGACCGACAACTCCCCACCAAACACGGAGAGGAAGCCCGCGGCGCTGCAGCCGGGCCCAGTCTGCCATTCGATGGCGTGCTGGCTGTAGTGGCCGTGCGTTTTCATGTCCACCGCCGCTATCACCAGGAGGTAGACCCCAATGCAGAGGTCGGCAAAAGCCAGGTGACACATGAGGAAGCGGGGCACCGTCAGCTTGTTCCGGCTGGTGAAGAAAACCAGGAGCACCATCAGGTTCCCCGTGATGGCCAGGATACTGATGAACCAAAGAGCCACTCTGAGGAAACTGAAGCCAACAATGTCCTCGCAGGGATTGAAAGCGTCTTCTTCAGGTGTGCAAATTATCGGTCGGGTCTTGCAGTCTAACACCGGGTAGTGGATATAAAGATCGTCAAAGCTGGTATCCTCAAACTGGTCGTGGTCCGAGACAAGAAGAGTCACGTCTGCTGAGCCGCTAACACTCTGAACTCTGATGGAAAAGGAGACGATCAAAAAGATAAAAGGCTGCTTTAAATAAAATGTACACAAATTCTTAAAGGCATCCACGATTAGTTGTAACCTTATTTAATTCAATTGTAAAATAAAGAGTGTAAAAATACTGTAGGCTGTTTAGTTTTTATAATTTTTAAACTAAAATTGTAAAAATAATATACAATATATTACGGAGCTATTTTATTTATATGTAAAGTATACTGAGTAAATGATGACCTTAATAGGCCATCGGGGCAAAGCTGCAAAGGTTAATTTTGGACAATATCTGAAGATCGGCTCTTTTAAATGAAACCAGAGAGCGTTGACAGAGAGGAGAAGGTAGAAACGAGGAGGACCTCAGTTTAGCTTGTTAGTTTGTCGCGCTAACGCCGAGCTAATAAGGCAATATAGCGTCGGTGCTAACGCTAAAGCTAACAGGCTAATCCAAGGTTCTTCTTCCATGAAGCAGCTCTGTTGTCCTCCATCCACATTCTCAGTTGCAGTCTGAGTGGTTTCTGCCTTCTCCTCTCTGTCAACGCTCTCTGGTTTCATTTAAAAGAGACGATCATCAGATATTGTCTAAAAATTACCTTCAGGGTGGATATAGCTCGCTAGCAGCCTCGCACCGCTGACCTATTGATGTCATCATTTACCCAGAATGCTTTGTGTGTAAATAAAATGGCTCCATCCGAGTTAAAATATATTTTTAAAAATTTACAAAACTGAGCAGCCTACAGTATTTTTACAGTCTTTATTTGACAGTTATAATATATATTTATCAAATAAAGTCTAATGTTATGACTAATCATGGATCCCTTTAAAATAAAAATCAGATGAATAAATATCTTACCTTGCTGATTCATCACCCTCATCACATGTAGAGGTATTATTCCATGGTGAATTAGCTGAAAGGAGCCTAGAGAATCAAGGAAAAACATCTGAAAAAAGGAAGCCCTAGCTGTATATTTCTAAATTAAATAACCAACTATAATTGCTAAAGAAGCCCAAACCATGATAGACTCACTCCTGTGCTTAAGAAATGTTGTTCCCATATAATCTAAACCCTTTTTTAAGACAATTGTTTATTTCATTGGAAAAAAGTGAGTTTTCCTCAAGATTTTTAATTACAAAGTACATAATTTTTGTCTGTAAAGATGTTTAGGCAGTGTGACGTATTGTTTTCTTGCAGGTCAGCAAAACCACCTCAGAATTTGCCCTTTTTGAAGTTTGGCTGCAGTAAAACACAATAGCTTAAATTGCATTTTAACTCTAGAGTCAAAGTCCTTGTTTAAGCACCTGTGGAGGCGGTTTAGGATTTATACTGCGTGGGAGGAAGAAAAAGTGAGGCAGTGAATAATTCAGCAAACAGTGTCAGGGGAGAGTGATTAGTGCTCTGATGTGTTTCTAATCCTGGTCCTTATTTACAGCAGAGCGCTGAAACCCAGCAGAGAAGAGAGGAAGGTTCCCCAAAGGGCAGATGGCTGCTGATCCTTTGTCCAACTCTAACGCTGGCTTATATATCTAATTAAATCAGTCGTATTAAAGCTTTGTTTCATAAGCTGCCTGATTAGACGAGTAATAGGAAAGTTAGCAACAACAACAATGTAAAAACCAGAGAATTGTCATTTTTTTATTGTTTTAAGAATGTAAGAAAAAGGTTACTGTAACATTATTTCTTTCTTTGCATCCCTCATGTCACCTGTGTGCGCTCCAGTTCAGCAGAGCGCAGCAGTGACTGTTGTAGGTGAGGTGAGCTTCCTGTAGTCTGCTCAGACCCTGCAGAGGAGGAAGACTTTTCAAACCATGCGTCGACTGAGCTGATAACACCAGAACCGACTCCAGCCCGTGTGAAGGTAAAGTTGAGATGGCTGTTGCAGAAACATCTCTGTGAAATAACACAGACAACGTGAGCCCTAACTTCTGAACCTTGTGGACTAAACTTTAAATCTGTGAGGGTATCAGGACATTTACCCCCTGGAGACTTACGATCTGGATATCTAGTATACCAAAAATAAAAATGTGACTTTTTTTAAGGTGCTTTCTGACAAAATTGTTCATTTTGCAAAGAAAATCTTTTGTACCAATTTTTACTTCAATACAACTTTTGCAACCTCTGCCGGTGTCTCTATGTGGCCCTGTAATGGACTTGCGACCTATCCAGGGTGTACCCCGCCCTTTGCACAGTGATTGCTACAGGGACCAGTAACCTCCATGAACCTGAAGGAAAGAAGCGGGTATAGATAATGGATGGATGGACAACAATAATAATATAATAAGTGTCACTGTTCACATATTTGGTGAGAACAAACAGTTCTAAAGAGTGGCGTTTGGTTCCAACTTTCCAGGAAATGACGTTGATGCCACCCAACAACTTGCAGCAGGTGATGCCGCTGCTGATCATCCTTCATCAGGGTTTGATTGTAACCCTGGATGAGTGCCATTTCCCGCTTAGCAAAGTCATTGACATCCTACACAGAACCTGCCGTGATGACTAGAATGATGGCTCATCCTCCCATTCTGATGGGTCCTTGACAAGGAAGTCCATGTTGATGTTGAATGCCTCAAAATGGGACTTGAGGCAGATGTGACATAACCTGCCACAGTTTTGGTAGCAATAGATTCCTTTGCTTCTAGGTTCACTGTTGCACATGACCGAGGATCATTGTGATCTATCTCCTTGGGAACAGCCTCAATCATCACGTGCAATGCTGCTGTCAAATATGACAAGTTTGTTCAGTTCTTTCCTCGAATATCACTGATGTCTGGCTAACGTCTCGGGGTTGGCCTTGGCAATGACAGAATCAAAACTCAAAATTTCACTTGCATGGCACAATGAGCGGCAATTTCTTTTTTCCTTAAAAGGAACCACAAAAAAACGAAGAGGCACCTTGGAAAAGTAGAAGTTTGTATCCAGGGGGGTAATTGTCCTATCTATGAAAGTCAGATCTACATGTGGAACATAACGTATCCTTTTTCTTTCTTTTTTCTAACTGACTAAAAATAAACTTACTTACAAGACTCCAGGACCCACGGCTCCTTTAAAAGCATCTCTGTGGATCTTTTCAAGGTTTCGATTGTTCTTCAACACCCTAAACGGAACAGAACGCAGGGTTAATGTTGATTTGGAGCAGAAGGTTAAGAAAATGAATTTAGTTAAAATAAAACAGAAAAATACAGCTTAGCAATGTTTGTCCCATTGAAGGCGTGATGATGAATCTCTCTGATGCCGTTGTTGTCGAGGTGCCTGTGAGTGTTGGTCACACAGCATCACACCAATTAGGAAAAACTCATCATGAATTAAGTATAAGCACAAAGAAGCCATGCTTACATCATAATGTATCCTTGAGTCATTCCAGTGAATGCGTTTGTAGGAACTTCAAGTAGACACAGGTTGTCGTGTAAATGCCTGCAAGAGTAGAGGTCAAAACCAAACAAACGGCCAAGAAACACAAAATATGAGCGAAAGATTTTAGTTTGTATTTTTTTAGTCATCGAGACTTACAAAATAAATTCTGATTCAAGCGAATTGATGGATGTAATGTCAGGGAAAATGGTTATCCCGGTGTTTGAGATGCTCCTGCGGAGACGAGAAACACCGCCACGTTAATGTCAGAGTATTTGAGTCTAAAACAAAAAGGTGAAACTTCAAACCTCCAAATTCTGTTACAAGAAGTGAAGTTTCGGAAGGTTGTTGAAGGCTTTTCTGTCTATGTGCATCAAGCTCCTGGTTTTCTGAATCGAGCTGTGAGAAGACATGAAAACACGGAGAGTGAACGGGATCAGGACAAGCGTTCAAGAAAAAGAATCACAACGCTACTTACATTTCAGAGAGGTTGAGGAGGTTGTTAAATGCTAAAGCTTCAATGGTTTCCAGAGTAACACTGTGAGAAATTTCTCTGTGTGCAATGGAAACAAAACTTTGTTAGAGTAAAACCCTGGAAAACTGATGAATACAATTATTGAAGTAAAATCAGTGGCAAATTTGTAAAGATTTTATCAGCAAAAGAAGAGATACCTACATCCTTTGGATTCCTCTCAAACTCTCAAAAGAGTGACTTGAAATAGTTTTCAAAGACACATGATGAAACCTAAAAGTGAGTGGAAGAGGTCCATTTTATTTATTTTATTATGTGACAACTTGGTGGCAACATTTCAGTACATAGTTTGATAGTTCGCATACGCAAGATTTGCAACAGTGAAGCTGCTAACCTCGATGTTCACATTATCAGCTGGGATTCAAGGTTATGAGATTTAGAGGAGCAGAGGTCAAGATTTACCGCCTTCAAGGTTTCGTCTCAGTCTAATGCCTGGTAAGCATTTAGGGTGGGAGGATATTATCTGTACCTGGCTGCCTGAGGAAATCTTTATGGATTAATATTGGATATAATATTTTTTATTTAATTGCTCTTTGAAATATATATATATATTTTTTTTCTGTATACAAATTTAAACAATTGCATTCAAAGCTGCACAGCTGTTCCAAAATCCTTTGGAACACGGAGTTTAGACTGTTATTTACACAGAAAGACTAGGAGGCTCCTCAGTAAACAAGTTGATGAATAAAGCTAAATAAATAAATAAATAAAATTATAAATATATACCACATTTTTATTTCAGAGGTGTCAAATTAGCAATTTGTAATAAATTGCAATTTGTAAATAAATAAAAATTGTAATCTGCTTTTACCTTGATTTAAATAAATAAATTAATTAATGCATCTTGACTAGTTTAAATTTTAAAAGAAAGCTATAAGAGGCATGGTATGTATGTGGCCAAAAACGGTTTTAGTGCGAGTTTGCTCCGTGCGTAATTACGCGCAGAAAGGTCTGGAGTAACCGCTTTAGTGGCTCAAACCCAATTGTTATTACGTCGCGCAGCTTTCACTGTCCTACACATTCCAGACTGTTTTGTGTACTTACAGTTTTGGGTCTCTGTGTTCCTTCCCTCCTGTCATAAAATTGCATCTGATTGTCTCGGACGAACATCTGCAGAGTCTCGGGCACACAAAACCTGTGCATCCATGGATGAATAAAACTGACAGGCGCAAAAATAGCGCTGGGTGCGAGGTCCACATTGTCCCTTCCGTCTTAAACACCGTCCGAACTCACAGAAGGCAGGTTGTCCAATAAGTCACATTTGCCTGTTTGGCTCTTCCTCAAAAGTCTCTTCTGCCTGAGCTGCAGATGGCTCTGCGGCACAGAGAGGGACAGACTGATTCTGTCTAGAAATCAAAAGTTTTGATTGCTGTATTAATTTTAACATCCGTTCAGCGTTATACTTGTTTCATTTTGTGTCATTTTAAGCTGGAAAACAGGATTATTATGTTTTCACAGCCTCATATGCTGCTTGTCTGTGTTCTGTGCCCTGCCATGTTTTTGAAGTACTTAAAAGGAAACTGTGCTAAAACATCCATATGAGTCATGGTGTCCTTCAGAAGGACAAAGTGGCCCAAATAGCCACAAATTTTCCTTTATTGCATCTCGTTTGGCGCCAGCTTTATTATTTATAGAGTCGATGGAGTTTTTCAGCCTTGACACAAAACATATTTTACCCATAATGGAAGAAGAAAATGCCATTGTGCAACACTAACATAAAATAGGACTGTTTTTAATTAGCTAAAATATGATAAAAATTTATTAAAATTTTTAGTTGGCTTTGTTTTTGTGAACTAGATTACTGAAGCTTGTTTTTAAATAATATAAACTACCGCTGCTTTTCTCCTGTTATACACTAGGTGGCGACAAAACACACAAAACCCATAAACCATGCAGTACATTTAGTTGTTTTTATTTTTCTGTTTCATGATGTGTCACGTGTATTTTCTAGTTCCTGTCAATTTTTTTAGATTCTATGTTTGAGCTAGTCAAACAAACAGAAATGTTATCACATTGTCTAATAAAATCTGACATGAACGTGCTAAACTCCCGACTATTCGTGTCATCTGCTGAAAGTTTCGCAACGCAATTATTTTCAATAGCACAAAAAAAATGCATCCGTAACAAATCGGAGGAAGTGGACTGAAACTGTTTTGAGAAGCTGATCTGCGGTCTGTAAAGACTTTCCTCCCTGATATCGATCCGATTCCAGATCAGCACTTCCGGAAAACGTCATACCGGAAGTCCACAGTGGCTACTGTTAGCATTTGTGGACAGAAGCGGCGGACTTGTAGTTTTTGTCGTATTTAGGTGTCTTGTTTTCACATTTTTCGAGCAGTTTGCCTGGTGGTAGACTTACTGATGGACAAGCTTCGTCGTGTTTTAAGCGGCCGTGAAGACAATGAAGAGCTGGGTCTCACAGCTCAGGTTAGTTCCTGTATGACAGCTGCTAATGCTAATGCTAACGTTCTGCTCATTTCATAACCTAAATGTTTTACAGCATTGCTGTAGTTTCGCTGCCTGTCTGAAACACTTTAATAAGCAACAATTAAGAGACATATTTATTTATGTTCGTTAATATTAAAGGTATCAATTAATTTTCAGTTTCTAGTCTTAAACAGTCAAAACAAACTTTTTTTTTTTTTGGTGCTGCTGTTCTGTTCTTTCTGGTAATAAGTTGTTTTGTTTACACTTTTTCACGCGTCCACGATTAGGAGGAGATGAGGTAAGGTGTGTTTATTAGTCAACTGTATGCTCCATTAATGTTAATTTTCTGTTTCGGTGCTTTAAAAAATTGTGTCTGCCTGTGTTTGGAGACAACACTGTGCTTGTTGGATGTTTGTCTCTGAAGCGTGAAGCTAGCCTGCGGGTCTTTCTGGTCTTGTGACATCCTCCCATTGTTCCCCCCAGGTCCTTGATGCCAGCTCTCTCAGCTATGGCACCAGGATAAAATGGTTTATCATATGCTTTGCTGGAGGCATTTTGTGTTCAATCCTGGTGAGTGTGTGTGCACTTTTTTATGTCTTTATGTTCAGAGCCTCTTTTCTGACCTGTAACATATGATACCAGTTCTTCTTGGTCTTACTTTACTTTCTTTAAAGCCCAACTTGTCGCCACACCTCACCAATGTCCTCACTTTCTTTTTGCTGACACTTAATTTAACTTGACTCGTAAATACAGACATAAAATAACTCAGCATTACACATTTAAAGAAGACAGGATGTGTCTCAGTCACACCTCACTGTGATAATTCACACTGACCCTTGAACTCTGCTTTTGTTTGGAAAATCTGGCTGGTAAAATTCAAAGCTGAAGGGTCTTTCCGCTAATACACAGTGCAACAAACAAACATTTAGCCTCTGAAACAGAATGGTGCCCTCTTATTTAATCAAAACTAGTTTATATTTTTCCAAAAACTTCACCCTTCTTCATGCATTCAGAGGTTTTAAATCCTCAGCAAAACTACAGTCACATATCAGATTTCAAATGCCACGCTCTTGCATTTTTAACACAATTGTCTGCTCCATATTTAGCTCAAAAAAAGATTAAGTTACAGCTATTTATGTGTTTCCTGAGTTTGAATAACTGATCATCTACAATAAGAGTTGACTCCAAAAAACACGCCTTAAGATACACAAATGCTTACCTTTCATGGCTTCTGGGTGATAATGGAAACCAAATACTTTTTAAAAGTTCTGCCACCAGTTTTCTTTGCATACACGTGACAATTTACTGTCATTTATTTATTTTATCACCCAGACAAATGATTCTGGTGTTCTACCACCAGGGGGAGCCAGTCACGTTTCAGTAAAATGAAACAAGCCAAAACATCCTTGACTTTTTTTTTCCTCATTAGAATTTTAAGAAATTATGTAAAATCTTTATTCTTAATACATTTTTTTGATTAATTTTAAATGAATGACGTGTAATAACAATATTCTGTGTAAGTAATGGATATTCTGCTGTTTTTTTAAGGGCACCGCTCTGCTGTTTCTTCCTAGTGGGATCAAGCTTTTTGCTGTTTTCTACACTCTAGGAAATGTTGCAGCTTTGGCCAGGTAGGGCAGGATATTTATTCCAGTTAACATTAAGCTTTTAAAGGCATGTTGTAATAACTCTTGAGGTTTGATATTGAACCAAAAGATCATTTCATATCAAAAAGTGGTCATTTTTTCATTGTTATTTTTATGAACTCTCAAAAGTTTATTTTTTGTATGTTTTTCTTAATCACTTAAAAGCCTTTGCATGTTGGTGTCGGTGTCTTTAATAACCTGTAGGTCAGCTTTTCCTTATACACGCACACACACACACATACGCATACAGACACAAATTTGACTCGGAGGCTTCTTCTGCTGTCCGCTCAGAGGCGTTTCCCAGATTTGCCTTTCTGCCTGACAAACAAAACAACAAAGGATGAAAATCCAGTTCAAAACTGTCTGTTGTGAAAAGGGTATTTATTTTATAATTATCTGTTGGCATATTTTCAAATTTAAGGAGATTTTTATTAAATTTTCCTCAGTAATATATCATTCAGGGTTAGTTTACATCCAGTTAAAGAGCAGGATTTATTCAGTATGATAATTATTTCAAATAAATGTGTCTTCTGTCAATATCAACAGGCTTTGTCCATTATATGGCGTTAATAATAAGTAGTTAACGTCTATTAATGATGTTTTTAAGCTACTTGACAAGCAGTGAGCCACTGCTAAGAAGTTTTTGTTTGTCAGTCTGTCTTAAAGATTTAAATTTTGTGCAAAAGAGAAGTTAATCACCCTCAAAGCCCAAGGTAACAAAGTCCTGTTGAGTCTGTGTTATTGTATTAATACAAGCTCATTCCTTTTTTAATGAGATGTACTTGATGATATATATTTATATTTAGCTTTTATTTATGCTTAACATACTGAAAACATGAAATTATTTTCACACACCAAGTCTTGTGGTAGTAAACAGAAATAACTTGTGGCTTTTCAAATGACTTTAATGTCAAATAAATAAAAATCACCAATAGGACTACTGCAATTGGGATTAAATGACAGTTTGTGTTGCAGTCAGTAGAGCTCACAGATTCTGCCCCCCCCTCCCCCCAAAGGAAGTGGGCTGACATAATTAGTGTCACACTGAACAGTTGGAGTAAAAAAAAAAAGAATTTAAATAAATAAAACCATCCTTTCCTCTAATCCAACCGACAGAGAGTCTACGTCAACACGCACTATTCTCGTGTCTCATTTACCAGATGACCTCCCCCTCGCCCCCCCCCCCCCCACACACACACACACAGCACTGATTCATTCCGACACACTCAGCTGTGATGAGCTGCTCGCCACGTCTGTCGGGAAAGCCTCTGTCGCTTTAACTTGACTGACGTAACGCACGCATCACGTACCAGACTCTAAATGTGTCATTGTGCCGTTGAGCAGGAACCCCTCATTATACCAGGAGGAAGGACAAAATGCTCCTGTTGACCAAACTGTTACTCAGTGTGTGTGTGTGTGTGTGTGTGTGTGTGTGTGTGTGTGTGTGTGTGTGTGTGTGTGTGTGTGTGTGTGTGTGTGATTAAGTATTCATGTTGTGCAGTTTGACTTGTCTGTATTATGAGAAATCGTAAGCACATAATAACCATGGAAATGACTTTATTTTCACAAATTTGTGTGATTATTTTAAATATAAAGGACATAAATCATTAACTAAGTTTAGTGTTTACTAATAAAGACAATAATCCTCTAAACATTCTTTTCTACCAGGGTAAAGCAAATTGAGAAAGTAAAAAACCATATTTACTACCAGAATAACTCTAAAAGCAACATGAACTGTAACTTTAACTGAATTGTTAATTAATTTAATTTTTATTTTATTTTTCAATAAAGCACCTGTTTCTTGATGGGACCATTAAAGCAGCTGAAGCGCATGTTTGAACCAACAAGATTGATAGCTACTATTGTTATGCTGGTAAATATCACTTTTGTTGTTTCCTTTAGTCCAAACTTTTCTTTCATATCTTCCTATAGTTCAAGCTTCTTTAATTTTGAAAGGCCCATTCAGTTAAAGATTGTAGTTTGTTGTTGTTAAAGTGCCTGTGACACTTACAGACACTTGAATGTTTGTGTGTTTTCTCTCTCTGCCAGCTCTGCCTCGCTTTAACACTTTGTGCAGCATTTTGGGTAAGTATGCAGTAAATTCAGAGCTGTATAAAGGTTTAAATTTGTCTTGCAGTACGTTTGACTGATGCTTATATTTTTCTTACAGTGGAAAAAAATGGATTGGCCATCGTCTTCTGTATTCTGCAGCTTTTGGCAATGACTTGGTAAGTCCTGTCCTCAGCTGGAACCCAGTTGACTCCTCATTCACACCCACCCAGATTAATAACGGAGAACTTTGAACATAGACTGATGATCGACAGCAGAAACATTATTAGTATTTATTAAATAAATATAAAACAATTACAGAACATGAAAAAAGTCTGCAAGTTATTTTTTATTAATTAAATCTTACCTATATTTCACTAAAGGCCCTGTCTCACTATAACATTTTATACAACATTTGAATTTTAAAAATAAAAGTTAGAGCTGGGCGATATGGCCCAAAAAAAAAAAATCTCAACCTAACCAGTTCCAGAAAACTGAAGAAACGGTGCCTTTTTTTTAGTAGATCCTCTTTGCGTCTTGACGGACAGGTGGGCTGACCTCTGAACTACAGAAGCCCCAAAGAGTGCAACAAAATAAAATCTTTATAAATGGCAAATTGGAATTAATCAATTAAATCGATTTATCGCCCACCCCTGTGTGTAGTCATAAACCAATTAATTATTCTGAAAACATGTTGCTCTCATTAGGTCAGTCAGTTTAGTCTCTGTAACCCTGACCCCAGTGTGAGGTTAAAAGCTCCATTAAAGGGGATAAAATGTGCCTTTGAGCAATGCGTGGCACGTTAGGACTTGTAACATATTTACAGACGATTAACGAAAAGATTTTCACTCCGGGACCACTAAACGCAGAAGAAGGAACGGCCATGAGGACAAATTCTCCATGGCCCACAGGACAGGACCGCCTCAGCCTCTAACCCACGCGCACACGTCGTCCACGGCCCAGGCATCACCGTGGCAACCACAAGTCACACATTTCCCGCTCAGCCTCCAAAAGATCTGGGGCAGAGTGAAGTCCCACGCAGGCAGGCAGGCAGGCGCTCAGACGTCCGTGGGAGGGTGTTCCTGTCGTAAGATGTCATCGGTTGTCCTCACAGAACTGGACTGAATCCAGTCTGCAGTTTACTGAATGACCTCACAGGGAAGTTTGACGACATCCAGTCGAGTTTTTGGTTTAATATTTGGGATAATCGTTAAATATTTACTTAAGACCCATAATGATTTCTTCCTGTCGAGCTGTGGTTAATTATTCAGCTGCAGTGTTGGATTCCTCACATGTTTAGGATACTTTGTTTTTCTTTATTCAGCAGCTTCTGTAAATCAGTTAACTGTGTTGTTGTTTCACCAAATCAACACTGAAAAGCTCAGTGTTTTGTTTGCAACTATTTTCAGTTTTATTTCAAATAAATGTCAAATCAGACAAAAAATCAAGAAGGAAATAAAATTTTTGAAATATCAAATAAGCTAAATATGACAAAATGTCTAACTTTGCAATGAGTAGCTTTAATAAGTCCATTAAATACATATTCTAATACAAGTTTCATCCTTTTTGCGTGCAGCTAGGAAGTATTTTTGTAAACAAACTACAGATTGAGTTGAAAGAAAAAAGCTTGGCTGTAAACATGAAAACAAAGATTATAAAATGTCAAATTTGAAACGCTTCTAGACTAATCCCTCAGTAGCTCCACTTATTACTTTATTTATAGATGACAGGAAATTAGACCTAATGTAAATTCATGATTAATTTATCCTCTTAAGCTGGATTTAACCTAATCAGTAATTGTCTTTTTGTTGCTTTTCTGTATTTTCAGGTATAGCATCTCCTACATTCCATTTGCCAGGTAAGCTGGTGTCATATTTTATTGTTAGATTATATTCATGTGTGTTTTTAAAGCTGTGATTTTCAGTCGTGTCATTTTTAAAAACCCAGGGCTGAAAAAAACGAATGGATTTCAGTTTTCTATTTCGTCTCAATGTCCAGCAGCAGACAGGCTGGTGTGAAAACGCTTAGCAAACCCATCAATGAAAACATGTTTTTATTTACATCTGCACACTGTTCGCTTCCACCACATGGCTCTAATCCAGCCACAGTGTGAGCTCTGAGTCGATCAGCAGCTGTTTTCTCTTTATTTCTAAGTATTATCTGTTTAGTCCTTAATATCATGAAATGCTTTATTGTGGAATAAAAACAGATTCATCAAACAGTTTAGGTTTTATATTGGACGTAATGAGCTCATGGTAAGCTCTAAAGCATTAGGACTGGATTGGTTTTTGATTAGATATTGCCGAGCTCAGCTTTTTTTTTTCTTTTTTTCTCGTGCCACCTGAGTGCTTTCGTGGAGCTAACGAGGAGGCGTGATGTTATTTTGTCAGTCCAGCTGTAAGTGGGATTAGCTCTCGTTCGGCGAGAGGTCCAGATGCACCTCGACACGCGGCGCCTCCCGTTAAGTGTCTCGCCTGTTTTGGGTCGACCCCTTAATCCGTCCTGACAGCTGAGAGACGTCACGTAACCCCCCCAGAGGCCCCCCTCCCCCCACAGCGCAAACCGCTAACAACAAAACAAAGCTAAGACAAAGACCTGCTTTTACGTCGCGCTCGTAAAAAAAACATCAAACAAATTCCTCTGAAGAAACTGTTTAAATATTAAAATCTACACATTAAACTCCCAACCCTACACTCCCACTTTATTATTTATACAATATTCTTCTCCGTCTTGCTTTTGTTTCTTATCCATAAGCCTCTTATTTTAATCCATTTTTCATTTAGTTTGGATTTGATCACTTGTTTCAGAGCTGCAGCGTTTATTCGCGTCCTTTTGAGTGACACGTTAAAAAAGCGCCAAACTTAAGTCCTCCACGTCCCCGTGACCGTCTGTGGTCAGACTAACCCATACCTGGAGGACCAAGACGCCACATGGCCGACTGGACTTGATCCTTTAATGTATTTTACCTTGTTGCCTCTAATAACCTCCAGCGTCTGCTGTTCAGGGCTGTGAAACCTGCTGCGTGTGCACTTCAGATCTGTTCTGATCTGCATCTGTTCAGGCAGGTTTTAGGCCAGAAAAAATAGCATCAAGCTACGATTACTAAAAAAATAAACAAAAAAGAGGGAGTGGGGCAGTGTTGTATAAAGTACCACAAAGTGATACTTGAGTCAAAGTACAAGTATCTTACCAAAAAATTACTTTAGTAAAAGTTAAAGTCTCCTTTAGGAATATTACTTGGGTAAAAGTCTTAAAGTATCTGATATTTTTTGTACTTAAAAAGTAAAAGTATTGATTTAAAATGAGCAATTAAATTTTCTGTAATGACATTTATTAGGAGGTGACCTCCCCAAACAACTGCAGTGACTATGTTGCATTAAAATAATTAATTTATAATAAATTTAGGATGCACTAGTCTAACTGTTTTAGTTTATATACATATATTAAGGCTGCACAGAGCTTTTCTCCAAAATGAAAATCTATCTGAGGGCCGCGGCCAAATGTAATAATATAATTCATAAAATACTTCTTAAGTACAGTACTTTTACTTTAATGATTGTGTGACATGATTTGTTTGTGTACAAACTAATACAGTATCAGAATTTTATATATTTATACTTCTCATTCAACCACAATTAAATTGACTCTATCTAGGAGGCACAATTTATATGGTTAATATTCAATCATAAAGTATTTATTCATTTCATTGTTAAAAAACAAAACACATCACATACAGCAAAACACTATAAATCAAATCAAATGAAGGGCAGAAGAACAATAACAAGCTGGAATGAAAACAAGCAACGACTTTCTACTTCTTGCCTTTTTTAAAAAAAAATGTAAGGTGTAGAAAGTCAAGATAATTGTGTGAGAAGTAAAAAGTAGGCTGAGAAATACAGATACCCAAAAATTCTACTTAATTACAGTAGCAAAGTATTTGTACTTAGTTTGTACTTTATAACTCTGGAGAGGGGGGGGGGGTGTTCTGGTGATAAATCTTTTGTTTGTAGAGCTGGAGGGTAGAACCAGACTGCCTCTTCTTTTAACCTCTGTGATTTTTCACACCTCCTTCACTGGATTTTGACTCCAGCTCAGGGGTGGGTGGGGTGGGGGGGATTAGTCTGCGTAGCAACCCACCGAGAGCAAGCCGTGTCGGAGGAAGTGGAGTGGGCGACGATCCGCGGTCACCATGGCAATCGCTGTGGCATTGTGTCATCCTTCACCTCAGCGCACCTCTCCAGACAAGGGAGCCCCCCCTCCCCCACGTCGCTGAAAACGAGTGGAGCTTCCCCCCGTCAAAACACGCTCACTTATTCATGACGAGCCCCACCCAGATCACGCTAACAAAGGGAGCGTTTAGTGTTTGTTTTTCCTCTGATTTCCTGTTTGTTCTGTTTGAACAGAGACGCAGTCATCAAGTGCTTCACCACCTGCCTGAACTGAAGCAAGCTTTCCATCAACGCCGCTTCCAGTATGCAAACCCTGCAAGAACAGAGACTTTGTAAAATAAACAGTTTTTTTTTTACTCTACTCTTCCTCCACATGATGTCTGCACTGGACTGTGAATACACACTTTGTCACATTTAGCTCAAAGATCTAGTCTGTAATCAGATTCTAACAGCTGTTGTTCATCAGAGTAAAGCTTCTCTTTGATTCCTAATATATTTCAGCTATTCCTTTATATTCTGAGGATATTTTTATTATTATTTGTTTGCAGGGAAATGTTTTTCACTTCGTTTTGCAAAGCGTCTTACAACAAAAGTGCCTTAATGCTGTAATAAAATGAAGGTATATCTTTATATTTATGCCAAACTATTGTATATTTACATTTTTAATGAGCAAGCTTTCATTTTCTTGGAGCTTCATGAAGCATTAGAAACCTAATCTTTGTTTTGTGTGTGTGAGAGTGATTGTAAAAGCTGTGTTTTACAAGCTCATATGAATGTTTTTAACTTTTGAGTCACTGATAAACGCTTTGGGATCCATGAAGCCCACGTTTCTTTGGAGATTTTATTTTCGAGCTAATCAGCTTTAAGTTGCTTTTTGTTTGTTTTTTCTCCTAGTCTTAAGTGTTCTCTGAAACACACTCGCATACCCCCCACACTCACCCCACCCACTCAATAAATTACATTAAAGATGCCTCTCTTCTTTTTAAATCTGATTTTCCTGCCATATGCAGCGGCGACCCCGTTAACTCCGCTTTACTGAGCGTCGTGATTTGTGACGTGACCCGATAACCCGGCCCGCGTCTCCGTCTCCGCATCGCTTTGGCATGCGAGCCTTTGAGGGGGTGGTTGTCATGACAACCGCCTCTGGAGGATGCATCGCCTCCGCCAACCCCCCATTTGTGGAGCAGATGTTCACATTACGCCTAGGTGCCTTTTCGTTTAGACGGAATCCCTCGGACCGGCGGTTGTGATCCTTTTATTCTGATCTGACAGTTTCTGCTGCAAAAACATGAGGGTTTGATTTGAAAGACTTTATTTCTGTGTAACATCCTGGTTCTGTATCATTTCATCATCAGTTGATACTATCTCGTTTTAGGTGGAACCTATCCATCAGAGTAACCTTAAAGAGGCAACATTATGTGTTTCTCAGGCATATATTTAAATTCTATACCATAAGAAAGGATCTATACCATTGACCATGAAGATGCGCAAATTAGAATTTTGAAAATAAATTTGCTCAATGGAAACTCGTCAATTTCGAAAAAAAAGCTTACGTTTTTCAACAAAATGGTTTTGCGCAAGGATGAAGTGTTTTTTTTTTTGGTCGTATTGAAATTGGTGTATTTCACAAAACTGCAATGGAAACACTTTTTTGCATCACAGGAGTCACGTGATCAAGAACCGGCTGTTTCTACTGGCGAAGAAGACAACAGGAAGTAGAAGTAGTAGTAAAGTCACAGAAGTAGTAAAAGAAAGTAGTAAACAATTTCCCAAAAAACGCAGCATACGTAGCCGCTCCCAAGTATAAGCCTCGATAAGACGCCGACGTCTCCTCTGATGGCTGATGATGAGCGCTAGTGTCGTGGCAGCAATATGCATGTGTTTACATCCATTGCAGCCATGTTTGTAACGACTTATCACGAGAACAAACGTATTCACGTGTGACTTTAATAGCATTTCTTACTTAATTGTGAAACTGTTTTTCAACATTAACAGAATATTGACAAAGTTTTGCGCACATTTCCAATGGAAACGCAGCTTATGTCACATTTAGTTGTTATTAAAATGCTGTTTTTATGCTTAAAAAGAAAATGTACTTGTCTTCTCATCATTTCCTTTTCTAAACATCCCAAAAGGCGGTTCTAGTCCCAACTTGTCAGTTTTTGCTCCCCTGCCTGCTGCCTCAGAACCCCACAGGATTTCTCAAAAATACATGAATGAGTCAAAGCAAGACTCTGGGCATGTTTTTGATGAGAGGATAACATTATAACATGATATAAAACTCATAAAAGTTGATTTTACATGATATTACCCATTTTAATGACTTTTTTAATAAGCAGAAGACTTTGTTTTTAGATTATTCTGAATTTGGAAGGTTTAAGAGGACCTGACCCCAGCGATCTGTTTCCTTCAGTTCATCTAATCTGTTATGTCACAGAGGAGAGGGATTGTGCACAACAACAACAAACAGCTGGAATTACACTTGTGTGCTTCCTTTTCAGCTTAACGTTCCAGATCTTGCTGCGGAGATTAAAATATTTGTGCCAGCGGTGTAGGTGCTTTGTTTTGTTTATGCATGTGAGCGAGGGAGTCGGAGGGCCAGCTGATGTCTTTAGAAAGTAAAAAAATGGAAACAGTTTTCACAGACATGTGAAATCTGCAGACATCAGCGCCGTCAAAGTAAAAAATAATAATAAAAATCTGCCAAGTATCAGCTTTGTCCAAATTTAATGAGGAAAATGGACCAAAATTCAATTTTACAAAAAACAAAGTGGAAACCTGCGCAAAAATAAAGCAGAATCATTTCAGATAAAAACAATCGCTATTTCTTTGCATGAAGGAAGTGTGTTCATCCTCACATTCACTGATCAATGTGAGATATAAATGAAAAAATATAGTTTTGTAAACTCTGTTGACCAAAAACCCATCACTACAGAAACGGGCTGAAATCATCAGTTTTTAAGCAGACTGAGCTCAGGTGGACTGAATGATGAGTAGCATGGCGTAAAAGACCCGTATGGCAGGCCATTTTAACATAAAATCAGCTTTGTTTGACTATCTGTAATTACATTCTAGACATACTGTATAAAAATTAATTTAGGCTACAAACAACTATATTTTGATTATCCTGAATGGTAATTTAAGATCTATGCATTTACAATTGAAAATATAAGTATTCAAAATATAAGTATGACTGATCAAAATTCCATTTCTAGATGTCTGAAATAAGAAATTTCCCCCATGCTGCCATTTAGCTGTCCGAAAAGATGCCTGAATATTGCCTGAAGGCAATGACACAATAAATGACAATAATTAGTGAGGCTAAATGGCTTCTAAATTTTCCACCGAAATGCTACTTAAATCTGTGATGTTTTAACTTGTCCATCTAATTTCAGAAATCTTAAAAAGAAATGCTGTCTAGAAAAAATATTTAAAATTCATTTTGAGATATCTTTAAAGGAATCGTGACTACAGTCTTAGAAATGTCTAATTTAGTTTTGTCAGTATTTGCTTTGAAAATATTTGCAATTAAATTTGCACCATATTCAAATTTTTATCTATCTAAAAATACATTTAAAATATCTTGAATAATGGTGTCATTTAAAATATCTTTAATTTGAATTATGACTGGACATAAAATGGGAACTCTTTAAAAAAAAACTTTCTGGTCTCTGTTTATTACAACAAAATTATTTAAACTTTAACTCTGTCTCTCTTTGATAGTGACTCAAAATAACCTAAATAAACATCAGATTCTTCTCTACAGTCTCTGTTTTGTTTGCTTTTGTAACACCGCTCTGTTTACATGCTGATATTCCCCTTTGACATCACTTCTTGTTTCTTCATAAGCAAATATCTTAACTTTTCATCTCAGCAACGTGAAATTTGTTTTGCATTATGTTATCAATGTTATCTTTCCCAATATACATTCATGTTTATTACAAAATTTGATGTGACAGGCACTTTAAATAACTAATATAGTACTAAACCAATATATCTGGTATGTGAGAGTGGTAAAGTCGATTTTATGTTAAAATGGCCTGCCATACTCCATCGTCTCTCCCTGCTGAAAATGACGAAATTACGTCACCGGGCTTCTCCTTGCCCTTTGTGTGGCGCGGCTCGTGGCCACGCCCCCTCTCCATCAGCGCCAGCATAAATCGGCAGGAGCGTGCGCGTGAGTTAAAGCTCGGGTCCGTGTGGACAGTACAGCAGGTGGATGATGCTCACAGAGAGCCGCTCGTCGCTCCATTACGCACGGCTGCTTTTCATCCATCCCGACCCCCCTTCAAAAAAAAACCCGGAATAAATGATGCCTTTTCCTCCGATCAGCCTCCAGCAGCGGATCACCTCACCCGGCCGGGATCTGTTTGGGAAAAAGAAAGCCAGCGGGGACCCCCCTCGGGCTGAACAAACCGGCAGATCTGTCGGTTCCGACAATAAGGAGAAACAGTCCAGTTCTTGGGCATCCGCCAACTTACGCAATCTGGGGCGCAAGGCGCAGCTGGAGAAGAATAAAAGCCCGGCTCAGAAACCCGCCTCCGGGCAGGAGACTCAGGGAAAAGGCTCCTGGCTGTCGGTGCCCAAACCTCAGGATTCACACCAAGAAGTCCGGCGCTCCAGCTCCATGGACTCCGCCAGGCACCTCCAGGGAAAAGAGGAGGAGGAGAAGAAGACGAAGAAGGAGCTCCAGTTCACCCTCAGCCTCACGCCGGAAGCCATCCTGGTCATCCAGAAGCGGAACCTGGAGAAGCAGATGATGGCCAAGCAGCAGAAGTGCTGCGCCTCCGCGGACTTTCGGCACAGGCGGGTTTTCCCGTCCAAGAAGGCGCACGGCGGCTCCAAGTGCTGCGCTCCGGGGGCCAACAAGGGCGAGGAGCAGGACATCACGGCCATCGTGAAAATCTCTCTGCTCAACGACCAGCACAAGTACGACGACGTGGAGTACGAGGAGGAGGACGGGGATGTGGATGAAACCGTGGTGAGGAAGTGTAAAGAGTGGCTGAAGGGGGTGGAGAGCGCGGCCGCTCTGGGGAAAGTTGACAAACTCGCGGCGCTTTCGCACCTGAAAAGCTGCTGACAGGAGACCTCTGCTGTGGAAGACTTTAATGTTGTCTGATTCTGAGGAATCTGCTCCTAAATGAGGGTCAGGATGTTGACAAGAAACTGGGTTTTGTTTGTCTGGATCAGTTTTTTGTTAATGATCCAGAGTAACTTTATGCCAATAATGCTGCTGTTAGTTTCCTTCCTTTTGCACAGATTTGTTGTCAGGGTGCCTCTGAGGGACACCAAACCGTTCCCTTTGTGTTGGAGAACAAAAAGAACATCATGGATGCCTGCTACTGAAACCAATGGCTTCTTTATGTTCCCTCCAATTAATAACCGGAGGATTCTTCTTTACTGTATTTGATATTCACTGAATATTTGGACTGTGAATGTTTTCTCAGCTGACAAACTGAAGCCATTCCAAGTAAAAAAAAGAAGTGTTTTCTAATTTCAAATTGTTTTTTCTGAGATTATTTGTATTTCTTACCTTGTGGCTGGTTCCCACAGCATTTTAAAGGCTCTTTGTTTCCTCTCTGTATACCTGGGGCCATTTGGGCATTAGTGTTTAAGCTTCTTAGATTTCCTGTTAAGCAGAGTTGGAGGTGCAGGAAACTTGCGGACATCGAACCACTAACAACTTTTACCCTAAAAGTACAGCTCAGGGAAGAGAAATTGGTCAAAAAAATACATTAAATCTCACATTTAAATATTTAAAGCTATATATTTTTTAAAATCATCAAGCAAGTCAAACAGCAAGAAAATCCGAGCTGGTTTATTGTGGCTGGGTTTTTTTGTCATGAAAACACGTTTTACTCATTGAAGCCTCACACACCAGCAGAATACTCAGGTACTTCCAACTTTTTTAGAAAATGTCTTTTCTATCAACACAGACAGTTAGTTTTCACTAAATGAGGTGAACAGATCCTTTACTTTAGATGCATTTACCATTAAAACACATAATTTGTTGGTTCACCTTTCTTAAAGGGCCTGATGTGACATGCATATCCATGAAATACAAAAAGTAAAAAATATATATGAGATACTTGGCAGATTAACACATGACTTTACTTGTTACGTCACATATTTGGCATATTTTCTTTTATACTTGGCTCAGCTAAAGTGAAACAGGAAGTGACATCAAAGGGGAACTCTTCAAGAAAGAAAACTTTGGTTTTTTTTTGTTTATTGAAACTATATTATGACTCTTTCTCATCTCTCAATAGTTGTGTTTCCATTGACCATGCAGATGAGCAAATTAGAATTTTGAAAATAAATTTGCTCAGTGGAAACACGTCACTTTCGAAGAAACTTACGTTTTTCAACAAAATGTTTTTGGGCCGTATTAAAATTGGTGTATTTTGCAAAACTGCAATGGAAACACTTTTTTCGCATCACGGGAGTCACGTGATCAAGAACCGCCTGTTTCTACTGGCGAAAAGACGAAGAAGAAGAAGAAGACAAAAAGTAAAAATAGTAGTAAAATCACAGAAATAAAGTATAAACTCATCCACTACAATTTCCCAAAAAATGCAGCATAGCTACTCCCAAGTATACGGTTCTTGTGACTCAAAAGCCTCGACAAGAAGCCGGCGTCTCCTCTAATGGCTGACGATGAGCGCTAGTGTCGTGGTAGCAATGTGCACGATTGTTTACATCCACTGCCGCCATGTTTGTAACGACGTATTGCGAGAACAAACGTATTCACGCGTGACTTTAATAACATTTAATGGAAACGACACAATTGCAAAACTGTGTTTTTTCGACATTAACAGAATATCGACAAAGTTTTGCGCACATTTGCAATGAAAACGCAGCTAATGATAGTGATTAAAATAATCTAAAGAAACATCAGCGTTGTTGTAACACTGCTCTGTTCACATGCAGCTATTCCTCTTTGACATCACTTCCTGTTACTTCACATGCAAATATCTCAATAGCTTTTCATCTGAGTGGCGTGAAATCTTTTTGTCAATATGTTATCAATGTTATCTTCCCAAAAATGCATTGCAATAAATTGATGTCACAGGCACCTTAAGGTAAGTGAACTGAATTATTCTGTCCTGGATGCTCTCATTCTCCATCACAAGCTCTGTTCTCGTCACATAAACTGGGACCCATTCAGTACCAGGGGCCCGTTTGGTTCTCCTGTAACGATATTATCTGCTGCAGTGACTAAAAGTTGTGTAATCTCCTCCTTTTTGTTGTTTCCTTTCAATCGCAGCCTTGTTTTTGTGCCTCTGTCTGGACTTTCTCTGCAGCCTGAAGCAAAAAAAAAAAGAAGCAAAGACTGTTTGTTTTTAATGAAGGATAAAAGCTGCATTAATATTTACTTTACTCAGTGAAGTAAAGCTGCAGGATCAGGTGACTGCATGGCTCACAGGTGAAAAACACCTTTTGCATTTTGAGTTTTTGAATGGCTTTATTTTTATTTCTGTCTGTGAAACTCACTCAATCTTTATTTTTGTTTCTAAGAATAAAACAGAAAATGATGCAACTGGCTGTTTTTTTGCTCGATGTTCAATATTTACTGCATATTTTGACCCTTCTTGTGTCAAACAAGTTGAAATCTTTATCTCATTAAACTGTGCATCAGTTGAAGGTTTAGTTACTAAAACAATAATGTGGACCAGAAAACATCAATTAGCCTATATCAGAGATGCTGTTTTGTAAAATACATAAAGATAATAAAGTATCAGAATCTTGATTTTGATTGACAAATAAATTGATTTTTTCAATGAAATGCCACCAGGGTAAACCTGATAAAAGTAGACATGTTTAGAAAAGCCAAAGCAGAATCTCAGCATCCCTCTTCTGTTCATGTTTTTTTTTTTAAACACATAATAAAAGCTTATTTCTGTTAACCTGTCAAAGTGCATTCAGCCTGAGGAGTTCTCGTGTTTCCAGCAGCTGAACAGCCTCCATCCTCCTCCTGCGAGGACATTTTTAGGTCTGTTTTCTTTTTTTGGCGGAGGGGACACTGCAGCAGAATCAGGCCACGGTGTGGGAGGATATTCTTGGCAGACAAGAGGGATTACAAAAGAAGAGAGAGTAGAAAAAAAAGTTTTTTTTTATCTTCAAACAGGATTGTTTCAAGCCTACATTTAAATTATTCATTTTTATTTCATGTTTAATGATGGTGTAATATAGTGAGAGAAGGAATCCAGCTGTTTAATGAATGACACTTTAACATTTATTTCTATTATTTCTATTAAAGCTTTGACCACTTTCCCCTGTTTCTCTGAGACCCTGTTTGTTCAGTTATCAGCTGCCGCCCCCTGGTGGAACCATCATCTGCTCACATGGAGCTCATTCCAGCAGAGCAGCAAAGGGTAGGTTTATTGGTAAAGCATGATGATGCAGCCTCACGTGATGAATTTCAAAAAGCTTCTCATAATAAAAATGAATGAATCTGAATTTTATAAGCTCAAACTCAATAATATTGCCTTTGTTTTATTCAGTTTGTACACTGAAATTAATACAAATCAGTCTTTGTGTCCAAAAGCAAGACACAAAGACTGAAACAATTACTTTCAAATGAAAAACAAACAATTTACTGTGATAATATTGAAAAAAATATCTGAAATGTAATTTCATTGTGTTCTGTACGATGACAATAAAGGCCTTATCTTATCTAATGTAATCTAAAAGAAGCAGCAAGCAGAATTTGAACACTTTGTTGCTGTTTGGCAGATCCAGCAGCAGGGGGCAGCAGAAACATCACAGAGATCCAGGTTATATTGGGAGAAAAATAAGCTGCTTTACCAGCGCAGAATAAAACACATCTGATGTGTGTTGAAGTGATAAAATTAAACATATTATTTAGTTGTTGTTGTTTTTTATGTGTTTATTAGGCCAAACATGTGATAAATGTTTTCAAATGTTTCCTGTAGTAAAAAGAAAAAAAATATTGTCAGTCTTAATCAACAAACCCACTACTTTAAAAGAGTATAAATATATCAGATGTTTTTTTCCCCTCAAGTTCACCATCTTTTTTTTATATATAAAAATCTTACCTCCATCATGATTTTTTTTCATGTGGGACGTTTTAATGTAACATCACAACTGTATCAACAGCAGGAAGTGTTTACATTAGTTTCCATGACAGTGAAAACTTGAAAGGTGGTGAAAGGGGGGAGGGAGACCCCCACTTTCAAGGCAACTATTTGCCTGCTTCTACAATTCACTTTCCTTTGTGCCAGAACACACAGCCGTGGAAATCAAAGCCTCTTTGTTTTGACAGCATCTCCTTCCTTTTCCTATCGCTCCTCCAGGTGACGTGAATCTCATTAATATAATCAAAGCACATGGACGTGGGTTTGTGAATATGTAAAAGTTTTTTTATGGCCTGACAGCCAAACAGAAACTATTTTAGGAGGCATCGAATTGTGTGAAAAAAATGTGTTCCAGAGTAAAAAATAATACTTTGAAATCCTGTTCTTTTGTTTTTGTGTGGATATCTACTAATCTAATCTAATGTCACCTACACACACACACACACACACACACACACACACACACACACACACACACACACACACACACATATGTATATGTGTGACCCATTACATCAAAACAAGGATAAGTTCCAAAGTGTGGAGACGGATAAAACAGTTGCAACAAATGCCTTTTGCCAAAATATATCCAATAAATGTTTTATCAACGTATAATTTTTTTATGAGATGTCTGAAATAATCTGGGGGAAAAAAATGACTTTTTTGAGTATTAGCAAAGAATAAAAAACAGATTTTGAGCAAAAACGCCTTCAAATTTTGAGATTTTCTCTGCGAGCTAGCAAAACTTTTGTTTCTTTCCAACTGGGAAATTTCAATATTCAAAAATTATTTGAGGTTTCCTCTTTATAATGACATCAAAAATTCCTCATTAAAATTACATAAAATTAGGATTCAGACCAAATATTTATATCATCTTAATCAACAAGACAAATTAATCATGTCTCTGGATCCGCTTGTGATATCAGGAGGATCTAAGTATCAAAAAGCCGAAATTTACTTAATCCTTAGTTTAATGTGATGGATTATACACAATTATGAATATATGTAAACACACACACATATATATAAATATATATAGTATTATTTCTTATTAAATTTAAATTAAATCAAATCACAGTGATCAAAGTTTCAAAAGTAATCGACACACATAGAGTAAACATTTTTTTAAACTGATAATTTCAGCTTAAAGTCTTCTAAAAAGTGACATTTTTTTCACAGTTTGGCGTTCAGTTTCCATTTTTATTTCCTTTGAGTTGATTCGGATCCATTTCTACCGTCTTACTTCAAAGTTGTGAGTTCTGGCTGCTGTTTGGACGTTTCTTTCCCTGTGATTGACTTTGATTTTGACCATCTCTTCTGTCTGGGTGTGAAGAGAGCAATATGCTTAAGAAAGACAGGGTGGTGGGGCGGTCTAAACATGAGAGAGATCCTGTCTTATCTCCCCCCTACTATAAAAGACGAGCTTCATCTGGGTGCTGTAATTGTCCTCGCTAATGACTTGCACTTGAGGGGGGGGGGACAATAAAGGACTTTAGAGGGACCTCCAGTTGGAATATTTTGCTACAAATTGCTGAGCAAATGAAACTGCCCCGTTGTTTCCTCGGCTCTGATGGGGTGGGGGGTGGTGGACTCTGTCAGACGGAGGTGATGCTGGGACCAAAGCAGACCGAGTCAGGGACACCTGCTGGGGCCTAATTGGGGCCCGCTGCAGTTAATGGCTTCCTGTGGCTGTGTGTTTACTTCTCATTTGTTCTGGGAGCTCTGTTTCCCAGCCCCTGAAACCAGAAGGACTCACTTTAAATCTTTATTCCCACAACTCAGCTGTCTCTGTCCTCTTGTCCTCCTCGCGCCGTCTGTCTGCCGCCTGAGACAAAGGGATGACATCGCTGAGCTGGGACTCAGATCTGAAGCTACCTGTTGAGTTTATGCACATGTGAACTAGTCTGTGTTGGTCTGTGGCATCAGGAAAATACAGCCTGACCCAGTGGACATTTTCATGAAACCTACAGAAAATAATGACTGGAGTCAATTCAAGATGGCCGCCAAATCTGGCCTTACAAATATGCAGGAGGGTCCGTCCAGCCTCGGACCCTCCTGGACCTCCTCCTCACGTAGAAGTGAGAGGACCAAAAATAAAGTGGTCTCCTTTTCTTCTGGACCCCTCCGACAGTCGCTCTGACTCAAACATCATCCAGGAAAAAATGTCATAATGACGTGCTCGACAAAAAGAAGCACAGCACTTGGTCCGGGGGTGTCACTTCATGCCGACGCAGTGAGCAGATGTTCGGCTGTTTGCAGAGCAGCAGAGCTTCTTGTGTTTGAAAGCTTTATGAGCTTTCAGGCAAACAGCTCTGTTTACAAGAAAAGTGGCAGGAATCGTCCCAACTTGTTTGTCAACAAACGACTCGTTTGTGTTGCAGCCGTGCTCCACGTTACTCCAACTGTTCTCCAAGATTTCTGAAACAAATCAAGCATCAATGCTGGATTTGACTGAAATGTGCTGAAGCTGAAACTAAATCATTGGAGCTAAAAATAGCCAAACATTAATTAAAGCTAAAAGTAGCAAAAGCCTAGCTGAAAGCTAAAACTAAAATGGTAGCTAGTAGTTGCAAAAGGTTATTTAAAGAGTAAAAGCAGCAAAAGGCTATCTAAAAGTAGAAAATGTCAAGTCAAAACACACAATAAAAGCCCAGCCGAAAAAAAAAAAGCTAAAAGTAGCAGAATGGACGCTAAAAGCTAGAAAACAGAAGGCCAAGCTGAAAGAAGGTGGCAAAAAAAAATAGCTAAAAGACTAGCTGAAAGCTAAAAATAAGTTACATTAAAGAAAAATGTACTTTGTGAATACAATCCAGTTTCAAAATACCAGTACTTACCAATGCAGAGATTTTGTAAATAATAATAAGTTATTTGTTTAAAGCTCTGCTCTTTTTTAACCATCTCACAGCTTCATCTCTGAGAAACTCTCTCTAACTGTTGTTCTCGTTTATTAGGAATGAACTTTATTTGGGTGAAGTTTAAGCTGCAGTTTTGAACTAGACGTTAGACTAAAGATGCTAAAAGAATGATTTTTAAAAAATGTAAAAGCTGACCTGGCAAAGAAAGTCCCTCCAACAGACAAACACGGTGAGCCAGCTGCCCCTCCTGCCCCTCGCCTGTACCATACTCACATTCCCCACGCCTGTGAGAAATCCTCAAAATAAAAGCAATTAGAGGTGAGGTCACATGAGGAGTTCCTGGTCAGGTTTTTAAATAACAAGGCAATTCATCCAACCTGCCCTGGTTTGTGGCTGTTTATTTGCTCAATATTAGCTGCTGTGATTTATCAGACATTTGATGCAGTAATTTGCTATCTCTGCGGCCGTTTAGTCATGGCCAACTCAACGTGTTGAATTTCACAAGTGTGCTGCAAAAATAGATGGACCTGAACCATACCATGTTTATTACTATTAAACCTCAGCAGAAGGAAGAGTCATTCAGAGCTGGCCCTGTGGACTTTATTTTGAAAGGATTCTGCTTGAAAACAGCTCAATTATTAGATTCTCTTCCAGTTTCTCTTGCGGCCACGTCCACACAACAGCACTGGTTTTAAATATGGACGCACAGGTGTTCCTCCTCTGCAGCCGAAAGGGTTTGTGCAGATCTGTTAGCGGCTGCACCGTCCTGTGAGTTTGCACCCAGCAGACAAAGTGTGTTGTCACCCGAGTGTGCCGTGTTATCGGGTGTTAGCTGAACCAAACTATGAATGCTCTTTGAGAAGTAACACACCCTTAAGAACATATTAACAACACAACAGCTTGTGTGCGGCTCACGCATTTTAGGAAGTAAAAAATATATTTTTATTTGTAGAAACTGTTGTCATTAGAGTACACCAGAAGTTCCTAAATGACCTTTACCATCCAGATTTGATTAATACGGACTTTTTTTGTTGACAATGAAGTTGAATTTTATATTCAACAAGCATTTTCCAACCGTTCTTCTTGTTAAAATTGTTTGAGTTCTTTTAAACTGCTTAGTTTTTGTGCAGACCAAGCATTTAATCAGAACCAGCACATTTGCGATTAAGAGAGAAACAGTGGGAAACCCTAAAAGAGGTTATGTTCAGGTGCTGGGACGATGATGATGATCATGGGCTCATTTATTCTCTCACCTCTGTGTCAAGATGAACCAGAGCAAACAGAAGACGAGCCTGGCTGGGGAAGGCAAACAGACGAGTGGAAGCCAGCAGGTATGCAGGAGCATCATCCGCCGCCGCTCTGGACTGAACTCTGCTGGTTCCTGTTCACGTGGTCCAGGTGTCAAGTCGAGGTTAAGCTTCGGATAAGGCACCTAAAGTGCAAATGTGTAGGATATTATAACAATTTAAAACAGTTTAGAGTGAAAACTTTTGAAGATGTGTGTAAATTTGACTTTACATTGGTTCAAACCTGAAAACAGCTGAAAACGCTGCGATCTGAAAATCATTTCATTTCCTATTTTTTGTTTATTTAACAGGGACAATGCACACAGAAACATAGAAACAGAATCAAGTCTGTAACTGATGTGTTGCACAAAGAGTATATAGCTACAGCTAATTTGCAACTCCAGTCCCTGGTTGGGCACTTCTATGCATATGGATGCATACAATTTATGCATCCATATGCACTAAAAATACATATGTATTTCTGCCAACACATTTATGAAATCAACCAACCATACAACTTACAAACTCATACAATAAAAATGATCAAAACATTAAAATACATACAAGTTGAAATTCTGAAACAAAAACAGTTCAATAATTAACTTTAAACTTCTAAAATGATCCATAATAGTACCTCTCCATCCTTTTGCATTTAGCTAAGATGTGTTACTATAATACTGACTCACTAACATGCAGTCCTACACAGACTATTCTCCATTAAATTTCAATACTAAAAATGATTACATCTTTGGTTATTTAGTCATGAATTTTTGAAATTCAAGTGTAGCTCTTTTTTGCGGAGGCAATAAGTTCCAAAATGTTGTACTTTTGTATGAAAAGGTGGTCTGACCAAATGAGGTTCTACATAGGGGGGGTTATGCAGTTCTGTTGTAATGATCCTCTAGTGACCCAGTAGGTTTTTTGCTTTTGTATAAATGAACTTACTGGATTAGGAGCTAACTTATTAATATGTTTAAACATGAATTTAAGAAAACATAGCTTTCAAAAGTCATTAGATTATGTTTCTTTAGGATTAGACAGTGATGAGATCTTATTGGCTTTTTGTCCATTACTTTCATTGTTTGGTTATACAAAGATTTTATATTTGCCTTTTTGAAAAATGATGCAGATTTGTCTTTATTTTAGGTCAAAACAACGTTTTAAAAACAAATTTCTTAATATTTATATGCTCCATATATATTTCTCAAACAATCATTAGCATTTTAGCTACTTTGACTTAATAAAGTTGGATCAATATCCAGTTTTTTTTCATGTACAGTGCCCTGAGACAACAGTTGTTGTCTATATAAATAAACTGAATTGAATTGAATCAACTTGTAAAACTGAATCAATAAAAAAAAGCATTTTCTTTTAAAACCATCTTTTATATTTTATCATTGAAACAATTATGGCCTGAATGTATCATTGTTTAATGATGTTGATTGGCAGTGCAGCAAACCGGCATCAGGAAGTGGCTGTTAGCACCTGGTGGGGTGTTGACCGTGAGGACACAGGTGCTGAGTGGGACACCTGGACTGTGGGACTTTACGCTGCTTGTGACACTGCTGGGTTTTACACCGGGTTACCTCACCTCATATAAAAGAGGGTCTCTTTGTCCAAATGCAAAGTCATTAACGGATTAGGAAATGGAAAAGAATTGTTACCACCAGATGAAAGCACCATCATTTGCAAATGTGGATTCTAGCTTTGAGTAAAAGAACTTGACGTGATCTTTTTCCTCGTTTCTTTTATTTCGTAAAATTCAGTGCCAGCAAAAAGAGAGAATCTTTCGATCGCTCCTTAAACAGAGCGGTGGGGTTTGTTTTTCTCTGCTTGCTGTGAACTCAGCTCCAGACTGCCGGGCAGAGAGACGGATTCGGGGCTGGCAGGAGGAGCGAGGCGTCCGAGATTTTGGTTAGTAACACAAACCGGCCACAACACAACACCGCAGAGCTCCACGGAAGCTAACACCTAGCTGCTAGCTGAATTCCTGCTTTAAACATCTGTTTTTGTTTTGTAGGTTTTGGGAGCCATCATAGCGACAGCGTCGCTACTTATTTATGAGGCTGATATGATCGTGCTACTGAATATAAATCACCTCGTATTTTTTATTGTCATCAGTCAGCTTTTTTTTTTTAAGCTTTTAATTAAAACCCAAACCGAGCAGCTGCATTTCTGCTTTTTAGAAACCCTATGAATCATCTCCACCTCTATATAGACTGACAAACGTCATGTGCAGCAAAGCAAATGTAAACTTTTTTTTAGTTTGTTAGAGACAAAAAACTGTTATTTTTCTCTTTACAGCTGAGCAGTTACTAGCAAATCTGGGCCTTAGGCAAGATTTCAGGTGGGGCAACTTTCTAAATCTCACTGCTAATTTTAGATATGCAATTAAATAGTTTTGTTTATATTAATTTTTATATTTAGAAACCAGATCGCCCAGATAAAATAGTTAATAATACACATCTCCTGTAGAAACAAAGTCGGCTGAGAACAGGTTTATAAACTTGAGTAATCATATGCAGACTGAACCAACTATAGGCTACTCTGATGAAAAGTTATAAAATATATTGTTTCGTCTCTCATTTGTGGCGCCCCCTAGATGGACGGCTCCTTTAGTATTTGCCTATACTGCCTATGCCACAAGCCAACCCTGCTGTTGTGCACATGTGGGTTTACTTTTGACTTTTTGACTATTTAGGTTTAGTGCCTTTAGTAAAACATGGACAGGTCTTTTTATTAACTGTAGATGTGTGTTCAGTTCAGATTTTGAATGAATATTAGATCTTTCATGTGATGCGTGAAAATAACTTAAAAAACAAAAAACAAAATCTAAGCACTTGAACCCTGTTTCCACATGAACAATGTCTGGAAATGTTTTTCTTATGTTAATGGTGGAACAAAAGCACATTTAAATGTAGTTTCCATGCCAGGTGCTGTGATTGTTGACGCGTGCATTTCGACCATTTTCAATTCCATCCCAAGTTGTGAAAACATGAAGGTTCTTTTGGACCGAGAATGAGGTTGAGTTGCTGCTACATGTTGAAAATGGTGAGCAGCACAAACATCTGTTATCTGCCACTGTCACTGTGGTTTTCCTACTCGTGCAGCAAAACTGTTGACTTCAGCCATCTAGAGCACACGTGTGAATGCACGTCCAAAAACGTTGGTGTTTGAGAAAACGGCCTGGTTATTGTGAGGACAAACGGCAGAAATGCAGAAAAAATGCTAAACTTGGCCTAAAGTAAGACCTGACAACCTGAGTGAACAGAGACCAAAAGACAAGACAAAAGAGTTGTAAAGTAACTAAGTACAATATTTTGTTACTGTACTTAAGTAGAATTTTTGGGTATCTTGAGTAACTATTTTTCAGCCTATTTTTTACTTCTACTTCTTACATTTTCACACAATTATCTGGACTTTCTACTCCTTACATTTTTAAAAAGATAAGAAGTAGAAAGTTGTTACTTTTATTTTATTTTTGCTTCTTTTCAGTCCAGCTTGTTATTGTAAAAAATAAATACTATCCATATAAATTGTGCCTCCTAGATAGAGTGAATTTAACTGTGGTTGAACGAGAAATATAAATATATAATATTCTGATACTGTATTAGTTTGTACACAAACACATCATGTCATACTCCAGCAGGACATAATCATTAATATAATAGTACTGTACTTAAGAAGTATTTGTATTTCATGAATTAAATTATTGCATTTGCCCGCAGCCCTCAGATAGATTTTCATTTTGGAGAAAATGTTTGGCCTTATGTATACAAACTGAAACAGTTAGACTAGTGCATCCTAAATGTAACAAAAAATAATTATTTTAATACGACAGTCATTTCAACATTTTTTGGGGGGCAGATTACCTCCTAATAAATGTTACTATGGAAAATCTGCTCATTTTAAATCAATACTTTTACTTTTAATACTTAAGTACAACAAATAACAGATACTTTAAGACTTTTACTTAATTAATATTCCAAAGGAGACTTTAACTTTTACCAAAGTAAGTTTTTGGTAAGATACTGGTACTTTTACTCAAATATCACTTTGTAGTACTTTATAAAAACATAAACTAAACAGACCCAAACATCCAAAGTCCTCCTAAAGATTTTACAAAAACAAGCACGCTTTTGTTAGTATTTCATTGATCATAGGTCCCATTTTAAAAAAGAAAAAGAAAGAAAAGAAATTTATGACCAACTAAAGTCTGACTCCTGTGAGCCTGCAGACCAGCCCGGGTCAGTGGTCTCGGCTTACTGCAGGTGTGGCTTTGATCTAAGTGTCAATATTTACAGGTTGATGTAATAAAGAAGCTTAAACTGCTTTATTCAAATCACTGTCATCCTGTAGGCCTCAGTACTATGGCCGCGCGCAGCCAATCAGAGACAAGCCCGCAAAGATCAAAGAGGAGCCGAGCCAACCGTCTCTGCTGCAAACACCAGTTCCCCTGATGGAGCCTCATATATTCTGGAGCTGCTCGTGATGACCGCTTTTCAAATAAACAGTCTGAAGGAGCAGCTTTTCCCTGCAGAACAGCTCAGCCCTGGAGCTGTTTGACACCATGGCGACCGGCGCTGCCGAGTGCCCCAGCAAGGCCGCTCAGTACCGGGTGGACCATCTCCTCAGTGCCGTGGAGAGCGAGCTGCAGGCCGGCAGCGAGAAGGGCGACCCCACCGAGCGGGAGCTGAAGGTGGCCCTGGATGAGCGCGAGCTGTGGCAGAAATTCAAGGAGCTCATAAATGAGATGATAGTTACAAAGAACGGCAGGTGGGCAAAGTTAGGAAAATATCAGTCAGATGCAAGAATTGTAGAGTTATTTCTCTCTTTTTTTAACCCCTTAAAGGCGCATGTTTCCGGTTCTGAAAGTCAACGTGTCCGGACTGGACCCGAACGCCATGTACTCCTTTTTGCTGGACTTCTCGTCGGCGGACAACCACAGGTGGAAATACGTGAACGGGGAGTGGGTGCCCGGGGGTAAACCCGAACCTCAGACCCCCAGCTGCGTGTACATCCACCCGGACTCCCCAAACTTCGGGGCCCACTGGATGAAAGCTCCGGTCTCCTTCAGTAAAGTCAAGCTGACAAACAAACTCAACGGCGGAGGTCAGGTAAAAGATGGGCGCGCGGGGGGGCTTCTAAAATCACAACCCACTCATCTAACTGTATGTTTTACTTTTGTTTTTGCTCCGTTTTTCTAAAGATTATGTTGAATTCTTTGCACAAATATGAGCCTCGCATCCACATCGTGCGCGTTGGAGGCCCGCGGAGGATGATCACCAGCCACTCCTTTCCGGAGACCCAGTTTATTGCAGTAACAGCTTACCAAAACGAAGAGGTTAGTGATATCTAATGTACATTAGAATTAAAAACAGCATTTAACCCCACTAATGTGACGCAATAAGATGGGAACGGGGTTTTCTCTTCGTGCGTAAAATACGTGCGTAATTTACGCACAGAGCGTCTAAATGTTGTACCTTATTTTTAACCATTGTTTTTAGATAACGGCTCTGAAAATAAAGTACAACCCGTTTGCCAAGGCCTTTTTAGATGCTAAGGAGAGGTGAGCATTAACTTTAAAAGAACATTAATGTAAAAACAAGTGTCCAAGTGGATTTAAAGTTTTTTTTCTTTTGTCTTTTTGCAGAAATGACCACAAAGACATGAGGGAAGATGTTAGTGAAAACCACCAGTCTGGATACTCTCAGTGTAAGTTTAAATTAATTCAAACTTGTGTAGCCTCCTCTCAGACTGCTATGTGATTGTCTCATGTCTCCTATCCTCTGTGGAGCCAGTGGGCAGCTGGTTTATTCCAGGAAGCGGACCCCTCTGCCCTCCTGCCAGCTCTCACAGCCAGTTTGGGAGTCCCATCTCCCTCTCGCCTTCCCACAGCTGCGAGCGCTACTCCACCCTGAGGAACCACCGCTCGACCCCGTACACCAGCCCTTACAGCCATCGGACCAACTCGCCCAGTGAGTGTCCGCCTCCACCTATCTGCCCTTCCTCCAGCTTTTGACAAGAAACTTAAATGTTGCTGAGCGGGGGAATGTTCCACATTCCTCCTGCTTTTGTGTGAGCAGAGCTGTAAAATCTGTGGCTTCAGACGAGGACTATCCAAGATTTACCTCTAACTGTAGAAAACAACAAAACCTCTCTTCATTTCTGGATCTTTGTTTGGGTTGCAGCCGGATACTCGGAGAACTCTTCGACCTGTCTGTCGATGCTCACCGGCCACGAGAACTGGTCCGGCCTCCAGGTGCCGACGCACACCAGCGTGATGCCCGTCGGCCACAACTCTCACAGCTCCGGTGCCAACTCCAGGTTTGACTTCTGTTTATCATTCACACGAGATAGAAGAGCAGTTTTGTTTTATATTTAGTATCAATTTTATTCTCAATTAGACATTGAATGCCAAACAGAAACAATCTAATTGATAAACATCTTTCATGTTGACAAAACTAATATCTTCTGAATAGTGAAGTAGACTGTAGTAAAACTGTTGGGGCTAACTAACAGGGCTTTTCTTTTCAGTATTGATTCATTTCAAACATGTCAAATTCATTCTATTGCACATGCCTGTATATTTATACATATACCCACACATAGGGCTGCCACAAATGATTCATTTTATAGTCGATTAATCACAGATTATTATTTTTTTGATTAGTCGATTAATCGGATCATAAGTTAATTGAATATAAAACATACAGCTTATCGCGCCAGAATGCAGCTGTTATTATATAACCATTGTTAGATTTTAGCTATATGCTAACTATATATAGATACTTATATATAAACACACACACACACACACACACAAAACATGAATTCCATTTAACAGGTCTGAAAAGTGGAAGAAGTAAAACTATAAAAAACCAAACTAGACTAATAGTAAAATTTGACAAAAAGTTACAAATAAAGCTTTAACAATTGAATTTCTGATTCACTGACCGTAACAAACACTAAAAAAACAGATTGTAGGATTTATTTAACTAAATTATGCCAACAATTTCCACTTAACTGAGTTGAGTTTAACGTCATTTTCCACAATTTATTGCAATTTAAATGTGCAAGTTTTACGTTTAGTCAACTCAGTTAGTTTAGTGAAAATTGTTGACATAATTTAGTAAATTAAATCCAATCTGTGTTTTGAGTGTTGTTTTGCCTAAAGAACTTTAAAAACTTGAAAGAAAAAAGTAACATTTGAAGAAATTATCTCTGATTTTGGCACATTTAAGCAACTCTCCTGGTTTAACATTCAGTAACATTAGTTTGGATGTTTGAAATAAACACAACATTTTGAAATCAAACTTGCTAAAACATCTTAATAAGATGAGTTTTGTGTGTCTGCAGTCAGTACAGCAGCCTGTGGTCTGTGAGTAACTCAGCCCTCACCCCGGTGTCTCAGAGCGGGGGGATCAACAGCTGCCTCGGCTCCCAGTTCTTCCGGGGATCCTCGGCTCACTACCCCGGCCTGTCCCATTCGGTCCCGGCGCCCCCCTCTGGATCCCCGCTGTACGACAGCAGCTCAGCCCTGGAGGCGCAGGACGCTGCGGCTCAGTATGACGGCCGGCTGCCTTCGGCCTGGACTCCTGTTACGCCTCCCTCGCTTTGAGGGACACATCTCTGCAGGCTGAGACGGACATCTGAGGTGCAGGACATCCGATCTGATGGGACACATCAGGTGCCGAATGATTTATCGCTTGTTTTAAATTAATCCAGGACGTTTCTGTTAAATTATCCTCTGAAATGTTACGTTTAATCTGCTTATATTAAGCACGCCATCAAATTTACCACATAAGAGTCCCAGCTGAAAAGAATTTAAAATGTGTGAATAATGTAAATGAAAAAACCAAATAAAACGTATTGACTGTACATAAAACATTTAGCCTTTTACGGTTTTAGATTTGAAATGTGAGATGTTTTATCAGACAAACTTCTGATTCCATAAAAGAACCTGTTTGCCATTAAAGCCTTCACTCCTTGTTTGAGATCATGGCCTTAATGCTGAGGGAGGTGTTTGTTTTATTGGCAATAAAAGTTTGGAACTTAGATTTTAGTGTTTTTAACGTATTATCAGATCAGAGATAAGAAAGTATTTTATCAGGGACCATTTAGGATTTTTTTTATTTTGCTATAGAAAGTCATAAACCTGCTGTTCCAAAGAGTTTTATTCTTATCTTTTCTATAAACATCTCTTTTTATCACAAATATTATCAGGGTGTTTTCATGAAACAAACTCAACGTTAATGTTTTTTTTTTACATGTCTTTAAAATTGAATGAAATGCAGTTTTCATGATACAAAATAAAGAATTTTTAGCTTTTCCTCTGTGTGAGAACTGATTCTATTAAACTCCAACATGGGATTAAAAAAACAGCTAAATGGAAAATAAGTTTATTGCAGCTGAAGTGAGCTGAAAGTGCTCTTAAAAACATCCTACTGCAGATAAAATGCTGAGACACAACAGCTAGTTACAAAATATTAAGTAGCTCCTCAGGGTCAAAGGTCAGCTTTATAAACCCTGATCCTTAAAAAAAACAGATTTTTCTTTTAGTAATAACTTTATTTATCAGAATATAAAAGCTGGACAAACCTCTAGCTTTAGTAGCTTATTTATTCCACTAAAATCTGTATTTTCAATGAAAATTTGCAGTTTTTAGAAATGGTAAAATGTTACAGCAGAAATAGTTTGGACAGGCAGATTTCTGAGGGTCAGTGAACGCATCATAATTCTGATTAAAAAATTAGGAAGATAGAACTGAGAAAGCTTTTTCTTTTTTTTGTAATTTCTGATTTAGTGATGCGTTTTTGCTCCTGCGCAGCTGAACAACTCAGCAAATTAGACATTTTTTAAATGTTTTTGAACCTTTAATTCAGTTTTTGTTACTTGTTTGCAGAAGATGTGAGATTATTATTATTATTGAATATATCTATTTTAGGATTGTTTCATCACAAAGGCATGAGATCAAGTTCTTGCCCATGTCTGAACAGGTCTGCACTGTTAGCAAAATATCTCACCATTAAATTAACATTTACAGCTGATAAACTTGTCGGCCAACTGGGAGCATAAAACATAAAGAATATTACACATATTGAGCTACAACTTGTAGAGAGTCATCAATATATAATCTGAGATTAACACATTTTTCTTGCTGTAGTTTTAAAGGTGGCAGGCAATATATTGCTTCAAGGAATGCTGATTGTCTTCTTTGTTTCTCTATTTTATAACTTTTACCTGTAGAGGAAAACTGAGCATTATTAATATGTAAAAGTGTGAATGATAAGGAAAATGTGACACAGATGCAGCTGTGAGGGGAGCTGGGAAAGTAGGGGAAAAAAAGAGCATTATGTCTGAAGTGCATCAAGGCCAAGAGGCACAAGAGTCCATTCAGCCCAGGGGATGAAGGTCAGAGCAGAAGGACATCACACCATCCTCCCACACAGAGCTGAGCAGAGCAGAACCCACCCGGCTCCGGGTCTCTGTGTGACTCTGTGCAGTCCAGTAAATAGTCACCTTCGAAATAAATCCCATAACTTCTAACTTGATTTGATTCTTGTTTATTACATCATGTTGATGGAGATTCTTTCTTCATCCTCATTTCTGTTAATGTACTGAAAAGGACATATACATCATCATCATCATGGACATCAAATTGTGACAAACAAACAAAAAACTCCTTGATGTAAGAACCAGTTTTATGCCTCACGTTTTTTTCTTCTATAAATATTCAAAGCAAGAAAAGAAAACGGGGCATTTATCAACTAAAATCTATAAAAGCCAGTAAGGCAGGGCATTTCTCTAAGCCTAATAATCCCATTATGATCCCAATGAAAAAAAGAAAAAGCTCTCAGTCAAAGCAGGGAGCATTGACGCAAGCAGGCCTTGACGTCAGCGGCTGCAGTGAATGAGGGATTGGAGGAGGCGTTGGGAGGAGAAGCCTTCAGAAAATACCAGCCTCAGAAAGCATGAAGGCAGCTGCGGAACTGAGCTTTATTTTACTGTCGTTTGTAAGGAAATAAACCCACAAATACATCAGATTCAAACTGGAGCGAGGTGCTGCACGAGGAAACCTAACTAGATTGAGTGTAAACGACTCCCCCTGACGCCCCCCGGGGTGGGGTTATAGAAATAATAAACCAGCACGAATGAAGTCAGGAGAAACAATTAATCTGAGCAGATTTTTCTTTATTGTTGTTATTATTATTACTAGTATTTAAATCCTGGATGTGAGGCTTCTTGTTGTTGCGGCTCCCCCCCCCCCCCCCCCATCTGATTCTAGTGGAGCAGTTTGTAAAAGAGCCAAACTGGTGGCGTCATCCCCCTCTTTTGTAGTACGCACGAGAGTCAGCTCGCGCATGCATTGAAAGCATTTTTATCCCCGCAAGTCAAGTTGTGGCTCCTGCGCAAAAAAACAAACAAAAACCTGTCCGGCCAAAAGACTCACAAACCCCCCAAAAAAACACACACACACAATGCCTGTTTGTTCTGTTCCTGTTCTCGAGCTGAATCGGTTTGTGCGGGACGACAACAACAAGAAGTGTTTGATGCTTTCCGACGAGAAGCGCGCGCTGCTGCACGCTCATCACCGCGCCGGGGAGGAATCTGTCCAACAAGCGGCGCCGCGGAGCGTTTTCTTCCCGCAACTCGCAAAAGGTCGCTGGAGGAGCGCGGAGAAAAGCCGCCAAGAGGAAGCTGAGCGCCCATGAGTTCCCGGCGCGTGTCGGCCGTGCCGTGCGTCATTCCTGATTAGACTCGGAGTCTGACGTCGCCACATTCAAGTAGAGAAAAAAAGGCAAGCTTATATTTTTAAAAACAGAACGTGATTTTTTTAAAGAACACCTCCGCAGTGACGAAAATCACATTTTTTGTTCTTTGATAGAGCAACAAGTTGGATCAACTCTGTGCGTAATTTCCATCAGATCAGAATCGGGCATAATCTGCGCCGCACGTGATCTAAAAGAAAAAAAGCACCTCAGCTGTAAATATTTCTCAACTGGCAGGAAGTGAAACAAGCCTCCACACCTCCCCACAGGACCGTCTTGGAGCACCATCTTCCTGCGGGATCCAGGGCTCCAGGAGCTGGTCGCGCTCCATGCGTCTCCACGCCGCCGCTTGGTAACTTTGCGCGCGCCTGTCGCTGACAAACCAAAAAAGGGGGGCGCCTCGCAGAGACGGGATCTGAATGAATGCGACTGAGGCTTGTTCACATTGCTCCCGTCGCCTCCCCCGGACTGTTGGATGTGTTTTATATCCCGCCGGCTGAAGAAGGCGTCTCAGCGTTGCCAGCAGATCCGTGGATCCGTGCGGGTCACCGGGGAACAGGGAGCTGCAAATGTCGAAGAAACGAAAAAGTCCTGACGACCGGGGCGAGCACGAGTCTCTGCCGGCAGGAGGCAGCGAGCAAGGTAACGAGCCCCCCCGGGGGGCGTTCAGGCACGAGCTGAAAGTCCCCGCGCGCACGTGTGAGTGATTGGCTGGAAAATTCCTTTATTCTTTTATTCCTGGGGTTGAATTTCATGTAGGTGCAACTCAGAGCAGCTGTTTGACTGATTTAAAAACTGTTGGAAGAAAGTGACACCAGTCACATTTCTACAAAAAATACAATTCTGAAACACTTTGTAATAAAAGACACATAGTTACTAAGAAGTGAAACAATAATAGTCAGATGTTCTGTTCAAAAATACCAAAAGAACAGTTTAGGAGATGTTGTGCCTAAATTAGTCATAAAACAGTACAATCTGTATTTGTTTTGTAAATATGGATTATTTTACTTGCTTGGAGTTGTGATTCTGCAGGAAGCAAATGCAGAATTAATAAAGAAATGCTTCTTTAGCTTAAAGTGCACAGATATGATGAACTGAACTCATCAGTTTCTTTATTCTCTTTATAATAAAGCACATAAACAGAGAGCTGTCATAGAGGGCAACACAAGGCTTTAATAACTGATTTTAAAGCAAAAATTAAAATAATTGTATTTGTTTTTTGTAATTATCTGATAACTTCATCAATTTACATATGAACACAAACTCATCAATGAACTATATAGTATTTTCAAGTGGAATAGTAATCAAACTGTGGAGTCTGTGAGAGTTCATGTTCTTCCTTTTGATTCCACTGTTTTGATTCCTAGAATTTAAATTTGTGCTGCTGAAGATTACTTTATAATCTCTTCTTTGTCCCAATGGAATCGCATTTGCGAGACAAAATGTTTGGTTTTAGGACAAACTTATTGTAGCTGCAGAGTGAATCCCAAATCCAGAGGATAAATTGGGATTGGGAGCTCAGTCTGGTCTAAAACACAACTCTGTGTTGAAGAAGCACCTGTTGATTCTGTAATTATATAAAAAACAAAATAATAAAATGTCAGTGTTTGTTTGAACTCTCATTAAGGCAGGATTTATTTTCTGTTTGTAAAAAGCCTTTAGATTAATTGCTCATGAATGCTCACAGCTTTTACTTGAACAAAAAAATTCTGTGTGAAGACTGAGGAATTTGATTTTGGCAGGTATTGTTTTTTTTTTTTTTAAATTTTCAGTCTATTTTGAGGACATTTGGGTTTGGAGTTTTGTCCAAAGGCGGCAGAATCTGAGCTAAAACTTTCAATTTGTCTGAATCTGATCTTTCTCAAATGAGCAAATGGACCTGGTTCTGAAAAAAAAATATTTTAACTGTGAGATACTGCAGCCACGAGGCTTTATTCCTTTTATCTCAGGGTGATAAATTACTCTGTGTCACTTCAGCAACCAATAAAGTGGTGTCCTAAAACACTTTTAGTGTCGTACAATAACGACTTTAAACCCAAATTGTATTGTTTCTTAATCCTAACAAGTCATTTCAGTACCTAATCCTAACCAGAGAGCTGTGCACCAAACAAAGCAACATAACAAATGGTGTGTCTGCTGCAGGTCCATTTGAGATTAAACATGTGACATATGGAAGTTTTAATCCAGTCAGATGAACACAGAGACTTATAGTATAAAAGTAAATATGAATCTGTGTCTCGTGTAATTCACATCAAAGTATGGCAGGCCATTTTAACATAAAATCAGCTTCACCTGACTATCTGTGATTAAATTCTAAATATCTAAAAATGTGTTTGGACAACTACTGATATAAGAACAATTTAAGATATCATAGATGCATCACCATTCATCATTTGACGGGTCACATATCTGTAATTACAATTCAAGATATCTCAATTATGAGTTGTCAAAATGACATTGTTCAATATCCAAGGTAAGAAATTACACAAATGCTGCCACTGAGCTGTCCAAACAGATGCCTGCAGAAATTTACGTTGCTGCAATAACAGACAATAGATTATCTGTGTTTCGTAATTCATATAAAGCATGAGCTGCAGAGATAAAAATCATGTTAAAAACACAAGAATTTGAGTGAGACTGACCTGAGAGCTTTAGGCCTAATTAAAATATAATTAGAGATATATAAATGAACTAATGTGATTTGTTATAAATCAATATTTCAGAAATCTGGAATGTGTTGCGAATCCGATTTTATGTTAAAATGGCCTGCCATAATCAGACCATGACCAAACCCACAGCAGCTGGAATTAGTTTTTTCTTTTCTTTTTGTCTGCATCCATGGGTTGTAATTCAGTTTATCCTTCAATCCAAAATTCAAACATTCCTTCTTTTCAAGTGACAGATTCAGAATTACCTCCAGAAACAGTGCAGCTGCTTTTTTTCAAGGTTCAAGGTCAAAAACAGCCTCACCTTCAAACAGGGAATCAGGTCCATTTGTAAAAACTGGACCACAGAACCGGCTTGGATCAAGACTCGTATAACGTTTTCTATAGGGTCATATTACTCAAGTCTGAGATTTGTTAAAGTAGTTTATTATTGGTTAAAATTTGAAAAAAATAAAAACACATCTCTAATTAGTCGTTAAGTTAGTGAAATTCTGAGCTCTGTGCGCTAATTAGCCGCGCTAAAGTAAGGACCTACTGGTTAGCTGAGGTTCAGGAAACAGAGACTGATGAATACCAAAGTAAAGACACCTGAAGCAGTCAAAACAGAACAAAAAAAGACACAAAAATGCTTAAATTCTATAACTTTCTTCAATTTTAATCTCTGGCAACGCTCTAAATCAGCTCGTTGTGCAGAGACATTAAGTTTTGTTCCAGCTAATTAACTCCCGTTATGAAACAAATCCATGAAACTGTGCTGTACGCCGAACAGAGCTTTTAATGATGCATTCAGGGGAGAGTCGGAGGATTTTCTCATGTACGTCCTTTTCTGTTTGCTCACATCCACATAACCATTGTAAAGCCAGAGGAGGAGACGCAGGAGCATCGAGGCATTCAGATTCATATTAGGACAACAAAACCCTTTTTGTCTCGTCTCTGCAGCCCAGACCTGCCAATTACAGGTCCACTCCAGACCCCCACCCACCAATCAGAGCCCACAGCTGGGTAACATCCCTCCAGTGTTACCAGCTGCTCTGCTACAGTTTAACGCCGGTACAAACATCAGTATCTTACCTGTTGCAGATAGCACTTTGAGCAACCTCCGTTTGATGAAGTTTAAACCAAAGTAAAGCTCCGTCTCCTTAAAACTACTACAACTTCGAAAAAATTTCAACAAATGCCATTTTATAAACCTTTACATCACTGTCGGTTCTGCATATCTGACTGATTAACATATGATTCTGTTTCTTGCAGGTGTAATTTTATAACATTTTTGTACATTTTTATTATTAGTAGTCGTATCATGGCTTGTTTTTTTTGGGTACTGTCTATAGTCTGTAAAGTAACTAGGATGTAAACTCTGTACGGCTGCTGCTGTGACACCTGAATTTCCCCTCAGCGGGACAATAAAGGCTATTTCTATTCTATTCTAATAGCAGCTAGCTATAATACAAGGAAGTGCATCATGAAAAAACATGTACACAACATAAATTACTAAATCAAAAATTTCAGCTTCAACCACATACATGAATGGGAGTAAATAAGTTTGTCTTCTTCTCACTCCTTTTTGAATTAAATGTATTCGTGTTTATATCCAAATATAGTTTTATTTTGTAAAACATGTTGGATGACTCAAAGTCCTTTCCTTACTTAATGCATAGTACTGTATAAATTTGTGTATTAGTGGATGTATACATTATTTTTGTTTTTTCCTTTTTCTCTTATTAAGGAATATATTATGTAAAAAAAATGACTTCTAGCAGAATGTTATATTTTTGATAAAATAACGATGTAATGCAAATTTAACAGTGACAGCTCATGACTGGCTTAAGTCATCACAGGTTTAAGTGAGGTTGTTTCTCAGCTTTGTAAACGAGCAGAACTCTTCAGCAGAGCATTATGTGTCTCTTTAGCTTGGCTTTGTGCCCACTCACAGAGTGTGTGGAAGTGCAGCGCAGACGCAGCCATAATGACTCCTGTGACGCCATAGAGCACTTAGTCTCTGGGGGGGGGGGGGGGGGGGGGGGGGGGGGGGGGGGGGGGGGGGGG
>JARVGW010000001.1:21841654-21865364 GCA_031762495.1 Anablepsoides rubrolineatus | reverse complement strand
TAGTAAATATTGCAAGTCCTGAGTTAGTTTTGAAAATTGTTAGTTTTGGGGGGCTGTAAGACAGTCAGCAGTTCCGCAAGAAAACCCGGGTATCGGGGAGCGGATACGGCGCAAACTTTGCACAAAAACTCGTTCCGGGAGTTCAAGCTCAAATTATTCAAAGTTATTCAAAGTTATCATTTACTTTCTTTTGCACTTTCTGATAATATCTGTCACAATATGATAGAAGTTATTTTTTATGCAAATTTAAAAAAGTTAAAGAAAAAAAAAGCAGCAAAAACATTTGGAGTGAGCATGCAAAACTGAAAAGGTTGAGTGAAATTCACTTCCTAATTTTTCTTTCATATTTGTCCAAAGTGCAGCTTAGTTGTTGAGCTTCCTGAATAAACGATGGACAATTATTCCTAAATATTTATTTTCATAACTCAAATGTAAATGTTATTTATAGTATTGTTTTTAGCTATTCTGACTTTAAATTGTTTGTTTGAACTTACAACTTCAACAATAAAAAAAACACATTTATTGTTGATTTTCTCTGATCACAGGCTCTAAGTTATAAATACTGCCTTAAATATAGAGTTACCTACATCATCACTAATATTTAACTTAATGTTTCTCTGAGAGTTGCACTTGAATCGCTCTCTTCTTGTCTCCATCAACAAGCTTATGGTGTCGTTCTGTCTGGTTTGTGTCCCAGCCTGATCTGGCTGCCCTGCAGGACAGGCACTCTGGTGTTTACAGCAGCCTCTGGTCTTGGTGCTTCTTCACAGTTTCTCTTTGGACTTTTCGTTGTTCTGATTGGTCACTCCCAATGAGCACCAACTGGAAACTATAGCTGCAGTCAGTCGTGATCACTAACAACAAACTAATAAGCCTTGGTCTTTTTAAGCTACAATACGTTTTACAACCACAAGGAGCGTTTACTAAATGATTTAGGTGAGTGTGTGTAATTAAGCAGTCTTTGGGGCACAGCAGTAATTATAGCAGCTGTTTCTGGAGGCACCTCAGGTGACCTCTCATGGCTGTTTAGAGCCTGAATCACCTAATGATGCAGACGTACACACAGTAAGCTGTAGTCATGGCATAATATGTGACCCATCATATCAAAATGGTTAAAATGACCTAATTACATTTTCAGATTCCTGCTTTAAAAGTTACATTTTGACACCTGGATCATTCTGATATCATCCATATGACTTAATTTGTCTTGTTGGTTACAATAATTTGTTAATGTTTGGTCTGAATCCTGATTTTATGTAAATTTATTGAATTTTTTTTTATGTCAATATAAAGAGGAAACCTCAAACAGTATTTGTATATTAAGATTTCCCAGTTGGAAAGAAACAAAAAACATTAGCTCACAGAGAAGGTGTTTTTTCTCATAATCAGGTTTTTGGTTGCTACTGCTCAAAAAAATGCTTTAAAAACATTTTTTAGGATTATATTTCAGACAGTTCATTCAAATGATACATTAATAAGGCATTAATTCATTATATTTTGACAAAATGCAAATTTTGCACATTTAAATCTAAACCCTATTTCTGCCCTATTTCTCCATATTCCACTTTTAGACTTAATCCTCGTTTCGATGTGACGTGTCACATATATGTACTCTGTGCTCAAAAAAAAGAACAAGAGAGTCAGATTTACCCAAACCTCCACCGTGCAGTTTCAGGTTTTTGCTAAATGAAATTGTGTGTGGATAGTTTGGCTGTAACCAGCTTGTGGGATCGACTCTCAAGTTTATTGCGTCCTGAAGGAGTCATTTCTAAAAGGAAGTGAGAATAAGATGAACGTTGATTGTCCAGTTTCACATCTGTTGTTTGTGTCGAGGCTGACATGACAGCTAACTTGGGTGAAGTTCAGCTTCTTTGTTGATCGGTTTTTAAAAAAAGCAAATCGTTGAATTATTGCTTTTAAAAACACACAACCTCTCATCAGCCTTTAATGTTCTGTAAATGTTGTCCTATCACTTTCTGTGGCTCAAACCCATGAGACAAAAGCCTTCTTTTCTCTGTTTTTTTTTATCTTATTCGCCATTTTTTTTCGAAGTCACACAAAATCTTAATGTGTCTAGCAGTCAGCCTCTGCTCCCTCCCGCTGTGTTTCGTGTAGCTCCAAGCCTCGAGTCAGTCCTGAGATAACAGGCCCGCGTGCTGCACTTTGTGATAATATATATTCATGTGAGTGGGTGGGTGTTTTCTTGTTTTGGGTCAGCGTCAGAGGTCAGCCGGGGTCAGCCCCAGCGTGATCCGTCAGGCATTTTCAAATGCAACCGGTCGCCGGCGAATTGCCTAACTCGAAGAAGAAGGCTGCATTGTCAGTCAGGAAGTGCTCACGCTAGACATTTCCTGCCCCAACGCATGCCATCTCTGACACAGTCGAGACTTCTCCCAGCACATTCAATAAATAAATAAATAATAAATAAATATTTGAGGTGATTAGTTGATGAAAATTAAAGTTTGATTTGAAAGAATTCCAGAAACCGTGCCAAATAGTTTCTCCCTGCCATTTGTCTTAAATGTTGATTCAAACGTTTCCCAGGAAGCTGAAGCCAAAGAAAATGAGCTTGTTATGCAGTTTTGTTTTTAAAATGCCGTGTTTACATCCTGATCTGCACGGGGTTCAACGCTGGAGCGCCGTCTGAGCACCGGAGCAGATGACGTTCTCCTTCAAGGCGTCCATTGACTCCTCACCGGTCGTGTCAAGGGTTGGTATCTGACAGGACGGGAAAAGGGCCACATGTGCGTCGTTTTTTTATTTTATTTTTTATTTTTTGCTAGCTTGTCCTTGTGACAAGGCTCATAAAAGAAAATGGGTTTTGGAGAAGAAGCCAGGATCTGTGGTTCTCATTATTGGGTCTCCGCAGGGCCCTCTGCAGAGCGGCTGTAGAGTTCAGCATCAGACCAGATGTGGAGTAAGGAACATGACCCCTGATTACTGATGTGGCTTAGGGACAGGGAGGAGGAGGAGGAGGAGGAGGAGGAGGAGGAGGGAACCGGTGCAGCGCCGCATCAAACGCCAAGAAGCGGACTTCAAGGCAGTTGCAGTTTTATTATTTTTAACGCTTGTTATCAGCAGAATCTCCCCAAAGGATTCACCAACTTCAGCTGGTTTTCAGTTTCACCAGAGGAAATGCAAAAAATAGTTTGTTTAAAGCAGGGCCGGCCCCAGACAATTTGATGCCCCTTTACTCTCACTGCCAGTTTATAAACATCCACATACCAAATGAAATAGTTTTGTCTTATTGGTTATCTTTGGTTGTCCAACTAAAATAATTAACATTAGAATTGATTTGAAACTGAGACGTTTACCTCATACCTGCCAACGTCTGCTGACAGCAACGAGGAACACCTGTTCGTGTTAACCAGCAGCTGTGGAGTGAAGCAGTTCCAGGGGGTCCAGGGGTATACTCCCCCTAGAAAATATAGTAAAAGATTCAACTGTGCATTTTCCAGCCATTTGAAGAGCATTTTACAAAACTCTTGGGATTAATAAAACAACAGAAAATGAATATTTTATGAAGGTAGAACACTGAAAACAAGGGGTGCATCGACCAGCCGATTTATCTGCGCCGATTTCCTTAATTTTTGGAAATCAGAGATCAGCCAATCCTTAAAGCAGCCTTTAACCTGGAATTCTACCTGAGATTATAACGGAAACTTTCCTTTTCCTTATTTTTATTTTTTATTTACACAGTGACAGTACTCTTAACTGCATCAAATGAAGCTTTTATCACCAAACAACCTCTGCACTAAAACCTCATGTAGTAACAAAGCAAGCTGAGAAACAGAACAAGTTACCTTCATAAACTTGAGTAACCAGTGATTATTCTACAGACTAAATCAACTATACTCTAATAAAAAGTTATAAAATAATTTCTTGTCCCTCGTTTGTGGCGCCCCCTAGATGAACGGCGCCCTTAGCCCTTGCCTACACCAGGGTTATTATAGTTAACTAAAAGTAACTATAAATGAGGAAAACTGAAACTGAATAAAACATTTTAGTTAACTAAAATATATAAAAACTAATAAAATGAAAAAACGATAACTAACTAAAACTGCATAGTTTGTTTTTATTACAAAACTAACTAAAAATAACCAAAATTATAGATAGAATATCCTTAGTTTTAGTGTTTGTCAATTTAATTTGAGCTGTGATCTTTTTTTTTTTAACTGAGTAGTTTCACATTAGCTGTCGGCAGCTTACAGCACCTCATGATCTGTAACACTTGTTTACAGTCTGCTGCTGCTCAGTATCACCTGCCAAATGACAACAAAAGTTGGGAGAAAGTAATGTCCATTTGGGGATTTTTGAATATGAGTTTGAATATGAAAAAAGCAAGTGTCATGTAGTGGAATCAGGTGAAATACTTCTCAAGGGAAAAACTGCCTGAATCAAGCTCACACAAGATGGCTAACTATGACTATCTTGACACGCTAGCTTCTCTCAGTAGTTCCTGTGAAAAACAAGTAACAGGTAGCCCCTGGTTTGGAGACAACTATTGTCATCGTCCAAAAATAATCACCCAAGTCTTAGTTGGCAAATTGAGTTGCATAGTTATTTTAGGAAAGTGTTGATATAATAAACTGCTTTAACTAGCGACCAAATAGCTTAGGTTAGTTAACTCCCAGGAGCATCACAAGCTGCAGAATGCATTGGCAAATATGTTTATTCAAACTATAAAAAAAAACTAATAATAGAACTAATAAAAACTAAATTAAAACTAATCATTAAAAAAATCAATAATAACTAATAAAAACTAGCAAATCCACTGTAAAAAATTATTAAAACAAAGTAAGTTAAAAGAAAAAAGTCACAATGAAATAAAACTAAACTATAATGAAAAATCCAAACCTTGACCTACACTGCCTAAGCTACGGGGCGGCCCTGGTGTGGATTCTTGGTGTGGGTTATTAGGGGACAAACCTTCAGCCTGCCATTTACAGCCTCTTATAACCTGAACCATGTAGGTGGAAATCATGCAAATTACCTTTCCATAGAAATCTGTGTGTGTGTGTGTGTGTGTGTGTGTGTGCAGCAGACACTTGTCCAACAGAGTGATGGCACTGCAGTTCAAGTTCTTAATTCAGCCCTCTTTTTTTTTGTTTTACCGATTCTTGTTTTGGTCGGACTCTGCAGGGGAACTCATCCTCGACCCCTGCTGAGATGTGTTGCGTTGGAACACGCGCGCACAAACCGCACACCTGCGGAGCGGCGACCAGGAGCGCGAGGCGCTTTCATGTTCGGCATTTACTCTTTTTTCTTTTTTTTTCCCCCTCCTGTTTTCTTTCCGCTCACTGAATGTCAGCCTCGGACGCCATGCTCCAGCCCTCCCAGAGATAAGATAAGAACCACATGCTCTTCCCACCTCCTGGCAGAGGAGTCCCAGGCGGACCTGCTGACGCACGCACCCAACAGCAGTCGCCTCCAAACACCTCCCCGCCCCTCCCCTCCCCTCTCCTGCCTCAGCCTCATGTCAGGAAAGTGAAAAAATAGTGCCTTGGCAACCTCCTCTTCATATTTGGCCAGAAGGAGAGCGCTTCAAGAGAAGTGGTCCTTCTTTCCCCCCCCTCCGTTTTTTCTCATGTGGATTTTTCATCCATGCGCTGCAGAGGAGGAACTTCATGAGCAGTAAATATCGTCAGTGTCAGGCGTCCTGAAGGCACAGTGCTCATCCCTGTTCAGGACGGAGTTTATTACTTCATCATGGGAACAGGGAGGAGGGATGTAGGAAAGCTTAAAACCATCGTGTAGCTGCACATGTGGATTTATTGTAGAACATCAAAAAGGCTGATGCATGAATTTTTGAATATTTAGCAGCTTTTATTCAAAGTTTGACCACTTCATGCAGCATGTTAACACATGCAATCATCTCCCAGCATCTTTGTTGAACAGCTTTTTTGTCTGATCTGTTTCACTCAAACAGCTCCAAGCTGCTTTGGAGAACTCTTAAATTGACTTTATTCTTTGTAAAAAACAAAAAACGATAAGTTAACTCAAGTCAGATGAAGAACATTTTTACAGAAGTTCAAAACACAACTTGCTTCTTGCTCTTTTTTGAATCTAATTTTTGTCTCTTTACTAGAATAAAACAAGCAGAACTGTAAAGAGTATTTTCTGATTTATGAAGCGCATCTCATAAACATAACCATTTCCTTCCATCAATAAAGCTGATGTGCAAAAAAAAATAAAATAAATAGTGATTGTTTGTGTTTGTGAGCCGGAGTTTACCCTTTACAGCATCTCTACAAGTCGTTAACTTTTCCATATAAAATCAGGCCGTGACTAATTGGTTTCCTTATTAAATAAAATGCTCACAAACATGCATTGTAACCCTGGACAATTTATAGTCTGGAGCTCTTTTTAAAGTGTTCTCATGCTTGAAATTTCACAATAATACCACAAACTGTATAAAATATCTCGTATTTTCTGTAAAACAAAACAAAACAAAGGGTTTCAATGGTGAGACCTGGAAGTGAAAGAGCAGAAAGCCAGACTGTTACTGGTTTGGTCTTCCCTCCTCAGACCCAGGGTGTGGCGTTAAGATAAGTGTTATGCAACAATACATCACTGCATAAACGCAGACGTTTTAGTCAGGAAGTCCGAGTCGGAGTCAGCCACTGAAGTATCTGCCAACTGGTCTGTGGACCGTTAGAAGTCTGCAACGACAAACACATCGCTAGGTTAATACATGTAACTCACATTAGAAAAAACTAAAAAAAAGCACATTAATAACTATTTTTAATGTTCTATTAAAATACATTTTAAGGTAATTACAGATACTCATCATAAACTATAAAATCAAACAAAAAAGTTACCCTGAACTACATCAAATGGTTCAGTTTGAAGGATTTTACTCCGATAGCTTTCCAGATTTGTTGACGTGTAATTCTGTAATGTGGGTATGCGCTTAATGTAAACGTAGCACTTGGTTGTAAACCATGTGGGTGTTTATTTACAAATTCTAGGATTAATACTTTGCAATCGTCTCTTGTTGACATTGTTGACTTATTTTCAGTCCCATCAGCTGTTCTTTAAAAAAAAAGGCTGATTTTCTTTATTTATGATTTTTAAAATTGTTTTTATGACATTGCAGTGAGTACATGTAACTTGAAGATTTAGTTTTTTTTCTTAAGTTGACCACATTTAAAAGAGAAAACTATTTATTTCTATTTATTCTTATCCTCTTAGCTTTTAGCTTTTTAATTTAAGTCAAAAATAAATGTTTTCAGAGCTTTTTTGAACGAAATATTTACATTTATGTGCAGCTACTTCTTTTTGATTGAAGCCGAGAAGCCCTTCTTCTTCATCACACAAAGAAGTTGGACTCCTCTCTCTGTGTGAATGTGCAAAATGTACGAGTCTAGGGTTACAGATGAAGTTGTTTGGCCTAAAATCGTTCCTTCTTTTGTTTTTTTGTCAATGGGGAAAGAGGCGCGGTGCTTCCTGAAGAGGTCACCGGTCCGTTAAAGGGCCAATATGAGAAAAACAAGCGTATAGGCATGCACTCGCACACTGAAGGTGAATTTAGAATCATAAATTAATACAAGGTGCTTGTTTTATCAGTTGATTTTCACACGTACACTGCTGCTGGAAAGATTTTATTAAAAGTAGTTTCCCATGAAACCTGTAAATTGTGTCTTCCACTTGCTTTTAACTGTCAATGTAATCATGTTAAAGGAGACATATTGTGTAAAATCCACCTTTTTAGCCGTTAAAATTCATTTTTGTGATAAAAAAAAAATAAATCTTTTTTTGTGTACTTTGAGTCTGTAGGTGTGCAGAAAACTTGAATTCTGGGCTGGGCGGTATGACGTCAAATTCATATCACGGTATAAATTGAATCCCTTCACGGTAACAGTATATATTGTGGTGGAAAATTATCATAAAAAGTAAAGATTATGTAATTTTTTTAGCAATTTTTTTTTGCAGAAAACTTTAATCTTAATCAAACCCAGCATTTTTGCTTTAATATCTGCCTGCCATACAATGAGCTTCTGCCTGCTAAACTATCAGCTGCTCTGCTGCGCGCTCATCTTCATCATCATCATCATCAGAGCAGAAGCCGACTTTACATCTCTGTGGGTAACAATACATAAAAACATTTTTTTTCTCTGACAACTTGGGTGTAAAAAACTACAGTTGTTAAAGCTTCGCTCTGCTCGACGTGCAGCAGGAGAAGGGGGGGGGTAATCCTGACGTAACTTTTCTACAGCGGGAGGGGGGAATTTTTAGGATTTATTCTCTTTATATTTAAAACGCTATAATTTCTTCATTATATTTCGAACTCCTCCTAATCAGTTGTCTCTGCACTCGCAGCCCTGTTGACACAGGTGCGATGATGTAACTGACGACAGGACGGTAGAGGGTAAATTTCTACCGTAGGCCATTTTCATACAGTTTCTACAGTCTACCACATATACCGCTCAGCCCTAGTTTCTCCTGGTGCTGCGTATATCTTTATATTCTATTTGGGTCACTTTTTAATCTGTTAAATTCTCTCTATTTTCTGATACATTTTCTGAACTATTACGTCACAGTATTTACTAGGTAATTTCTGAATAAGTTCTGGACTTACCACAGTTTGATGGTCTTCGTTCTCCTCTGGTTCTGGGTCAGACTCTGGCTCCAACATGTAAGGCTGGATGGACAAGTCTTCGCATGTTGACATCGTAAACCCCTCTATCAAACTGGAATGGACCGGTCCGGAAGCTGAAGGGTGGGGGCGGGGTTAGGGTTAAAGTAGGTAGCCTCAAAATAAGTGGTGAAAGAGGGGCTTGTGGAGTTACAATAAGGAGGAATTCAGACCAACGCATTGCAGTTCCACTTTATAAAGACCCCAACTGAAGGATTTAAATGGGAAAAAAAAGGATTTAAAAGCATTACGTCTCCTTTAAGTAGACGACATTATCTCCTGCTGTATGCTTTGTATGTTCTACAGACAGTTTACTGCTCAGTAAACACGGACTTCCAAACAACTCTGGTAAAAAAGAAAAACAGAAAGTCTTGGATTGGTTGTAGATGTTGAAAATGTAAAAATGTTACGAAACGTCGAGACCTTTCAGACAAAGAAGATATACATTCTGAGTTGTTTGTTCAACATGTCAGGCAACTGTTCCATAATCCTTTTAGTCGGGAACTTTTTCTGCTTCTTATTATAATGATGGGTTTTCCTTTTGCAGTGTTGGAAGGAAAGTTTTACTGAGGTCGGACAAAATATTAGAAAAAGAGTAGGTCAAAGCGGTGGCCTGGTCATCGAAACGTACCACAGGAGTCTCTCCAGACTGAATGAGCACATGTGGGAGATTAACCACAGATATGAAGCTTTGATCAGCCTCTGTACCTGTCCTGTGTGCAAAATGGTCAAAGCAACAACGCCAACAGAAATTATTCAAACGCCGTTAGTTAAAGAGGGGAAAAGTAGCTCTTGTCGAACATTTAGTTCTTCTAACAGAAGCAGATGTAGCACACGGTGCTTAAGTTTGACAGACAGAATGAAAACAAGTCTTTTTAACAAAGCTACTTCTTCCACCACAGGAGTCTCTCTTCTCATACTCTGTGAGCACATGTGGTCCACGGTGGGGTTAACCACTTTGGAGCACAGCATGTGAGACAGATCTTTTACCTCAGATTAGACACTGTAGCTGATGAGATCATTAAAAAAAAAACACACGCCAAAGTCGTAAACTGCATGTTAAAGCTGGATAAAGATCTGAGCAGTGATGTCAGCGCAGGCGAGCTGCTGGAGAGGCTTCTCGTCGAACGTCTTATAAATAAAGGTGAAAAATCTTTTATGGGACACAAAGTTAGCAGAAATGTATATGTAAATTGTGCTAATCAAAAACAGACTAAGAGAATGAGGCACAAGGTTAAGATTGGATTACACAAGAAACTAGTATTTAACTTTTTTAAAAAACCACATGAAATAACCATTAGTAGGTTTTACTCTTTTGTTTTATTTTTTTATTTTGGCCAGTCAGGTTTTATGAGCACTATTCCCTTCAATCCTTTTAAGGGTATAATCTTTGCTAATGTGGACTTCATGAATCCATAAAAGTCATCCACTTCTGTTTGTTCTTCATGGATATAGGACGTTTGACTATTTAAAAAAAAAAGTACACTGCATCCATCTTTACTTTAATCTCTTTCCTTGTGTCAAAAATCATGGAGCGCTCTTTGTGTTTAAACTAGGACAGCTGTTTTTCACAGGGCTCCTCTTTTACTTTTCTCCACCCGTGTGTCTGTCTGTCCCCTGCAGCTACCTTCACCCCCCCCCCAAGCCCCCCTTCTCTTTTTCCTGATTTATTAAGCTTTATTCTGCCGATGTGCGTCAGAGCGGGCCGGCGGTCTCGTGAGGCGTTGCGCTCTTGAAGAGCCGTGCCTCGTGTCTGGAAAGCGTCAGACTGTAGCGTCCTCCACCAGCTCCTCACTTACACCCGGCTCTAGTTGCCTCATAAGCCTGCAACCACAGGCCCACTCGACCCACACACACACACACACACACACACAGAGTCAGCGCAGATGAGCTATCATTGAGAGATCAAATGATTTGTCCTGCGGGAACAGATCAAAGGCTGTAGCTTTTTGGCGTGTTTAGGATTTATTGAATTGAAAACTCTTCCTCTGCTGAAAGCTTCAGAGCAGGTTACCTGCAGCCGAAGTCAGATTTGTGTTTCTGTTTCATCACAATCATCAGCAATGTTTGCACCACCCTAATACACACGTCTGCTGATCACTTTGATAATGTGATCCTGTTGCGTGCTCTGCTGTGATTCAGAGTTTAGTCTGCCCCGATGCTATTCAGGCATTTCATGGAAACTTGATTTAACAAAACTCAGATGTTATATTTATAATATTATTGTATACCTTATGATTCATAAGAGTTTCAATATTTTCAAAGCCTTGTTTTTTTTTCTTTCTGTATATTTTTAAAAAAACTTTCTCCCATGTAATCTAATCTGTTAAATGGGAATTCATTTATTATCTAAATAGAAATTTAGGGGTTCTACCCAATTGCCAAATATATTATTAGCACTGAGTTTGTATCTGCAGTCCACAGATGCTGCAGAGAAGATATTTTGTTGATATATTGTTTAGCCCAAACTTTTAGCCATTTCTGCTGCTTGACTCGCAACAAAAATGTGTCCGGAGCCGCAAAACGTGCTACAACTGTGATTATCAACTGGTGGCCCGTGGGCCACTTTGAGTTCATTGAAGGGGGGCATTTTTGGCCAGTGTGGGTGACATTATAAAACTAGAAATGTATAGCAGATTTTAATGTTTCCTACCATTTTTACACTTTAAAAGAGACCATATTCATGTAACCAATGAGAATACTGCAACTGAACTATGCAGACATATTTTTCATATCACAAATTGGTTTTATTATCTAGTCCAGACTTAAAGGTCTTTAAAGGGAACCCTGATGGATTAAGTCTAGATGTTGGATTACTGAAGTAGCCAACAGGCTAATGAGCTTAGCATGAGCTAACTGTGATCACATATATGCAAACAAATTGACAGGAAAACTGCTAAAGCTAGCCTCTTTTGTTGTCAGAATAAAAAACAGAAAATTGAATCTCATGTTAGCTTTGGTTGGTTGCAGACCCCTGGTCTAGCCCCCCCCCCCCCACAACCTCCCATTACAACTCAAGTTGATCAGGAATAAATTTGGGTAGGTTTACATTTCATTGTTTTTGTAAAGAACTGTATTTATTCTGTCACTGCAGTTCCTGAGTCGTCTGCACAAAAAGACAAAAATAATCAGAGAGATCAGACCATTTTTTCATCTAATCTTCAAGGTCAATGATGGATGTCATACTTTTAAAAAATCTGCTGTAAAGTAACTAAAAGCTCCAAATGTTACATTTTTGTTACACGTTTGAAAATAAAGAACTGGAAGAGTTTACCTATAAAACAAAAAGTGGGCGGGGCATCTTAACTCATCCGTTATCCATCCGGATCTTATGCAAATCCAGTTCCTTGTTTGTGTTTAAATTATGGGAAAAAAAATATTAATGTGTTTTTTGTCATTTATACTTTTGAACAGCACATTATTAACATAACATTTTACAATTCTGTCCTGTTCAGTGATAATATAGCACCCCCCCCCCCAACATAAGGCAAAAAATAATAATCACAATATATATGGACAGAGAAAACATAAACAACAAAAAACGATTAATAAAATGAATTAAATAAATAATTTAATTTCACAGCTAACTGTAATAATGTAGGGATGTGGTGTCAGAAAGTTATGAATATGTTTCCATACTGTTTGTCAAAAATGGCTGCCATGTCTTGAGCCTGCCAGTGTGACTCCAAAAAAGGGGAAGTTATCATGTTTTGATGGTAGTTTGATCTTGTTACAGGATGAAAAGAACATGAATGGATGTCTGTGAGACCACCTTGGCTGCCCCTCACACCAGTGTATTAAAAACACTGGTCTGGCAAATGGCTCTTTTCCTTGACAACAAAGAGAGTAAACAGCAGCACTTAGTGAGCTCTCAGGAACATAATTGCCTATTAAGCACATTTGAGTCTTCCTTTATCCTCCTGCCTCTGTTGGGGGGGCTCCTGTCCCCCGAGACGCAGCTTTTACAGTAAACACAAGCGAGCCGGCCCGACTGTCTGAGGCTGCTGCTGCTCTCGCCTCACTGCGACAAGAAACAAATACATTCTGTTGTTTTGTTTTTTCTCTGCTCCTTGTGTTAGAGTTACCTTCAGGATGACCACGAGACATTACCGTAGAAACTTGTTTAACTCTTTTCTTCGTTTTTCCTCCGTCCTTCAGGCTTGACGGATGAGAAAGTGAAGGCTTACCTCTCGCTGCACCCGCAGATGCTGGATGAATTTGTGTTGGAGAGCGTGAGTGCCGAGACGTTGGACAGATGGCTGAAGAAGAAGACCAGCAGCAGGCCTGCAGGTACCACACACACACACACACACACACTCGGGATCACTGTGACATTCTGATTGGATCAGCAGATTTCAGGAGGCTGCGCTGACGCAGAGTTGTAAAAAACAAAAAACCTTGCTTGCTTAAATGTTTCTGCTTTGGAACTTTTACAATCACGTTTGACTTTCTAATTAGTCCGCCGCAGATCCAGCTCTGCGACGAAAACCCGACACCTTTTGTAAGACCCACAAGATTATCAGAGCCAGAGCTCTCGTATTTTTATCCCCGACCACTCGCAGCACAAATAACTTCACGAGTTCTCCTTTAACTGTCGGGGACTTTTGTGATGCGCAGAAGACGGCGAGCGGGGGTCCTCGTCGGGTCCTCGCGGGGTCAGTAGACGTGTTTCTGAGCGTGGCCCTGGCTGAGTTTGAGCGGCGCGCTCCGTGCACGGCGGGGACCGTCTCTCAGACCAACCGCATCCATCAAGGGCCCCGGGGGGCTGGCACTCTGCCCGGCTGAGCTGCTGACGTCAGAGGCGACCTCCAGAGACATGCAGTCGGCTGTGGATGGGGCCCCAGGGAGGGGCTGGTGGGGGCAGTGGTGAGGAGGCTGTGCTGGCTCAGGGTGTGGGTGTGCTGCAAGGGGAAACTGGCAAACGGGAGATCTGTCACATTTTGGAGCTGCTTTCGATGTGAGGTATTCAGCTGGCTCCGTGTAGAGACGTGAACTTATGGTCTGAGACTGTTTTTCAAACTGTTTCCTGTTTGTTTGACTGTGTGTGTGTGTGTGTGTGTGTGTGTGTGGCTGTGTTTATGTTTGAAAAAATCCATCATATTAATAATTCCTACTGGCGCCAAGAAATAATCCTTGCACAAAGCTTAATTGTACAGCAGAAACTACAGATTCTATAAAGATAGCAATTTTAAATCTTAAAACATTTCAAAATAAAAGCTGCAGATAAACTTTAAACTCAAACACTGCAAAACTGTCCATCTAACCAAGTTTTAAAATCTTATATCCAGCCAAAACAATCCTTTTGATCTTGTTTAGAGACTGATTTACTAAACAAGAACAGAATGTGTAAGATTATTTAATTTGTTATAGTGGATATTTGACTCAAATTAAGTGAAAAAATCTGCCAATGGAGTAAAATTGCACTTGGTAAGATTCCTGAAATAAGAAAAATATTTGAGTCAAATTAAGTGATTTCAAGAGTCTTACCAAGTAAAATATAATTTATAAAGTTTTATGTTATATTTAAGATTTTAAAACTCTGTTTGATTGACATTTTTAGGTTCAAATATGTTCAAAATACTTACTTAAATAAAATATTTAATTTGGTTTTCTATCTCAAATATGGAGTTGTTTTTTTAATAAGGGGCAGCTATAAGATTTTTTTTTTTTCTGCACCCCTTTAATTCAATAATTTATTTACTTTTTTCTTCTTTATGGTTCTTTGTAAATTTAAAGAATTAAATAAACTAAAAAGAAACATCTGTTGAATTCTTGATTCAATTTACATGTTTCTACTTAAACTTTTTAGGTTGGAGCTTAAAAACATCTTAAGAACTTCATAAAGTCAAAGTAATAATAATTTTTTGGTCATTACAGCGACAATAAATACAGTTTTGTTTACCTCCTTCTGTTTTTCCTCCACATGACGGCTCAGTGTGTAAGAAAGCATCAATTGTTTTTTCAAGCGCTTGTATTTATGTTTACCTCCCCTGTCTGGAGCCACTACTTAGTTCAACAAATTAGAAACAGAGTTAGCAGAAGAGCAGGGAAACAACTAAAATATGCAGGCTGTTGGTTCTCCAGGACCAGGACTGGGCACCACTGATCTGGTCTATACATGGTGAGCATAATTATAGAGGTAAACATAAAACTCTTCAGAAGTTTGTGTTAAATCATCGTGTTTCCGTCAACGTTTTTAAATGCACATTTTGAAGTATCGCGTTAGAAAAGGTTGATGGAAACGACACGATTCAAAAAACCTTTCTCTAATTTGCAAAAACGTTTCTACGCTCGCTTGAGGTGGTTTTGGAGTTTTTCGAAAAAGAGTTAATGTGCAAAAGGAGAGATGGAAACACGTTTTCTGAATGAGTTCTGACGCAGTGAACATTTACCTCACATGGTTGATCAGATGTTCCCGCTGTCTGTCCGAGAAAGGAGTCTCTGCAGTTCATGTTGTCTTGTGGGCGGAGACGTGGCCCTACTCGGGGAGTAGCTGGGCATAGTCAGTCAGGCAAAAAGCAACTTTTTTTTAAGATTTTAGTCATAACTTGAGAAAGGAAGGTGATGGCTGAAACGCTGAACATATGGGGGGGGGTAACAATTTGGCTTGGTCAAAACATTCCTAATCAGCCTGTAAAAAGATCGCTAAAAATCAATATGAATATTAGTCATAATTTAAGACAGGAAGAAGCTTGCGCAGGAAACTTTAAGTCAAATTAGGTTTACATTTTCACAAAAATTTTATTTGAGTCATTAGCTGCGTTTCCATTGCAAATGTGCGCAAAACTTTGTCGATATTCTGTTAATGTCGAAAAAAACACAGTTTCGCAATTGCGGTGTTTCCATTAAGTAAGAAATGCTTTTAAAGTCACGCGTGAATACGCTTGTTCTCGCGATACGTCATTACAAACATGGCGACAATGGATGTAAACAGACATGCATATTGCTACCACGACACTAGCGCTCATCATCAGCCATTAGAGGAGATGTTGGCGTCTTATCGAGGCTTTTGAGCGACAAGCCCCCCGCTGTCGGCGTCTTCTCAGACAGCATCTAACTTCACCAAAACTAGTTGATATAACAGAATAAGTACAATTTTCCCAATAGTAGCAACACGTGTCTGATAATTTCTCTCCATTGAATTTGTGACTTCTACTTCATGTTTACTACAGACACGTGTCTGATGTAATTACACTTTGTGTAGCCTGATTGATTCGCTTCAAGACAGTTGATGGAAACACATCTGAATCGCATTTCTTCTTGCTTTTCCTTTTTGCAACCTTTTAAAAATTCACTCAAAATTTGAATCGAAATTGGATGGAAACATGATTACTGTCTAAAAACATGAATAAAATTTCAAGTGAAGACCATATTTTTTTGCATTGTAAGAATCCCGACGTCCTCTGAATGCCTCGCCTCTGACGTTGTACAAACTGAAAACTGAGCAGATCCATACAGTAGGGGTGCAACAATACATGTACCCCTATCAACTGTATCGAACAGCGCTTTAGGTTCAATACACACTTGTATCGAACAATACAGATTTTTAAAATTTATTTTATCAGCTTGTCTTCTGAAGATGCTCTGTGTTGAAGGATCAGTGGATCTGTGTTCGACTACTCCACCTAGGCTGCATTGTCGAGTCCAGATCCGCTGAGAAACTTGCTGTTTCAGCAACATTTAATTTAAAAATTATATTTTTGAGGTTAAACAAATGTTCATATTTAATTTCAATAAATTACAAGTTAGAAAGGGCATGGAAATTTTTCTTTTTTGTATGGCAAAAATATCAAACCGTGAAACTAAAGTATCGAATCGAACTGAATTGTGAATTTTCTGTAATGTTGCACCCCTACCATACAGATCCCCTCTGCAGGCGTTGGTTGAAGCTTTTCGAACTCGTGCAGGTATCGTCTCTGACAGGAGGCCGGTTCTCAGAATACCCTGCATGTTTGTGTGTGTGTGTGTGTGTGTGTGTTGCTGCAGTTACACACCAAACATGTGAAGTGAACCACAGCTGACGCTGACAGAGCCTGTTGTGTTTGAACCCGCCTCTTCGTTGCTCCCGGTTATGCAGCAGTTGTTACACCTGCGATCACACACCTCGTGAATATTTCCCACAGGCAGAGAAGTTAAGTGTTGGTGGCAGATGATGCAGCAGAAATGTTCCTCAAAGACAAGTTTGAGAGGGATTTCTTAGAAACATTATTTTACATGATGTTAACTTTTAAACCACCTCAGTAAAATCTCTTCCTCTTTTAGAAGATGATGATCAGACACTTACTTTTTCTGTAGCTGCACCATCACAGATAACAAGACTTTTCTAATTTCTGCTTCCTTAAACAGGCTGAGTTTTCAGGGAGACGGCTGAAATCAGCAAATCCAACGTGTGCATATTTGTCTGCCCTAGATTAGTCTGAACAGGTTTAAACGAAAGCAAAATACCTTCATCCTCCACCACTGAAGATAAAACATTATTGGATTTCACATACATTTGTTTGTCTGTTAGCAAAATATCTTGTGAGCCACTGCACAGACTTCACTGAGATCGCTGGATGCACGTCATCTCCAAAATCCAAGATGGCTGCCACAGCGAGTCACACTTAACCAAAACCCAAAATGGATACAACTAAAATTTGAAGTGGTAGTAGCTCAGCATCATCCCCAACCTGTAATCTGAGCACCGACACATCTTGAGATGTTTAATAGGGTTAAGTCTCAAAGTGTGGAGAAATAGCCCACTATGATTAAAACATTTGCAATAATAGCTTTTTGTCAAAATATAATGATACCTTATTATCTTATCGACGGGTCATTTGAATGAACTGTCTGAAATATTATGTTAACATTTTTTTAAGCTCTATTTTGATCTGTAGCTAGAAAAAAAAAGATTTTCAGCAAAAACGCTTTAAATTTTTTATATATTTCTGACGCAATAGCAAAGCTATTTGCCTTTCCATTTGGAAAATTTCAACATACAAATACTATTTGAGGTCTCCTCTTTAAAATAAAATAAAAAAACTCATTACTCATTAAAAAGGATTGAGACCAAATATTAATATTTTAGCCAGGAAGAGCCTGAGATGGAGGTGGAGATGGTGTTAAGATGTGTGTTCTGTTGTCTTGTGTTTCTGTCTCCCTCTTGTGTTTCCTGGTTATCATACATCTCTCCCTCAGCTGTTTCCTGTCATTTTCCTCCTGTCACATACTCACCTGTCAGTTGTTAAGTAATCAGTCTTCCTCAGCTGTTGTTCATCTCCTCATTCCCTCAGTTTGTATTTATTCTGGTTCAGTCCTCCACACCCTCGCTGGTTCATTGTATGGCTTCGTCCTTCTGTCTTGTTCTCCTGTGCTCCTCCGTGTTTCTTTAGAGTTTCAGTTTTTCTTTTAGCTGCCCTGACAGCTCTTTGTTTTTTGTTAAATAAATACTTTTATTTAAGACTCGTCCTCTGTCCGGATCTGGGTTCATTCATGCCTCAAAACATGACAGATGGGGTGCCGGGCCTTTAGACCTGGATCCATGTGGGTTGATGGGTACGGTGAGGCGAGGATCTGACACTGATTGACTGCAGCTGGGAGCGTGACGCAGTGATTGGATAGAGCAGGTGAGGTGGAGAGAGTCTTCCAGTCTGAATTTACGCCTAGGCTTTATATTATTATGAATAACAATAATATGATATCAGGATGATCCAGGTGTCAAAATATTTCTTAAAAAGCAGAAATCTGAAGGTCATTTTGACCAAATTTGATTTAATCCTCAGTTTATTGGTCACTTTTGTTTTAAACTTGAAATGTGGCAGGCGACGTATATCCCTTGAAGGAATAACTTGATCTAAGTATTTATATCTCAGTTGTACTTTTCGGTGATTGATTTGATGTATTTTTTATGAGCGCAGCAGCAGAAGCAACAGGGGGAGTCGTCATCATGTGATCGTCACTCAGATAAGCTGCGCTTCCTGGAAGCAACCCCCTGCAGCCGCTCTTGTTCTCGCTTATCATGTGATGGACAACACTGGATTACATAAATCTGTCTGCACACACACACACACACACACACACAAAGTGTAAAAATGTGTGTCCCAGTAAATTTTGCGTTACGCTCCAGAATAAAAATCCAACACATTATAAAGTTTTTATCCTGGTATTAAAAATAAGGTTTATTTTCATGAGTAAATTGTTCCTTAAATCGCTATTTATTTCTCTAAGTTTTAATATGATTGAAATATATTTTCTTTTTAATCAGAATCTCTTGCTGTCGTTTGACCATCACCTCACCTGACCAGCTGTTTGCTTCACTGAACGCTGCGCGACGGGATAATGAATTATTCCCAAACCCTCTGCTGCGTTCATCCAGAACCCCCTTGATACTCATCTATGTCCTCTGCAGAGCTCACACACACACACACACCCACACACACAAACCGTGTGTGTACAACAGTTGTACCTATCAGCTATAAGTCACACAGGTGTGTTTTAGAAGTCAACAGCTGGATGAGGTGTAATCTTGTTCTGGTTTTGAATTTTACAGTTTTTTCTTTGTAAAAATAAAAGTGACTTGTATTTGAAAAGGCAGCAGATTTCCTTACATTTTGTTTGACTTTAAAGTTGCTTATCAAAACTGTTTGGTTTTTTTTTGTCAATTAATCCTTTGATTGTTTGAGCACATCGGCGAGTCCTCGGCCAGCTGCCTGGGTAATAATGGGAATCATTGAGGAAGCCTCTGAGTCACAGGGCTCGTTGCTCCAACCTCAGACTGAAGAGCTGGGTGGAGTTGTTCAGCAGCTGATTCTGGGTCTGAGTTGGGTTTAGAGGCGGCTCTGAGGGGGAAAACAAAACGGTTTTTGTGCGGCAGGAGCTCATATCTGTGAGACTGTGACAAGAGGCCTGACTCACCTGAAGGGCTTTTTGTCAGGAGGCAGCTGAAAATTTGTTTTTTTGCTCAATTTTGCTTCATGCGTGTGAGGACTGTGCAGCTGTTGCCAAAGGTTTTACAGAACTTATGCAATGACAATAAACCATTTCCTAAATGATTAAAATAGATTTAAGCTGCAAAAGCTTTATTAATTTTTACTCCTTATTATAAAATGTAAGTTTATTTATCTAGAAGCTAAATGGTTTTGTCACAAATCAGAATTTAAATAATCTATTTTTATCTGCTTTAAAGAAAATATGTGATTCTTTCCAAGTTTATGTCAAGTTTAAATATTTCTAATTATTTACTTGAATGTATTTAATTAAGGTCACTTATTAAGATGTAGTTTCCACAAAGTAAAAATAAATTAAAAATCAATTTTAAAGTTCAAGCAGTTTTTCTGTCACCACATGAACCACACAAAAACTAAAAAACAAAAAAACCACACAAACAGACAACCTCGGTGTGGTGAATAGGCAGCTACTGAGATCATGTGGTGTTAGCAGTAATTAAGATCACCTGTCTGCTCACGGTGATTGATCTTTGAGTGGGTGATGGGGGAAGTCAAACTTTTTGCTGACCGCTTTATGCCATGAGAACCTTGTGCTTAAGATAATATTTTTACCTTTTGATCGCTTGTTTTTCCCACTGCTTTGGAATATGGACGTCTGTTTTGCCATGGATCTTTATGGATTAATGCCATTAAAGGAGCTTTAATTGCAGCTTGGATCTTTTTGCTTCTCATTGAACAACGAGCGCGTCAACAGTATTCTTCCCCTAATCAGCTGCTCGGTAACTAGTTGTTGACAGTTGCCAAGACTCGGTAAGCGTTGAGGAGCAGAGCTGCTTTTGGCGGCTGAACGTCCTGCAGCGGATTCATGCGGGTCGACACACGCTGAGTCACCTTTAGCTGACCGTCCTGTGGGAGGCTGAGCATCTATGGCGGCAGATCGATGGAGGCAGCCGTCAGGTTCACTTTAAGCTGGTCTGATTGAGGAACTAAAATAAGGACAACTCAGAGATGCTCACATCCTCTTGCTCCATGTTCCAAAATCATTTATCACAGCCCAGATGTTACGTTCCCAGTAAAGCTGCTGTTGTGTCAGCGTTTCTGAAACTCATTGTTTTACAGCTTTCTCCATTGCTTTTTAACTTCAGCTAACCATGTCGATAAATTACCAGGAAACACTTTTGTTTGGTTTAACTAATTGTATTTAGTGGTCAATGTGTGAGATTAATAATCTAGTTAGCTATAACTCTTTCCTTGTTTTAAAAAGCCTTACCAAGTGCACTTTCAGATTATTTAACACAACTTCAGAAGATTCAGACTACAATCTAGTATTTTTTAACTTATTTTTAGATGGGCGCCACAGTGGCTTAGCTGTTGCCTCTCAGCAAAAAGGTTGCTGGATTGAATCCCTGCCGAGTAGAGTTTACATGTTCTCTCTATGCATGCGTGGGTTTTCTTTGGGTAGTCTGGTTTCCTCCCACAGACCAAAAACATGACTGTTAGTCTAATTGGTAACTCTGAATTGTCCCTATGTGAGTGAAAGGTTGTTTGTCCCACAGTGACTGCTGGACAGGTGCATCAGTGCAGGGGCAGAGCCAGAGGGGTGGCTGGTGCCCTGAATAATTCACAAGGGGGTGTGGATCTTGTATTTTGTAAGTTGTTTCTTTGATACTACTGTACTATAAATAGTTTTCAGCTGTGTATGTTTAAAAGTAGCTAAATTATAGCCCTTTGCAAAATTAGCATTAGGATTAGCTTAATTTGGGATTAGCATTTATAAACTGAATGTGATCATTTTTAGCTACTACAAAACAAGTTTAATCTCAATGAGTCTTTAAAGTTAGCTGTGGTGGCCATCTTGAATCTTTTATTGGAAATTACGAATTTAGTAAAGTAAATAGTAAATATATTTAGTTTTGTATGTCTAAAGATGGCTTAGAATAAGTTCTGACTAGCATTTTAGCTTTTTTATTTATTTATTTGATCATTTTTATCTATGATCACACAAACCTTTTCTTAATTCTTAATTTTTCTTATTCAGGCGTTTTCTTAAAACGTCTGAATTTTAAAATCCAGAGCGTGTTTCATTATTTGTATGTGCCCCCCACCATAAAAACAACAAACACCACCATGGCCACCCCTGTGCTATCTTTTGTAAAAAAAAAAAAAAAAAAAAAAAAAATGTCTAGGTCCACCATTGCATCAGTGACCCTGAATGGAAAAAATGGGTTTAAAAAACTAATGGATTTTTAGATGGTTAATTTTTGCAGTGTAAGTGTGTTAGTACAGTTTAAAGCAACTAAAAGATGTAGCTGAAATTCAGAAGAAGTTTAAAAAAAAGTTAAAGTCCGTTAAATCTCTGCTGAGTTACTAAACGGTTTTATTTAGTGTTGTCTGCTGAGCGTACATCTCTTTTTAAAAACATGTCAGCTCTTTCCTTTTGTGTTTACTAAAAACACCACATAATCCTAAAAATATGGGCTGGTTTTAACAGACGGCTGGCTTATGTTCCTCCAATAAATACATGCACATGGAACGGTGGTAGAACAGTGTTACATGTGCACCCGAGGCAGCCCCAGGGATTGGTGTCCCGTTTGGATTAATCCCATAACACATATCTGATGAAACCGAGACGCTGTTGTTGCCAAACGGGACAGGTCAACAACTTTTGTTGTATATTTTGTTCCTGATCCAGTGAAACAAAGGATCCCTTACATTTTTATTTATCCTTTGTCCTACTTTTTACCCACACAAAACAAATCCACCAACTCACATTTCTGGGAAAAATACAGATAGTCATGCTCGATATGCATCTAAACGTATACATGACCCTGTGTGCATTCTTTAAGGAAACTACTGGAGCTGGTCCAAACAAATACCCGGTTCTGCACAACGGATCAGATTTAGAGGGCATATGGTATTGGATACCTGTGCTTCCAAGGTACAGGAAGCTCCTGTGTTTTATTCATAGTGTACACAGTGAAAGTACAACGTGTTTTTTGTAACAACAAGGATCTACATAATTTACACTTCTGCTTTAAAAAAATTTGGGCCTGGGGGTCCTTCTATATGAAGTTTGCATGTTCTTGTGTTTTGGTGGGTTTTCTCCGGTAGAAAACATGCATGTTTAGTTCTGCCTAAAGTAAATTCACAAGCTTGGTCACTTTTTAAAGCTAATAATCTGAATTTTTGCTGGGACACGGAGCATGATGGTTTAAAGTAAAACAAAACTTAAAACAGAACGCAGGCTTTCCAGTGCTTGTTAACCAGTTAATCATGTTTCAGTAAATTCTGTCCAGTAAGTCATGATACTTGTTTGCTAACTGACACATTAACTTCATGTAAGGATGTGATGAGGATACTTTTCTTCTTTTGAAACATTCAACAATAATCAGTGGGGGATATGCTGATGTGTTTGTGCTGGAATTTATTCTGCTTAACCACTTCAACAAACTCAAATCACTTCTTTAAATCACTAATCCTGTAAGATTTAAAAGGCTTTTGTGTCAGAGTTTTTCTTGGCTTCAAGAAGTCAAAAAAAAAGGTTGTTTGAGAAAAAAAAAAATCTCTTTATAAAAGGGTTTGAAGTTTTTGTTTTTTTTTTCTTTCTGTCCTCTGTTTGACGTCATGCCCGGCTGGGGGTTCGCTCTAAAATAGGTCTCATGGCTAAGTTAGGAAACTCAGAGCTTACTGCTGGAATGTTTAAAACAACAAACAGCGTGGCTGGATGGGATATTTTCTCTTCACATGTTCTGGTTTACAGGAGCATCAACTCCTTTCTGCTCTTCTCTTAATATTTGTGAAAAAATAAATCAATAAAGATCTGCCTCAGTTTTTTGCCTTGTTTTCTTAATTACACGAAAAGCGACAAAGATGGTTTGAGCTTTTGTAAAAGTTTTATCTCCATTCTCATTTGGGTTATCAGAGTAAAAAATGGCTGACTAAAACACAAAGTTTTATTTGAATTTTTCATTTTCCTTCCACTTTAAAACAATGCTCTACTTTGTGTTGCTCTATTACATAAAATCCCAATCAAACACTTGGTAGTTTGTACTTGTTAGGTCCTTCAGAATCAGTGGTGGGCACCGCTAATTGAAAAATTAGTTCCGCTATTTCTAAACCGCTTATAAATTATTTTAGGTCCGCAATT
>JARVGW010000001.1:21815075-21838730 GCA_031762495.1 Anablepsoides rubrolineatus | reverse complement strand
CAAATCCGCTTATGAAATATAAATATTAGTAAGTCCGCACATCCGCTAATGAAATATTTAGTTCCGCTAATAGCGGAAGTGCGGAAGTGCGGAACTGTGCCCACCACTGTTCAGAATTCTTAATAATGCTTGAGGTGCGTGTTTTTAGACAGTTTTCTATTTGTCCAAATCATTGAACAACCACACCACTGTTGTGAGGAGCAACATATGGTTTTGCTTCTTTGCAGCTTGCGGTGTCAGCTCTTTTGTTTCTGTCATTGTGGGAGTCTGCACTCAGTGTTCAAACAGCTGGGGCAGATGTACGGCTTTATAAATTCTGACAGCAGTCCTAAACGTCATGTGTGTTGAAGTTGACCGTTGTTCAGGTTTTTGACACGGCTCATAGACTCAACTGCAGGACTTTGATTCACCTTCTTTGTTCATTTCTGACTCATTGAACACAAACACATCTACTATCCTACTTATTGTAAGGATTTATCAGTGCTGGAGCCATTTTTAACACAATGATAATCCCATAATGTTATCAGTGCTGGAGTAAAGCAGTTTTAATAATAATCATTAAAAAGATTGCTGAGTTTCCTACAGAACAGCTTGATGTAAAAAGGATGTGGTGGAGCAAAACGTTTGCTTGCAACCTGATCTCACTCTGATTGATCGTTAACATTGTGGTTTTTCTCTTTACAGATGACACATCAGCTAAAGAAGTCAGCAGGGTAAGCTTCATTTTTATTTAGATTTACAAAACAAAATGTTGCGAAGTCATTAAATGCATAAAATGATTAGAAACAATTTCAAAGGGAACGTCTCCCTCCCCCTCGCCACACATATGTTCACACCTTTTACTGTCACGTCAGGACAGGTCGTCGGTGCTTGAAGCAGCGCTGTGCAGCTTTAGTGGAAATGGACTCGCACACACAGACACACAGGAACATAAATGAGGTTCCCTCAACCCCTCAGTGCGTCATCCATACGTCTGTGCAAACAGGATGTGGGAGGGCAGAAGGCGTCCCGTTGGGGAAGCTTTCTAGTGCACCACTCTCCCTGCTGTCCTGTCCTCACCCTCTCTGTAGACGCGGAAATAGACGTCTCTTTGGCCTTGTAAAGAAAAAGAAAAAAGGCAAAAGTTTTAAGTGGTCGCACTGGAGGGGCAGAGGCTCGGCAGCAGGCTCGGCAGCACCCGAGCTCCCGCAGCTAAAATGCAAATGGGAGGGGACGGGATGAGTTTGTGCGAGGCTACAGAGATGTCTCTGTGTCTTTTTTGTCCAGCAGTACCAGGACACGAACATGCAGGGCGTGGTGTACGAACTAAACAGCTACATGGAGCAGAGGCTGGACACTGGAGGAGACAACAAACTTCTGCTCTATGAGTTGTCCAACATCATCAAAGCAGGTAAAAACAGAGAAAAGAAGAGCATTAAACACCCATGTGTCAGTTCAATCACAGTAACTCAGCCTTAAGAGACGGTGTGGATATTTTTAGAGACAAAAAATAAATGAAAATCAGCTCAGTTATGACAAATGCATGGATAAACATTTCTCTGAGAGTTTGGGGTCAAATTCTTTCAGTACCCTCAAAGCATATTAGAAAAGGAGGAGGCTTTTCTGTCCTAAAACTCTAAAAACACAAGTAAGATTGTTTGCACTTTTTTTAAACACAAGCACGCCTTGATCCAGGAGTGTCAAATTAATTCCCACCTAGGGCCACATGAGCATTATGGTGGCCCTCAAAGGGCCAGCTGCAATTAACTTGAACGTTTCGTGTTTAACTTCGACACGTTCCTTGTCTCATTACAGCTGAGCACCGCTAACAAATAACTGAGCTCTACCTGGTATTTCCTACATGGAAACAGTGTTTCAACACGTCTTCTTATAAACACTGAAAAGTACTACATGTACAACAGACTAAATGTGAAGTAAATATTATAGAAATACTATTAAAAGTAAAAGTAAGAGTTTTACTCACTGTTGAGTTGTTATTAGTAGTTGCTGTCTTGAAATGTTCGACAGGGAATTCCCACCGGAGAGGTGTTCCAGTTTAAATGTATGACTTACAAGTGGGAAATTCCCACTCCACAGTACAACTCGTCGTAGCAAAAGTAGCAGAGGAAATTTTACACAAGGAATTTTGCCTACTGCCAGCTACTTTTGAACCCTGTGCAGCGCCACATAGTGGTGGCAAAATAATCACGACATATCACATGGTCAATGCTGGCATTAAAGCAGCTTTTTTAAAGTCTCTGATACATCTTTTAAGCTCTCGCAGGCCACTTAAAATGCAGTGGTTGGCCACATTTGGCCCACGGGCCTTAAATTTAACACATGAGCTTTAATTAAAAAAGCAGCACTACTTAATGATGGCAGCTCCTCTTTCAGCTTACTGCAGCCAACCACTATCAATCCAGATATTATCCTAATAATAAACATTTAAAGGCACTCAAACCACCTTTAAAAACATTTATTTACAGATTTAATTGTTATTTTGAGGTTTTATTCAATGAATAGTTAGGTCCAGTTTTAAAACTAGACAAAAACTAAAACTCTGGTTTGAAAGGTTTCAGTAATTTATTGTTTTACCAGTTCACCCATTTCATTAACTCCTTGATTATTTGTGTTCTCTCGGTTGTCTCTATATGATAACATGACCTATATATGAGGGAGAAATGGGAGTGGAAAAAGAAGGACTGGGAACGAGATGAACTGGAAGGCAGCCAAAGCCTCGGTCAGAGTACACACGTTGTTATGTGGGACTAAAAGAATATTCGATTATTTTGTCGTCTTGATCCTTTTTTAGACAAATCAGAGTCTTATTATTGGGGACATCTGTGTGAGGCTGACAGCTGATGTTAATTGTTCTTGTGCCCACATGACCTCTGTCTCTTCTTTCTCAACAGCAACAAAAGCTGATAGTTTTGCACTTTACTTCTTGGGAGAATGCAACAATGTGAGTACAAGGGGGGGGGGGGGTTTTGGTTGGACATTTAGGAGTCATTTTCTGTTTTTAATCGCTGTATGTCTCTTTTCTTCTAAACAGAGTTTATGTTCATTCACTCCAACGGGGCCCAAAGATGGCCATCCAAACCTCGTCCCCTCCGGCCCCATCGCATATGGAACAACCATTGCCGCTTATGTTGCCAAGACTCGCAAAACAGTGCTGGTGGAGGACATCATGGGGGTACGGCCACCATCCTGAAACTACAGCAAAGCCTATCGTTACAATCCTACATGGTTAAATCGAAGACAACTGGACTTCTCTTGTTTCTTAAAGACGTTTTATTTCCCACCTAAAAGGCTTCTTCAGTTCGTCTTCCCCAAACAAGAGAAATCAAGTTGTTTTCTCAACATCTACACTATGTGTCAAACTCAAGGCCCATGGGCTAAATCTGGCCCTCGTTACCATTTTATCTGGCCCCAAAATCAATCCTTCACTTGTTTGTGTTTAGTGCATCCTTCTCATAACAGCTGGATGACTTTCAAGCCAAGAAAAGTTAAGTTAGAATTCTTCAGAAATCTTTGATTTCGGTGCAAATTAAGTAGTACCTTTAATAATATTTATGTGTATTTTCTTCTTATTTTAAAGTAAAATAATTGGATTTTTAGTGAGGGTTGTCTTTTTTAACTGATTTGGACTGTGAAAGAACATTTCTTTAAGAAATTATACTTTTAAAACTTGTTGGTAGAAAGTAAGGTATAAGAAGTGAATGCTAAAGATGTTTCTTTCCAAATTTAAGCTTTTTTTATCAGTTAGGTTCTGTGTGTTTTAAACGTTATATAAAACCCAATTTGGGAATGGTAATGTGTATTTCTATAAGAATAATTTGTTATGTAACCTTTATTCAATAAACACTGAAAGAAATTGGCCCTTAGCTTTGACCAAGTTTTGGATTTTGACCCCTTGATCAGTTGATATTTCACTACATTGTTGTAATATCTGATTCTAGATCTTTTTTTAATAGAAATTTTATGTCTACATTTTATTTCGTTGTGACACTTCAGAGGATTTGGCTGTTTATTTAGAGAAAAGATGATTACAGATCAAGAGCTACATGATAGAACTGATCAGAAATTAAGTTTAACAAACAAGTCAGTCAAAGAGAATAAAATAAAAGCTTGAAACATCAGATTCCTACATACCAGCGCTGTGTTTTTGCAGCTACGCAGTCTTTTAAAGACTTCTACTGTTGAATTCAACGTCTCCCAGGCTTGAGTGAAATAAAAACCTAAACAGGCGTTTGTGTTTGCAGGACGAGCGGTTTCCCGACGGCACAGGGCAGGACTCAGGGATCCATGTTCACTCTGTCCTGTGCCTCCCCATCGTCACTGCCATCGGAGACCTCATCGCCATCTTGGAGCTGCATCGGCACTGGGGCAAAGAACCCTTCAACCTTAGTCATCAAGAGGTCAGTCTGACCCAGACACCAGGAGCTTTACAGATCTTTATAGTTCCCATCTAAAAGCAGGTTTACTCACTAAAACAGGAGTTGAATCCTTAAGGATACACTTCAACTCAGTTTGTTTTTTTTTTGTTTTAGACAATAAAAAACATTTCCAGTATATATTTTTCTGTATTTAAAGCTGAACAGATGCTGAACTGTGCCTTTTGTTTTGGCTGAACACAGCTGTAAAATATTAAAGCTGCGAGCAAAAATCAGCTCAACAACGCATTTTAGTTTTGAATAGATCCTTTTAGGTGAATTTGGTATGAGAGCAAACTCTGCAGTCACACAAAAAAACATGATTTTCATGCAAAACAAAGTTTGCAACGCCTTAATAATGAAGGTTTTTCTCCACCATTTCTGCAGTTTTTTTAACAATAAATTTTCCCATTTTTGCAGGTTGCAACAGCAAACTTAGCGTGGGCATCTGTTGCCATTCATCAAGTACAGGTAGGCAAACACATATCAAGTCCTGGTCTGAGTTTGAAGTGGTCCGATGTACTGTAGCGCTCTACCGGAGACAAAGTGTACTCTACCAGTTCCATTTATTATGTTCCTGGGTAGCTTTGTTTGTTCTGGTTCTGCACTGGGGAAATCCACTGTGTACAGGACCCGGGTTGTCGCCGCACCCAGTCCAATCAACTTAAACCATAGGTTCAACAAACAGCTCCCCGGGGACGTCATTATGCATTACGAAATGATAGCAGAAAGCCCCCGGAGAAGCCGTGTCCCACTGCAGCTCTGTCCGCAGTGGACCTCTGAGCCACAGTTGGCGGTGAGGCGCGGCGGTTAGTTACTAACCGATAACCCTCTCTGTTGTTACAGAAACACAAGCAGCGTCTGTAGACATGTTTGTAGACAGCGAGCTGTTTTGGCTGCTGAAGGTGTTATACGAGGCTCTTTTTTTTTTTTTTTCTTGCTACATCTGCGTTCCTGATCATGACCTTTTCTTTCTGCTAGACGTGCAGAGGCCTTGCCAAACAGACTGAGCTCAATGACTTCCTACTAGATGTGTCAAAGTAAGAGCTGCTCTTCAAACTGTTTCTGTAACTCTACATGAATCCATTGTAAGAATATTCAAACTGTGAGGCTGTCTGGCATCTTTCATTGTTAAGCTTTGAAAAGCCACCAAAAAAGTGCAACATTTTCTGCAGCTTCATGCCTTGAATGTGACGTCATTGAGGTTTCCTTTTTGTCAAACATCTAAAGCGATTTTTTTCTTCTTTTTGCACAGAACATACTTTGATAATATTGTGGCAATAGATTCTCTACTTGAACATATTATGGTAAGTACAATTTCTGCAGGTTAATTTATGCTGACACCCTGCTGACAAGTTCTGGACATTGCAAATTAAATAAAAACTGCTAATCATCATAATTATCTACATGATCTCATGACCTCCCATTGTTTAATAGCAGGAAGTGATAATAAAATATAGCTTAATTTTCTACACTAGTGATGTCTAAAATAATCTGTTTTTCTGCTTTGACCAGATATATGCAAAAAACCTGGTGAATGCAGACAGGTGTGCACTCTTCCAGGTAGATCACAGCAACAAAGAACTGTACTCTGACCTGTTCGACATCGGGGAGGAGAAGGAAGGCAAACCTGTCTTTAGGAAAACAAAAGAAATAAGGTGCATAAAAGTCGACATCCACCAGCCATTGCATGCCTACATCAGGCGTTTGCAGCCTTCACAATCACAAGAGGCATTTCTGCTCCTTGGCTCGGTGCAAAAATATGTTCAGAGCCGTAAAAAAGGGCTACAGCTGTGATTATCAACTGGTGGCCCGTGGGCCACTTTGAGTTCATTGAAGGGAGGCCTTTCTGGCCAGTGTGGGTGACATCATAAACCTAGAAATGTATAGCAAATTTTAATGTTTCTTACCATTTTTACACTTTAGGTAAAAAAAAAAAGACTATATTCATGTAAATGAGGAAAATACTGTAAATAGTTCACACCAAATTTTATAAAAACTACAACTGAACTATAAAGACATTTTTTTCCTAATTCCTATTATTATTAAGTCTAGTCGTAAAAGTCTTTAAAGGTAACCCTGATGGATTTGAGCGAAAGATCATACTTTAGGTCTGGAAGTTGGATAATTGAAGTGGCTAACATGCAACTAGCATGAGCTAACCAACACGTTTCACTCTTTTTAGTAGCATTGGTCACATATTTGCAAAGAAACTGACAGAAGAACAGCTAAAGCTGGCCTGGTGGCTAGAGATTGCAGACCCTGATCTACATGAGTTAATGTTGCATTGTTTTGATAAACTATTATTTTCTTGTTTTAGTTCACTTAGCATAGAGTAAGAAGTTTCTCTGCCTCTGCAGGTTTTCTATAGACAAAGGAATAGCTGGTCAAGTAGCTCGGACAGGGGAAGTCTTAAATATCCCAGATGCCTATGCAGATCCACGGTTTAACCGGTAAACACAACGATGATCCATTTCCAGGGCTTTCGGCGCACACGTTACTGACACACTAACCTTTGTGCTCTTTCGCAGAGAGGTAGACCTCAAAACTGGCTACACCACGCGGAACATCCTGTGCATGCCCATTGTGAGCAGGGGGACCGTTATAGGTGTGGTGCAGATGGTGAACAAGTTAAGCGGAAGTGCCTTCACTAAAACAGATGAGAACAACTTTAAGATGTTTGCTGTCTTTTGTGCTCTGGCCTTACACTGTGCAAATGTGAGTACCTGCAGAGAGTGTTTACTGAGACTCTTACAGAAAATGTTGTGAAGGATGGCATGTCGCCCTTTTGATTTTCATGCTATAGACCAGGGCTATTCAACTAAACGGGGGCCACAGTTACTGCAGGTCAACAGCTCAGGGGCCGAACATCCAGCAAATAAAGTTATTATGTAAATAAACCAAGTATCACAAAGATCTGTTACCTTTTGAATTAGTTTATTTTGCTGCATTTAATCATGAATACAACATACAGAACACTATAAAAGTGATAATTAAACAATATCAAAAACAAGAACACATTATGCCTTCTACTTGACACAAATATTATTTTGACATCTCTGACTTGCCAATTTTTTAAACATATTTTTTAACTTTCATAGTTCTATCTTCAACTGCTTGTAGTTTTAACTGTCTTAGATATTCATAGAAATGTTTTTCACCAGCTTATAGCCAATATTCTGACGTTTCTGTACATACCAAACATGTCTAAGTTTAGTTAAACAACTTAGAGTAAATAAAGTAGAAACAGGGGGTTTGGGCTTAAGAGATTAATGAACCAATTGGCGGGCCGAACTTTGGTCACTCGTGGCCGGATGTGGCCCGTGAGCCGCCAGTTGAATAGCCCTGGGTCAGACATTTAAACTAAAAAGATGTGACGCTGAGCGGTGAAAATGTTAAGGCAGAAAAATCATTTATCCTGTCAGATAAACTTTATTGTAATGTCTTATAATTACTCTCACTTGACAGTGTTTAGCTTCAGACTGATTTGCATTATGTGGTTTTGTAATTTATGTCTTTTTTTTAAAGAACATAGTGTCTATTCAGAGTGTACATTTCCACAAAGCATGAGCAAAAGCTGCAGATGATCCCTCTCGATGAATGATTTCGAACTCCTAAAGGCTGCATTGTGTGGTCTTGTCTGTCAGCGTGTCCCCTTGCTGTGAGACCTGACTCACTGTCAGCTTTGTGCGACACACTTACGCACGGGGCGGCGTCACCCGGTTGCTTTTTTAAACTTAACGTTAATATTTTAAGGGCGAACCGTGCGCGACCACGCTGTAATTCACCCGGGCCGCCTCCTGATTGGTTGTGATTTACGGGCGTCGGTACCTGTCCATCACTCTGCTGCTTTTGCTTAAAGAGGAGAGGGAAAACGTTTTTGTCAGCTTCTCTCTGCTTGACATTTAAAATAAAAACTGTGATTTCCCTGCAGATGTACCACAGGATCCGGCACTCTGAATGCATTTACAGAGTGACGATGGAAAAACTGTCTTATCACAGCATCTGCACGTCAGAAGAATGGAAGACTCTCACCCAGCTCAACCTCCCTGAACCCATTTATAAAGAAATAGAAACGTGAGCGTTTCTCTCGTTTGTTAACTTTTTTTTTTATTTCTTCATAGCTACCGAAGCCATTTTAAGACTTTCCTTTCTCGTCTTTCTCCGTCCTCCAGGTTTCAGTTTGACATCAGTCCCTTTGAGGAGATCTGGCCCGCTGTTTTTATCTACATGGTTCATAACTCCTGTGGAAAGAGCAGGTTAGTGTCGCAGGAGCAGGAACATGTCAGTGTCTTCTCTTCATTGAACAAGTGTTAACTCTTTTTATTTTTTTTGTTTGGGATGCAGCTTTGAGCTGGAGAAGCTGTGTAGGTTCACCATGTCCGTACGGAAGAACTACCGCCGTGTGCCGTACCACAACTGGAAGCACGCGGTGACGGTGGTGCACTGTATGTACGCCATCCTCCAGAAAACAACCGGGACCTTCACAGAGCTGGAGGTTTGCTTCTCGATATCATCTAAAGCACATGTTTTAAAACTCAAGGCCTGCGGGACAAATCTGGCCCTCGATAACATTTTATCTGGCCCAAAAGATAATCAGGGGCATACTGGCATACATGTAGCCTGACCCTTTCTTTCCTACGCAGTTCTGCTCTATTCTAGTTTCCCTTCTCTGCTCAGTCTGGGATTTCTCTGGTAGAATTTAAACTGGGCCAATCAGCCAACAGAAGGAGTTGTGAACGCAACGTTGATTTTCTGCACCGCTTTAGTCTGCTTGTAGTTTAGCAATGGAAAATTTGACTTGAAAAAAGAAAAAATTGAGTCAAATCAAGTATTTCACTAATCCAACCAAGTAAATTTTTTACTCCATTGGCAGAAATTTTTGACTTATTTTGAGTCAAATTTTCAGCCCAACAAGACAAATAATCTGACACATTCTGAAAACAAGATTATTATTCTGACACATTCAGTTCTTGTTTAGTAAATCAGTCTCAAAACAAGATCAAAAAGACTTTTTGGCTGAATATAAGGTTTTAAAACTTGGTTAGACGGACAGATTTTGCAGTGTAAAGCCCTGCATTTGAAAACTAATTGCCTCATTAATAACTAGTGACAAACCTGAAATGTCCCTACTTCTGCCATAAAAAACAAATCTCCCTGTTTGTCTCTAAATCTAACAGAGATGCTGTGGCTCTGGCTCGTCATTCCTCTATTTCATCAGGGGCGCCACAAGTGGGGGTGGCCAGGGGGGGTTAGTGCCCCCCCAGTTTTATCCTCTTCAGTCCCAAGCTGTTGCTTTGTTCTCATTTTGTATTTCCCTTAGCTATTTAGGATTAAACTTCTAAATATAAGATTGGAGACTTTTAAAATAAATACAGTATATATATTATTAAATTTAAAAACTGAAAATTTAAGTCGAGTCCCACTGAATAAAGATAACCAGTTTAAAAGAAATGTTCTCAACATCAGGATGCAGGTCCTCGGGAGGTTAGAGGCATTAACAATTATAAATAAATATGTTATAAATATAAAATTTGGCAGCACTCGGGAGTTGAAAGTGGGCCAGACGGTCAGGAAGTCTCAGGCCATGTTTTCTCTCCGGTCTGCCCCTGCTTTAAATGTACAAATGTTTCATGGCTTCTCCTTTTGTCAAGATTTAGTGCATTTTTCTCATGACAGCTGAGCAAACCCCAAAAATATTTATCTTTCAGTAATCTTTGATTTTGGTGTGGAAAGAACAGAAAATCAATTTTATTTATTTATTTATTTATTTATTTATTTTGCTGTATGCTTTTCTTATTTTAAAGTCAAATATTTGGATTAGTAAGAGTTTTATTTTTTTAACTGATTTGCTGTATTGTGATAAAATGTATTTGTAGGATGCAATAAGTGGAAAAGTTACATAGAGAATAAGGTATAAGAAATGAAAATGTCTTTCTAAATTTAACCTTTTCTCTTTATGTATGCTCTAACTGCTACATAAAACATAAAGAAAAGGTAATTTGTTTTATTTTATAAGAATATATGTTATATAAAATTTCTTCATTAAAATTAGTCAGAAATTTGCTATTAGCTTTGACCAAGTTTTGAGTTTTGGCCCCCTTGTGTCACTAAAGTAAATATTTGAGTTTTCTTTCTGAAAAAGTCACTTTGTTTTACAGAAGAAGGGCTTGTTGATAGCCTGTCTGTGCCATGACCTGGATCATCGAGGTTACAGCAACACGTACCTGCAGAAGTTTGACCACCCGCTGGCTGCTCTGTACTCCACCTCCACAATGGAGCAGCACCACTTCTCCCAGACTGTCTCCATCCTGCAGGTAGAGCTCCAATATACTCGTCTCAGAGCACAAGCACAGTGTGAAAAAACAATAAATTACATTTTTTTTATCAATGTCTTGATCTATGCATTCATTATTTTTGTGTTACTCAACGCATAACTGAACCATTTTAAGTGCTGCTGTCATTAGTGAAAGAAGTGGAAATCTCCTGCAGGAGCACTGTTTATGTGGTAAAAAGCCTTAAAGGAGACATATCATGCTTTAAAATCCTTCTTTTTCACACTTAAATCATTCAGTTGGGGTCTATATAAAGTGGAACTCCAATGCTTTGGTCTGAATTCCTCCTTATTGTAACTCTACAAGCCCCACTTCCAAGCCTTTTTCTAAAATATGTCTCAGATCAACTCATTGTGAGGCTGTCTCTTTAAATACAAACGAGGTGCTTCACACACACACACACCCCTCCCCCTCCAGCTTCTAGAGTGTTCCATTGTAACTCGATAGAGGGGTTTACGACTATATAGCTGTGCAGAAACTTTTGTTTTACCAATTAATGAAAAGATGTCAACATGGTAAAAACTGGAGTGGTAAACTTTCAGTGTTAAACTTTTCAGAGTTAATTTCAGTGTTGGTGATTTCATCAGTGTTGCCTCAACACTGGACAGTGTTAAATAAGCTCTGCCCACTGTTAAGTCTTATATAACACTTAACAGTGTTGTTATAGAACTCAATGCAGTGTTGAAAGAAGTATTCTGAAAAGCCCCGCCCTCTTCCTCATGGACCAGAATTTTCTCAAGGAATGCTGGGTAATCTTGTAGAAATGATGTGTTTGCATGTCTAAGACTGTTAAAAATGTTCATGAGTGTAAAAAGGAGCTTTTCTGGTTTCTGGTTAGTTTTCTTGTTCAGGTTGATCAAGTTTAAGTTTGTGTTATTATCTATAAATCAACACCATGAGTGAGAGGTACTCCCTGGTGTGTGAAGGGTCAATCTGTTGCGCTGCTTTGCCAACTTATAACCAGTGTTAATGCATCACTTCAAGAGTTGATTATGAACTCTGTGTACTCTGACTCATACTGTGTAAAAAGAAAAAACTTAAGTAATAGTTTTACACAATGAAGTCTACTTTTTAAAGTAAATTTTGTGTAAAATTAACTCCATAAAAAATAAAATTTTTACTCTGTAGAGTGTAAATGAGCAAAATAATTTTACTAATTTCATTGTCGATTTTAACCCTAAAATGAGTCAAATTAACTCTGAAAAGTTGACACTGGCTATAGAGTACATTTAACACTATTTTTTAGAGATGGGATAAATGGCTCTTTGAAGGGATCCAGATCTTGGGGAGCCGTTTGTGTCATAGAGTCATTCAAAAGAGCCGTTCGATTTTGAACGTACTACGTCATCACGTTGGGAAATACGTCATCACGTATCCGTACGTGGTGACATCATCCCATCACGTGGCTGGAACCATGTGTTTGTCAAGCGGAAACCCCCCTCCCCCTTTCACCGTGAGCTTCTGTATTCCACAACTTCGCCTGTTTTCCGTGAAAAAGCAAAGCGGGAGTGATTTAAGTATGAAAAAATAAAGATTATATGAGGAATAAAAGAAATAAAACTACAAATGGCTCGTTACTGCCCGCGATTCGGCTCCTATTGTTCGTTGTAAAGAGCCGTTCAAAAGATTCGGATCGTTTGCGAACGTCACATCTCTACTATTTTTGAGTGGGACCAAATATTATATGAAACAGAGTTAAATTCAACTCTATAGGTGTTAAAATGACACTTTGTTTTTTATTGGGAACAAGGGAAGACTTGTCCATCCAGCCTTACATGTTGGAACAAAATGCATTCAATGGATAAAAAAGTGGATTTTGCATGATATGTCCTCTTTAAGTGACACCTACATGACCATCAGGACAATATGTCCACCAGCTTTTTTTACTTACTTACTTTTACTTACTGTTCTCCTCAGATAAATAGTGTAGTCAAAGAAAAAAGGTTCAGTTTTGGTTTTAAAGAGCTTCAGTCATGCAGCTCGATGGATCTTTATATCCACTGGCCTCTTCAGTAACATTCAGGTTTTGCTGGTCGAGGCTGATGACTAACAACTGACGACCTGTTGCAGTCTAGCTGAGCTGAACGCCTCATAAGTGGAGCTTTTGCTTTTTTATTGATCTCTTTGTTTTTCATAGCTGGAAGGGCACAATATTTTCTCCAACCTGAATTCCAGCGAGTACGAGCAGGTGCTGGAGATCATCCGGAAGGCCATCATCGCCACCGACCTCGCCCTGTACTTCAACAACCACCAGCAGCTGACGGAGCTTCTGACGGGGGGCTCGCTCGACTTCGACAACCACTCGCACAGGTCGGGCCACGGTGCAGACACCGGCGCACAAACTGATGCACATGAAACCGAGCTTTTGGTTGCACGGACCTAACAAGGCTCTGCTCCCCTCTAGGGACCGTGTGATTGGTCTGATGATGACAGCATGTGACCTGTGTTCTGTTACCAAGCGGTGGCAAGTCACACGACTCATAGCTAACGACATCTATGCCGAGTTCTGGGCTGAGGTACAGTGGGATACTGTTTGAGCTGAACCAGTTTTAGAGTCATGATCTTCCCTCCGGTGCAACAGTCAGGCCTCTATTCTTGCCATGACAGGAACATGTTTCTGCAGCTTTGCATCTTTTACAGCTTGATTGGCCCCAAAAAAAGGTGCTGTCATGTGATCAGGAGGTTTGCCACGGTTATGTAAAAATCACAGGTGTTTTGTTGCTCCGCAGGGGGATGAGATGAAGAAAATTGGAATTCAGCCGATCCCTATGATGGACAGAGACAAGAAGGATGAGGTTCCTCAAGGCCAAGTAAGACCAGAGTGTTTTACCTCCTACACTTTCTGTTGGGATGTTAGTTTGTAAACAGAACATTGGACAGAGAATGAAAGAAGAAACAGAGGCTAAACAAAAGAAAGTTAGAAAAAAAAACAGTTACGAATCATGTTAATTTTGGTTATACTCTGTATAATGCTGGGTTGCTGATGATGTAGCATCAACGAGTAAATGGAATAAATTTACAAAGAAATAAATGCAGCCCTGTTTCCTTCTGTTGGTTCAGCATCGAAATGCCTAAATTACAGAGTTGTAAAGTAGCTAAGTAGAAATACTTTGTTACTGTACTTAAGTAGAATTTTTGGGTATCTGTACTTTACTTGAGTAATTTTTTTCAGCCTACTTTTTACTTCTACTTCTTACATTTTCACACAGTTATCTGTACTTTCTGCTCCTTACATTTTTAAACAAGGCAAGAAGTAAAAAGTCGTTACTTTTATTTCATTTTTGCTTTTTTTCATTCCAGCTTGTAAAAATAAATACTATCCATATTTGTGCCTCCTAGATAGAGTGAATTTATTTGTGGTTGAATGAGAAATTTAATATATAAAACTCTGATACTGTATTAGTTTGTACACAAACAAATCATGTCCCACTCCAGCAGGACATAATCATTAAAATAAAAGTACTGTATTTAAGAAGTATTTGTATTTCATGAATTATATTATAGCATTTGTCTGAAGCCTACATATATGTATATAAACTGCAACAGCTAGACTAGTGCATCCTAAATTTAACATAAATTAATTATTTTAATATGACAGTCATTTCTACATATTTTTCCTAATAAATGTCATTACAGAAAATTTAACTGCTCATTTTAAATCAATAATTTTACTTTTAATACTCAAAAACTATCAGATACTTTAAGACTTTTACTCAAGTAATATTTCTAAAGGAGACTTTAACTTTTACCAAAGTAATTTTTGGGTAAGATACTTGTACTTTTACTCAAGTATCACTTTGTGGTACTTTATACAACACTACTAAATAATCTAGTGTTCGGAAAGTAGTGTGTCACGAGGGAGTCGGTTTGAGTCGTTGTTAGCATTAGGGATAGCATTGTTACCATAGGCCAACTACTTAAAATTGCACTACAGAAACAAGTCGGCAGCCATTTAAAGCTTCGGGGATCCTAAAAGTTTGACCCAACCTGAAACTAAATAATTGTAGCTTCGAGGCTTTTCATCTGGCTCGTCGTTTAATACGAGGTCTTCAGGATCAGATCGCCTTGACGCCGGGTAAATCCTCCAGATCATATGACAAGTTTTTATTAAGACAATATGGATCATATCCTAAATCTGTGCATATTTTTTGCGATATCTCATCTGCGCCAGCCTATGTAGGGCATTAGTGTACTCACTGTGATCCATTTTGCTGTGTTTTGAACCGGAGCAAATCACTTCTTGCTCAGAAATCTGAATGTTGTGCATCATCCGGGTCATGTGACCCCAACCCAGGAATAGTTATAAACCCCTCTATCAAGGTACAATTGATCGGTCTTGGAGCTGAAGGGGGCGGGGTGTGAAGTGCCTCGTTTGGATTTAAAGAGACAGCCTCAAAACGAGTTGATCCGAGATACACTTAAGAAAAGGCTTGTGGAGTTGCAATAATCAATAAATTTTTTGAATTGAAATTGAACATTGAAAACATTTCTTTTGTTTTTGTTCTTAAAGGTGGGCTTCTACAACTCTGTTGCAATCCCATGCTTCTCGACTTTATCAGAGCTTTTCCCTCCATCTAATACTCTTCTGAAAGCCTGCAAGTAAGCTACTTTTTTAATAATAAATAAAAATCAGGAATTTCTGTGACTTGCTGTATATTTTACGAAAAGCTAGATCATTAATTGGTGATTGTTTAAATAGAATTGAATTTGTCTAATAAGTTTTTTGTTTGTTTGCAGGGAGAACCTGGGTCATTGGGAGCAGATCGCACGAGGAGAGGAGGAGGACATCATGCCCACCCGGCCCCCCGATTCAGTTCCTGTCAAGGTGGATAACTGACTACCAAAGGGGTCCGCCGGCCCAGCAAAGAAGTCCAAACTAAATCCTGCCTGAGACTTGGACAGGGGGAGAGGGACGCAGCGTCCCGAGTCAGCAGGAGCTCCACGCGCTCAAAGAGACTTGACTCTGAAAACACACGGTTACCTCATGGGGTGACGGAGGTGTCAACACTGACGGTTTCACCAATCCCAGAGACTGACAGATATTCTGTGGAGGAGGGTCTTCAGCCCATCGCCCTGCGTCCTCTCAGCTTGGGAGTTTATTTGGTAGAATGACCTTGTCATTTCACCTGTTTGTGTTTTGACTGTTTTTTTTAATTATTATTATTTGAACTGATTTCTTTATGGTCTTGTATTTGCAGAGGCCTTACTCTGAACCTTTAACAGATATGTGAATTTCTTTCAGTTCAGGCTCTTTTGAAGTGGTACTGTTTGCCTTTTGTTTTAAGTTTATCAGACGCGCACTGTTTCAGAAAGGTATTCCCAGAGACGGAAAGAATGTGTAGAGCAGTTTTATCGCATAGCGGCACCTTATTGAACAGGTGGACTTTAGAATATTTAAAAAATATTAATATTGTTTTTTGTTAAGCAAATATTCTTTGCCGTACTTGAAGAAATACATACAGCCTATTCTATGTGAAGATTGCAGAAATCCCCCTGGAAACATGGCTGAATTGTGATAAGAGAGAAAACGCCGACACTTGTGGAGACGGTCACATAAGAGTCACGTTGTTGGAAGTCTGAGGTGGATCCTGCAGCAACCCCCCCACCCCCCACCCACTCCTGAACATTTAGAAACCTGCTGCATCGACATGTTTATCGCTCAACAGGATGTTTTCATTTTCAAGCCAAGGCTTCATTTCCACTCATCTTCCAGCATCATGAATCATTTCACACAACAAAGTAGATAAACTGCGACGGTAAGAAGAATTAGCAGCTCATATGTGTGCAGTGTCGGTTTTTAATAAGGAACATAAATGTCACTTGAAGCAGTAGTTCAGATTTTATGAAGGGGGAACAGTGAATATCTTACCTGTTGTAGATAACTTTTTAAACGACCATAAAGAAATAGTTTATTTCAACCTAACAGCTAATCCAAGCTGAATAAAAACTAAAGTAGATTGCAAACAAATAATAGTAGTTCACGTAAACACTAATTTATGAACTTTTACTTTGAAATCCATGAATAGTCTCTGCAGCAGTAAATACATATGTGGATAAAGTGTTGGTATCCTCCTACAATAGCCAAAACGTTCTGGTTTTGTCTCAGAAACATTGAAGCTTGTCAACATGCATTCTGGCAAATTTCTATCATTTTTTCTGTAGTGGAGCCCTTCTGGGTCTCCTATAGATCTCATTATGATTCAACGATGTGATCAGAACGTGACAAACCTTGACTTTTGTGGTTTTGGAGTTTCCTCTGCTCTTTTTTCCACCCCACTGTCTCATCAACCTGGGGCTGCATTTCTTGCGACCACATCCTGGGTGGTTGACTATAGAATGAACCTTGTACACAAAGCTGCCGATAATATCCACAGCAGCTTGGAGATGATTTTGCAGTCTTTACCTTCAGCATGAATATTTCTAATCTTCTCTCTCAGCTTTTTTGAGATTAGAATTGTTTTAAAAACAGCAGCAGCAGTTTTCTACAACAGGTAAGATATTGACTGCTCATAACCTTTCCAGAGGAACCCACTTCATCAGATCTGTACTCGCTTTAAGCAAACAATCACGCGGCTCACTGGCTCATAGTTTGAATCGTTTTAAGTTGATTTAAAACATGTCTATCTCTGGGATTGCAACTCGAGTGCCGTTTGAATTTTTGCAAGTGTGTGACAGAAGAAATCCAGGCTGTAAAAAGAGAGAAATTCTTCGGACACGCTTTTGTCAAACTAATGCTAGGAGATATATTTGAACTCTTTCTGACGGGTTTCCAAGATCTTCCAAAAGACAAATGATTTTGTCTTAATTTGTCCTTTCCAGTGGACAATATCCCTCTAAGACTGATATTTCAAGTTTTTTTGTTTGTTGTGTTTTTATTGTACGGCTGGTACTGTGAGTGTCATGAATGTACATTTTTGATGAATGTTTTTATTTTCTTGGATGCAGATTCTGGGTGGTGGTGTGTGGGTTTTGTGCGCCATCAGTTTCCCTCCACGTGTGCTCTGTCTTACTTTTTAGATTTGCTTCCAGTAAGCTTCAACCAAGAGCAACAATTAGCATGCACCTTACCTGAAGTCTGTGTAGAACTCTGTATAGAGGCTATGTGTGTACAGTCTGGGACTTGGCTTGTACAGATTGAGATGTATGCTCTGATGGTGCTAAATGAGAATGGCAGCCGTGCACATTCTTAGTGTGTGTGTGAATGTGTGTGTGCATGGTTTTTGTTTTCTTTTTAGGACCTTTTCTGGTATAAACACCTACCTTGTCAGGGTAGGTAGTACTTCTGAGGACCAAAGGCTGGTCCTAAAATGGTGGGTTATAGACATGAATGGTATGGCATGGTATTAGGGCCAAAATTAAGACTATTGCACAACCAGCATTTGCTACATCCTTGTAGCAGGAGGCTATATCTATTCCTAAGCCAGCTATTGATCTGATTAATGATAGGCTGCCATCGGTAACTGTACCTGGCCATCGCTGGCTAATGAGGAGACTGTTTATTTGTGTTAGCATCGGAGAGGCTAGTGACGAGCATGCCTAGGCTGTTCACATACTATATTAGACACAAACATTTTTCAATAAAGAAAACTTTCTTAACAAAAATGGTTGACAAATAAAACCTATTAGCAACATGCATTGACAGGTGTTCCTTATACAGAATTTACTGTTCAACATGATGTCAAGCATAATATTAAACATAAAACGTATGACTTATACATGCTTGTCGCTAGCCTCTCCAATGCTAACCCAAATTAGTTAGTAACGCCTCTCAGTTTCTAATGCCGGCCTATCATTAATCAGATCAATAGCTGGCTTAGAAATAGATATAGCCTCCTGCTACAAGGAGCAACAGCTGGCTGTGCAACAGTCTTTTTGGATTTCATACTGTGCTATAGAATGAAAGTCAATAAACAGTCCTAATAAGGATAGAAATACAAACTTGTGTGTGTGAGAGAGAGAGAGCGAGGAAGAGAAAGAAAACATTTTCTCCATTTTTCCCTCCGGTCCCACCTGACAACATGGTAAAGTCACTGCACTGTCCCGTCTTCTCTCCAGCACCAGTTATATCCCATCGTCTGCACTATGTTTAGCTTCTGAACTTTATCCTTATTATCATCATTATTAATAATATTATTGGTATTATTATTATTACTATTGTTATTTTCTTAATTAGAGTTAAATTTAAATTAACTTATATTTTTTATACAGAGAAGAATAATGTTTGCCTTGTTTTTGTTTTGTACAAAGTCAACATTAAGGTAAATTAAACAGTCTAGACATGTTACTGTTACCCAGAATAACTGAGGAATGTCTCAACTGTAAATGTAAGAGCCGTAGCCCAAATGACTTTTATTAAATACGTATGTAAAAGAGAAAAAAAGTGTCCGTGCCAAATTATTCTACACTTTGTGATTTAATGTTGCAACAAGGAGCTGTAACTTCAGAGATCATGTTGATGATTTCTAAATCATTTCTAAAGTGTAAAAACTTTATGATTACAGGGGCTATAATCATATCATTATTGCTCAGACACCAGCCATAACTGCAAGTTTGATGTCTTGTAGGGAAGCTTTAGCTGCATTGGAGCGCTGATTGTCTCAGGATGATGATGTCATAACATGAGCCGAGCACCAAAAGCAAAGGTTGCATTCCATTCCAAATTATCTAAATGTGAACTTCAACATTTAAGGTTTAACTTTTACATTTAGATTTAAGATTTAACATTTAAATAGAACATTTAGTAAAATTTTGCTAAATGTAAGAACAGTGAGCTAAATAACAATCAAATGTTAGTGGAAAAGTTTTAACCCTCAAAATGTGAGTTAAATAATAAAAAAAATATGTTGGTGAATTTTTTTTAAATTTCATTTTACACTTGGTGCCACATAATTCTGAGGCTAAGCAAGAGCAGAATGTTTATTTAGATTATTAATCTTGATGAGAATTTTCAGATTATAATCTAGTATTTCTTTTAACTTTTTTTAGATGGCTAATCTTTGCAGTGTGATCACATTTAGAGGTTCATCTTTGTTTAAAACAGCTACAAGTTCATAGTCAGTTAAGTAACTTTCTGTAGGTCTTTTTGTCTTCATTATATTTCATAATAGCTTGAAATGATAGAAGTAGACCATGTGGTACAATCAGTGCTTGGGTTCCTCGTGTTCATCTTTGCCATCTGGGTGCTTTCCTATTCTGGTCACTCCAGCCCTCAGGCACTTTCTTTCTCCCTTTTCTTCATCCCTCTCTTTTTCAACTTCAGGCTATCAGTGTGCCTTTGTTGCACAGAAATACATTACAGATATTTACTTTAGCTTCTGATTAGATATAGTAGCTAATGATAACACAAACTGAGTATTACATCAAATGTTTTCACTGTTTAGCAGCCATGAGCAGAAGCAGATTTGGGAGTGAGGTCCAGTGGCTGCTGAAGAGGCTCAGAAGGCCGAAATCATGACTTACGCCTCAGGCCATCTGGGGCCCTGCAGCCTGAACCAGAGTCAGCCTCCCACAGAGATGAAGCTCTTTTTTTTTCTTTTTCTGAGCCAAAAAGAAAATCCAAACTCCCTGGCGCTGAAGAAGAGACAGACAAAGGCGCTGGCCAGAGTCAAGACAAACGAAATGAAAGCGTCTCCCTCTGAGATCACCTCTGGCTCCGCTTTTGTAGAGGCTGAGACGTGGAGGTCAAATCAAGATCAGGACAAAGATTACTCATCACATGCAGGCACAAGAGATGATACAGCTCCTTTGACAAACTCTTTGTCAAAGCAGCTAAAACACAGCTCTCAGACAGAATCTGACTTTTTTTTTTTTGTCTTACCCGGAGGGGAGCAAAAGATTTTCCTTGAGCTTCTCAGACCATGAACATCCAGATAATGAAGCGATGAAGTCAGAACCAAACAGGACATCTGGGCTGAAATATTCTGCTGATGAGCAGGAGAGGAAACAAAGTTCAACAAAAGGTCATTTAAAACATGACCTCATACTTTAGATGGAAGCTGCTGAAATGGAGCTGGAAATGTTTAATAGCAAAGCATTTAATGCAAGTTCATTATCAAAAGCAGAAAAAGGCACAAAACAGTTGAACTTAGCAGAAAACAGTAGAAAGGAGCTGAAAATTAGCTGAAAAACAAACTAAAAGTAGCAGATACCCAGATGATTAAAGGGGTGTTAATAAAGTCAAATTAGCAGAATAAAAAGAAGGTGCCGTAAAGACTTAGAAACATTTTTGAAGGGTTTTAAGGATGTTAAAACCAGCTCTATTCAGGATCAATGTGGAAAAAAGTGGCCGGAGTAGTAATATATATATATATATATATATATATATATATAAATAGTGTAAAAACAGCACAAAAATTGTGGAATGCAATTTGTGCCAAAAAACGTAGAGAAGAAAAAATGATGGCATTGTAATAAATGTGTGGCAGCCGGCCTACTGTTCTGCTCAGGAGTTAAAGAAGTTGTCTGCACAGAACCGGGCCCAGCAGAGACCGCCTTGCGGTGTTCAGTGACGTCTTTGATGATGTATGTGAAGGCTCGCCAGTATTTGGACTCATCCTGAGGGAAATCAAGGTTTTTCCATTTCCTCCGTACCCACCAGCACATTTTTAGCATGTGCCGTCAGATAGATGTATCTGAGCCGAGAGAGACCAAGTCCCCGGTGTAGTAAGTGGAGCAACCACCGGAACCTGGTCTTCATGCGTCAGGGAGCAGGACTTTCAGAGAGCAGCGGTTCCATCGTGTAACGGATCATGTCAGGCAGCTACCCTCTCTCCTTCCACCTGCCGCTGCCGCTCAGGCGTTCAGTCCAGCAGCTTGCAGGAGTTTGCACAGCTGGTTGAACAGTTTTCACTCCTGCACGGCTGAATTTGCAAACATTTTGCTGTAAAAGACTGACAGGCTGAGTCTGAGCTCTGACTGCATCCCTGCACAAGAAAACACATAAACTTTACCCAGAGATTGAACTATAAAATGTATCAACCTGTATGGAGGACTGAAGCTGACATAATTAGAAATAAAAGCAGAAAAATATAAATGCACCAGTAAATAAATAAATGCACCTAAAATGTACCAATAATTAAAAAAATTTGGAATTTTACTTCATGTTCTCCAATTTAATTGAGTTTCAAATTTATTTATTTATTTCACTTTTCCAGTAAAAAGTAAAAAAGAAAAATATATTTTTAAAAGCAGTAAAATTTCAACTAAGTGCTAAAATATTTGTTGGAACTAAGTTGGAAAAATAAATATGGTCAATTAAATTATAAAAACACGAGGAAAAGTTCTCCTTATTGGTTCATTTGCATTTTATTTTTAATTATGTCAGTTTCAGTCACCCATAAACTTCTAATATAATCTTATGATAAAAAATGTATTAATCTTGGGAATCCATTTTGCTAAGAAGCTGCCATTATTGGCCAAAAATTCCTCAAGTTTTAGATTTCTATTCAGTTGAATTTGTTAAATCTGTGTTTTATGGCACAAAAACAGCATATGAAGTCAGTTCATCAAATAATTTTACATATGTTACACTTTTATTGTGAAGCTTATTGTGCTGCAGTGAGTCAGTATTTAAAATAAGTGAGTATATTACAATAATGTTTAAGCTTCTGATGGGATCACAAATCAGGAGCAGATTAGTCTGTAAACAGAAGAGGGCAGTAGAGTCCTGTGAGAAAATTCCACTGAATTCCTTCCCTGGCTTTATTCTTGAATTTTTACACAATGTTTTAGAATTATTTTTTGTATCCATTCATCTTTAATATCTTCAAAACTGCACTGAAAACTATAAAAGCAGTTAATGCTGCAGTGCTTCCACTAAAATAAATTAAAAAAGAGATAATATTAAGATTGTCTTTGTTTTTATTCAATGCTGAGTTGTCAGACTTTGACCTTTATCAAAACCAGTAAAAATAGTTTGAGGTTTGTCATGTCTTGAGAAAGGTCACGATGGAAGAGGAGGGGGAAACACAAAGATGAGTTTCCACTATTTTTCATGTGATTCAAGTCATAAAAATCCCATTAATAACCTCGTGACCGAAATGTGGCAAAGGCACTCATTCCATGTGTTTAGAATTCACTGTAAATGAGAGGATTAAGAGAAATATTTTTTTAAAAGCTTTTCAATAGACTGATAGGGTCAGACCTTTGCCCCTGATATAACAAAGTGCCTTGCTGTCTGCTCGGAACTAATCAGAGGTCAAAGTCTGCGCTCAGGCTGACAGTCAGACAGAACAGCTGGTGTTTTTAGTCAACTCTTTCTGATCACTCTCCAAACACCTCACTCTGTGCAGACCTTTGTTGGATTGTTGCCAGCTGGACATCATGTTGCTCCGGGCTGTGGTCCTGCTCCTCCTCTGCACATCTTTAAGCGTTTGTGCCACTTTAGGCTACTACCAGGCCGACGCTAAAGAGGAGGCTGCTGCCAGAGATGCCGAAGGCGCAGCTGCTCCTGTAGAAACAACCGAACACCTCACAGCCGCTGAAACGCTTCCAGCAGACGAGCAGGGAGCTGACCGAGCTGCAGGCGGTGCCAGGCATCCTCTGGAAGCTCTCCCTGAAGAAGACATCACCCAGGAACAACCTCCTGCTGCGGGCCAAGACAATGAGATCAGGCCAGTCCAGATCAACGTGTCCCCAAAGAAAGCTGCAGCAGAAGAAGATGCTGACAGCTGGAGCCTGAACTCCATCAGAAGCAGCTTTCAGACTGTGCACGGATACTTTGACTCCCTGGTGGAGCTGGTTGGAGGACACAATGGTGTGTGTCGGTACCGCTGCAGATATGGTGAGGAGTGTTTTTACATTTATGTCATGTTTAGTTTAGGTTCAAGCACGTGTCATCAGTCAGCAGCAGCATCTGATCAAGATGTGATCCATGATGTGATGGAAATGTAACATTTTCTACATATAGG
>JARVGW010000001.1:21605200-21625579 GCA_031762495.1 Anablepsoides rubrolineatus | reverse complement strand
GACAAAAAGGCTGTAGTGAAGAGGGTCTTTGATAAAAACAATAAAATTCAATATAAGTCTTTGTCTTTTTCATCTAACAATCAGTTATTTGATTGTTCAATAAATGATGAGGATTTTAAAGTGCCTGATGTGACATGCATCAACACCAAAGAAAATATATATTTAAGAAACTTGACATAATACACATGATTTGTACCTGTTATGTCACATATTTTCTTTTGAGCTTGGCTCAGCTAAAGTGAACCAGGAAGTGACATCAAAGGGGAACTTTTTGAGAAAGAAAACATCCCAGTTTTTGTTTATTTAAATAATATTATTTGAACTATAACTCTCTCTTTGATAGTGATGTTATAATGTAAAGAAACATCAGATTCTTCTCTACAGTCTGAGTTAGTAGCTCTGTTTACATTCAGACATTCCCCTTTGACCATATGTTATCCAATGTTATCTTCCAAAAATACATTCATATTTATTAGAATAAATTGATGTCACAGGCACTTTAAAATCTAAAGCAGGAAGACCCCAGATGGTGGGCCACAGTCTGGATATTATAAACCGATGAGCTGAAACTCGCAGAGGCATAAAAAGTCATTTTCAGGCCGTAGTCACTGACACAGCATCCTTTTAGCCGATGCAGGAGGACTGCCAGCACCTCGCGCCATATTCATAAAGCTTCCCGGTACAACAAGTTCCTCCTGGGGAACAAATCAAATTAAATTTGTAGAAATATAACATTATCTTAGAATTTTACTCAAGTGGCTAACACTAGGATCCTTGTAAAAAACTAAAGTTACTCACGAAGCATCTTTACCCTTCAGAGACCTCCAGGAAACAGCCAGGAGTACGGAGGCGGGTTTTTAAGAGGCTTAGGAGCCTCGTAAGCAGACGAGGGAAAGTCGGACGGAAAAAAGAAAACAGAGGTGGGAGGAAAGTTCTCGGAGAGATACCGAGTTAGTGGAGCGCTACAGATGAGATTCACGCAGAGATAATGTTTGTGCTCGATTTTTCTGAGACGCGAGGCGAGGAACTATACCATTAGAAATGAAAATGATGGAAATGATAAAGACAGTCTGAGAAAAGGAGCAAAAGGGACACTGGTTTGGACTAAATTAGTCTGTTTGCTATAATCCAACCAGCAGCAGTGTTTTCTGACAGGGCAGTAAAAATAAAGCTGCAGAGTTGATAAAGACAGATTATTAAAGGCACTGAGACACAACATGATGCAGGAGGACCGGAGCAGCACCTTGAGTGCATGTGGGGTGTCATGGATACAGTAGATGCGCAGGCTGTAGTCCAGGGAGAGGCACGGCGCTCGGGGGGCGAACAGAGCCAGCTGCAGGCGCTTACAGGCGGGCCGCGGAGGGCAGGACTGGCCCACAAGGCCGTAGGTTCCCAGCTGCTCCATGAGGACGTGACAACACTCCTCCTCCAGCTGCAGGTAGCACGGAGACGACAGCGTCTCCTCCCCCACCGTCAACACCTCCTGAGGAAACACTGGAGTCAGTGACGCCGTGTTTGATCGCATAGTTATCAAAAACATATCATAAAAACCTTCCACAAATCATGATCAGCCACAAATGCTGGTTAAAGCTCTATCATGCAAAGTAGAAGCCATATGTGAACACCCCACAGAGAAGCTGTCACTCCCTGCAACAAAGCTCAAATAAAATAAACTGAGTGAAAACTGCTTTGTTGTCCAAAATATGGTAACACTTTATAACTGCACACTATTAAACTTTACTTAATCATTAATAAATGGTTAGTTAACCTTGAAAACATATTTTATTAAGGATTCATATATAATAAAGGTATAAAGGAAGTTTATTAAGGCTTTACCCAAAATGGCTAATTACTTCCAAAACCAACTAACTTATTGTTTCTTAATGATTAATAACTAATGAAATAACTATACTGTGTGTGTAAGTGCTCATAAATGTACTTCACATCATGTTACACACCTCTTTTTTATGTATTTATTAATGTAGATAAAAACCTGAAGGGCCACAAGTTTCTTTTCACCTGTGGAAATCAACAGAGGTATTGAAAGAAATAACTAAGTAAAATTCAAAATACATTAACAGAAAATGACTTTGGTTATTTCACTGATGAGAAAAATACTAAAGTAGAAGTCATAAAACTACTCACAAAAATCCAGGAAGTAAAAGTACTTTTACATCTTCTTTAATACTTTTTCCTTTTTTTTTTACTTGGTTCCACTAAACCAAGTGGCAATATACATATATATTTTTAAAGAAAAAATGCATATTGCTTCAATTTACTCAACTAGGTTTAGTGGAACCAGTTGTCACATAAACAACACCTTTCATGATGCGTTTGGACATATTTCATTTGTAACAGTAACTAGGTGTTAAATTTTAAAGTAAAGAAGTAAAAGTATCATTTTTAGGTTTTAAATAAAGTAACCATTTTTTAAATTACTTGGTAAAATTACAAATCCTCAAAACAATTACTTAAGTACTGTAACAAAGCAAACGTACTTAGTTACTATAAACTTCTAAACGTTAACTATTAATACATCATGTGAAAGTACATTTTTTGAGCCTATACATACATATACCCACAATAGAATAATTAATTACAAGTTATTAACCATGAATAAACAATGGAAGTAATTAGCCTTTAAGTGTAAAGCATTAATGTTTATATGTATGAATAATCTTTAATTAGTGATGTTTTCAGGGTAACTAACCATTTATTAATGATTAAGTAAGGCTAAATATGGTGTAGTTATAAAGTAATGGCCTAAAATAATAAATAAATAAAAGCAGACCCTTGTTTGTTAGCTCTTAACCTCGTGTGGACAAAAACATTTCTCCACACAGCTGATAGAAACTAACTGTTAATAACTATTCGACAGAACATCACCTGAATATTCCTGTAAGGTTCTCTCACCTCCCATGCACCCTGGTGGGTTTGTGTTTTGAGTGTGAGGGTCCAGTCTGGTGTGGGGGTGTCTAACTGGGCGCAGTGGGGCAGGGTTAGGACCACAGGCCGGTTCAGGAGCATCCCCGACGGGCCGCAGCTCACCACAGGACTCAACACAGTCTGGCTGCCCTCAGAAGGCAACCTGCAAACATCAACAACACACGTTTGCAACTAAATATCACACACGGTTTGTTAAAAAAACAATATTTGTCAGGAATACTTGGAATCTACTTAAATTTGAGACCTCAGGTGGGGTGGGGGGATAAGACAAGAAAAGCTCTCAGATAGTGTTTGACAGCAGCAAGCCTCACGTCGGAGACGTTACTGATTGAGGTGAGGAAAAGGTCTGTTTTGCCCCGTGGCTGCCGAGGCAGCCAGAGAAACGGAGGAAAAAAGATGAAGGACACTCACGTTGTTTTGTCCCACTTGTTAATAATGAGGTACATCTCGTAGAACTTCCCCTGCGGGATCGTGCCAGGCGGGACCAGCAAACTCACACCTACGAGACAGAAGTGCTGACTTGTTTTATGTGTAATCAACACAATAAAAAGATTGACTCTGAGAGGAGAGGAAAGACAAAAGGAGCGTCACGGGGGTGCTACAAAGGGGAGAGGAAAGGGGGGGCAATAGCTCCCTCCGTAAATCTGACTGAGCAAAATCAGTTTAACTGTTGGGCTCAGCTCTGCCTCTTTAGCCTCTTTCACAAAACAGTTCGGCTTTAAGCTCGCTCAGATCATTCATAAATCACAAGAGAAACCGGCCAGGTCCTGCTCACCTGTTCAGAAAAGAACCCAAGAACAGTAGATCTCAGCTCGGCTTATTAACTCTTCAAATTGTTCAGAAGTCTGTTAATCACCCAGCCATAAAAGTCAGGTGTGTTGGAGCAGGAGAACATCTAAAACATGCAGGATAGCAGCCCTCGAGGACTTGAGTTTGACACCCCTGCTTCATAGCCTAACCCTGACTATTTACCTTAAAATTAACCTCACAGGTACTTACCTGACCCTAAAACTAACCTGAACCTTGGTTCTAAACCTAACCCCCCACCCGTAATTTTGGCATTGGTCCCTACGAGGCTGCTTTTTTTTGGAAAATTTTCCCCACATTTTAGGAAAATCCCGTCCGCACACACACATACACACAAACTGAATTAACTCATTTTAGCAATCCTGTGGTTCAATATTTTAAAACTAACTACAAAGTTGCTGTTTCACGTCATCTTTCATATTACCTCTGTAATAAATCACTTTGTTGATGCGGTCGCTCACTGATATCATCAGCTCATTATTATATTTCTGTGCTGTGGAACCGCAGGTTGCCTTTTCACGGGTTGGTCAGCCCGCCCCGAGCACCAGTGAAGCATCAGAAGTGGGGCTCACTTTACTCATCGTTTCGTCTTTGTTTTTTTTTCTGAATGATCCGAGGAGGACAGAACATGCGTCAGTCCCAGACTGAGCTGTCTTATGAATGAGGCTTTTGTTAGCAAAATATCTCATGAACCATTGAATTCAAGCTGGTTACCACAGCTAATTAGACTATAACAGTCAGTTTGACAGATAGAAGCAATATTAGGATTGTTTTTGGATAAACAAGAAGATGTAAAATCCATTTGATTGCTAAATGATTAACGGTGGTTTTTGTTAGGCCACCCCTGTGAAAGCCCCTCTGGAGGCCCCCCTGAGGTTTTACCTGTGTTGGGGATGGTGAGGCGTCCACCCAGGCTTCCCAAGGTGGCGCTGGTGCTCAGGCCCGGCTCTCTGGACAGAGTGTGGCTGTGATAGTCCCGCTCTCTCCCCACGGTGCCCACAGATTTCAGGCTGAGGATCTCCCCGTCGGCCGAGCACATGTCGGCCGGCAGCTCCAGCGAGGACAGCGTGGAGGAGTTGTACACCTTGATCTTGAGGCTGGGGAGAGGGTCCAGTAACGGGGAGGTGGTCATGGGGATTTTGTGGGGGCTGTCGTTGACCCCATGTGGCAGGGAGAAGAGCGGACCCCTGAAAGTGCCTGCCGTGGCTGTCAGATCAGGTGGAGCTGAGGGATGCAGAGGGTGGGGGTTGTCTGTGGAAGAAGAGCAGAGACTGGCTTCTTATCTGGAGAAATGACACCGGCAGGGCGGAAAGTGCTCAGAGTGAACTGGATTAATGCTGCTAATTAATATTTGATAGCAAGAGCAAGAGAAAGGACACCCTGACACACGTCTTTAAATGTAAAAAATGTAAAGCAGAGAGGAGCGGGGAGGTGACTGAAAGGAGATAATGGTACATGGGATTTAATTTATAGTCTGATTAAAGGAAGCAATATGATAAATGTGATGTTTATTTTTATTAAGTAGTAAAGAAAAAAAGTCGTAATTCCAAAACAAACATCCACATTTACAAAAGATAAACTGCCTCTGTGTGTGTGTGTGTGTGTGTGTGTGTGTTTTAAAGTGTGTGAGCTCACCCTGTCTCGGAGGTTTGTAGTTGCCGGGGTGGAACGCTGCGGTGAGGGCTGAGGAGGAGTCTGTGATGTCACCGTGGAGGTGGCGGCAGCGGCGGCGGTACGCCAGCACGCCCACGCAGAGCCCCATGATGACACTCAGCAGCAAAGCTACCACCAGGCCAACGTACACCGCTACACCCGTACCTGGAGCCATGGCTGAAAGGAGAGGGGCGGAGTCAGGCAGTTAACGCATAAAAAAATAATAATAATAAAAAACTGAAAATGAGACAAGATACCACTGTAAAACAAGTTTTTAAGTAGACATATTTGTTTAAATCCTTCACTTGGGGTCTGTATAAAGTAGAACTGCAATGCTTTGTTCCTCCTTATTGTAACTCCACAAGCCCCTCTTTCTCAGATCAACTCGTTTTGAGGCTGTCTCTTTGAGGCGCTTCCCACTCCGCCCCCCTCCAGATTCCGGACCGGTCCATTCCAGTTTGATAGAGGGGTTTACGACTATATAGCAGTGGAGAAACTTTTTTTTTGTGGTTTTTACAAATGAATTCAAAGATGTCAACAAAGGAAAACCTTATTTAGCAGTTAAGTAGCAAATACTGTGACGTTATTGTTCAGAAAACATCAAAGAAAATAGAGAAAACTAAATGGGGTTAAAATTATGACCCAAACATAATATATTTAACAACTTTTAAAAAATGGATTTTATATAATCTGTCCCCTTTAGGTCAATGTGGAAACAATTTTTAATTTTGGTGTTTATTATAAGAATAAATAGCAGTCATTATAAAAAAAAATAGCCCCAGAATATCATGTTATTTTATTCAGCTCAGAGTACATTCTGCTAAAAAATAGTTAGGCCTGTTTTGAATTCTTATTACTGAACTGCGTTTATTAGCAAAATTAAAATGAATTTTAATGAAACTTGCAGAAAGTAACCACTGTAGATGTAACTGACTGATTTTTGGAATTAATTCAAGATGGCCACCACAGCTAACTGATGATAGCATACTGATGATAAGAGTTTTTCCCCATTTACAAAAATCTTTTTACAGCTTTTCTAGCATTTATGGTAATTAACTTTACATAGCACAGCTTTTCTATAATTTACAGTAATTCAAGGATTTTTTTATGGTAATTTGTTGGCCCAGAGTTTCTCTCCTTTATGTAGAAAGCAAAACATTCTACCAGCCCACCTAAACTTACAGGCCTGAAAAGACAAAGAAAACAAGCACGGCTGTCACTAAAAGACAATTTAAATATAGTATACTGTATATTCTGGATAAATAACAAGAGTATTTCATCAAACGTCACTGGATTTTAACTGAAGACCTCTGCTCCGGCACATGTTTTTGTTCTTTTATTTAGAAGATAATTAGTGTCTCATTGATTAACAGCTCCGTCTGGTAAGCAGGGACTCGTGTACTAAAAATAAACCAGGGTGGCAGGAGGGTGAGGAGGGGTAACTTGGCCCTGAGTTCACCTGCTCCCTGTTGAGCACCCTTCTCCCTGCTTAGCCCAGAACTGACCCAACCCCGACACGTGAGCCGGTCACAACAGAACAGAAATGAAGCAAGAAGACAGAGCACAAAGTTGGCAGGAAACAAAAATAAAAAAAAGAGAAAAAAGAAAAGGGAGTAGACAGGCTGGATGTACCGAGGATGAGAGTGCTCGATGAGAAGCAATTTGGCAAAAAGGACAGGAAGGAGGAAGATAAGGTTGTGATTTGTTGAGAGGACAGAGGGGTTATAAGAGCGTCGAGGAGGAGAGAGCAGATAAGAGCGGTGAAAGACACCGCAGAGCTACAGAACGTGTGGAGGAGAAGAAAGCCAGAGGCAGGCGAGCTGGCAGAAGGGAGCTCCGGCGCTCACGTGGCGAGATGGAACCGAATCCGACAGCCGTCCGCACTTATTACCAGAAACGGAACAAACGGCAAATTAGGTGCATTACTGTGGCTACTCTCTCCCAGAGTCCACATCACATTAAGATGGAGGAATTAGCTTCCCTCCAAATGTGAACTAAGTCCCAGAAATACTGAAAAATCAGCAAATTTTCTTTAGCTATCATTTGATCAAAACAGGAGACATTTATAAACACGCTGGACGGTGGATGAGGAGGTGAGACCTGTCTTCAATGGCACAAAACACACACACACACACACAGATGTTAGGACTCTGCATGCACACACACATATATGAACACACACATATACACACAGATACACATCACAAAGACAAACAGTCTGAAACTGTGAGTCAAAGAAAGTCATGGGAGGGTGAACTTACGATGGCTTGTATGTTCAACTGAGATCTTTTTATCTGTTTGAACAAGAGAGAAAAAAAAAACAAGAAAAGAAAAGGAAAGAAAAGAAAAACATAAAAATGGATGGACTAGTTGTTATGCAAATGAAAATACCAATATAAAGAATAAAAAACAACTACTTTCTTAGCTATTTAAAACAGAAAAGTAAAGAAAAAAATGTATTAACAGCAGTTAAATATGACCTAAATGCTAAAGCTGACAATATTAATCTGAATGGATTTCACTGTAGAATGTTTTGCACATTTTCTTAAAAAGATCAGCTTAATAAAACAATTGTTAAATAATTTATTGTCATTTTAACAAAAGCGACTAATTTAAAGCGATCGTTCAGTTTGATTTATTTCTCTCAGAGGGTTGAACAGTTAGTATCTTACCTGCCGTAGATCTGATCAAACTGATGAGCTAATGGCTAGTCCGTACATAACCAAGGCCAAAGTGTATTGTTATTAAATATCTAAATATTTCAGTAATTAGTGTGAATGAGACTTTTATATTGTCGATATTTGATGGTTTGCGTAGAATTTTATAGAAATTTGCACAAATAGCAGCAGCAGCAACTAGCTGTAACACCTCCTGTTCAAATATGGGGGTACTTTGGACAAAAGTATTTTAATTTATTTCAAAGAAACTGTGAAAAGTGAAATTAAAGATAGTGAGGTTGTTTAAAAAAACTACCCACAACAGGTGAGATACGCTGAACCTTTCTGAACTCATGCTTTAGGGAGTGTTTGGAAAAAAAACCTTGTATTTGTTTGGTATATGTGGAGACCACAGAGGTTGAAACAATCCCTTTACCCCCCCTGCAGTGCAGATTATCACCTTAATCCCATGAAAAATAAGCACTTCTCCTGACGGGAGCAGTTATTTCCCAGATAACATCGACGTGAATCACAACTGAGCATTTGAAGGATATCAAACCCATCTTTCAGGATTGTGTCACTTAGCAGCTCCTCAAATCAAATCAGCTTTTCTCCATAGCATCATCAAAACACTGAATGTTTGTTTTTTTCTTGAGTTTACCATTCATCCGATCGCAATTAGGAGCTACCAGGGTGATACGGAGACAATGGTCGGAGATGTCTCAGAGCATTTTACGTTTATGACTGCTGTGTTGCGTGACAGAAGCTGAGGAAGGGAAGCTCCTTTTATTTGAGCGTCAGGGGCAGCTTGTGACCACAGAAAAATCTCTTTATCATACAGAGGAAGCATAAAATGCATATTTATTGCCCGCCTCCGAAGGCTGGAGGCGGTTATGTTTTTGCTCACACATCTTATAAACCAGTGGACAGATTTTAATGAAACTCTCAGGATGTCTCAACAACTGATTAACTTTGGGAGTCAACTTGATTCAAGATGGTTTTCACATTTAGCATTAGAGATATTGAGCTCAAATTTGTTGTGGTAGTTAGAGTATATATGCTTTTAAATCCTTCCTTTTCACTTTTTATTTAACTTTACCAGCCCCTCTTTCACCACTTTTCTGCTGTGTGCCTCAAAGCAGCTGGATTTGTTACTTTTCCTTTAAGGCGCTTCAAGCCACGCCCCCCTCCGGCTTCCAGACCGGTCCACTCCGGTTTCAAAGAGAGGGGGTTATGTTTCGTAGCGATGCAGAAACAGTTTATTTACAATTAAGCTAAAAGATGTCGACAACGGGAGTCAGATTCTGACCCAGAACCAGAGGAGAATGAAGATGAGGTAAGTCCAGACCTTATTTTGGCAATTTTATTTGATGTATTAGTTCAGAAAATGTCATCAAAAATACAGAAAACTGAACGGGCTAAAAAATCTGATATCTGACTAAATTCAACTTTTCCTCACTCCTAGAGACTCCTAGCCTGGCCTTTGCCTTCCTACACAGTTCCCTTCACTGCTCCGTCTGGGATTTCTCCTACAGATGAGGTTCATTTAAAAAAGAATGTTCTTCAGCAGAATTTCATCCGGGCCAATCAGAGAACAGGACTGGCTCAGTACTTCTCTCCTCTCAGTAGGGTTGTTTACAGCGCACGCAATTTCTGGTTAGCTTCTTAGCTTAGCCTTCTACACAGTGGAGCTGGCACACATACGTCACGGCCAACCGAACCAATCATTTTAAACTTGAGCAGAGGCCACGCCTCCAGCAAGAATCGCTTCTCTGTAACCGAGTCCAGACCCTCGTATAAAGCAAAGGGAAGGATGAGGGTCTGGTTTTAACCAGGCTAAGAGACTCCAAGTACAACAAAATGCATTTAACAGCTAAAAAAGTGGATTTTGCACATGTCCCCTTAAAGAGTCATCAGACAATCTGAGCATCTTTATTTAAACGTTTGGCTCATTATGTCAGATCTTGTGCGTCTGACAGGTTTAAAAAACACAGTTTTGCTCCAAGTGTGTTGGTAAAAGTTCAGCCTGTGATTTTAGGAGGTTTGTCTGTTGGTTTGGACTCGTCAGTTTGTGACTTTGATTTAAAGTGCGCACTTGAACGTGTCTCACTTCCTTTGTGGATGTACAGCTCAGAGATCCTAATGCACTGTCAGCTGGATCCTTCCCAGCTCATCACGGGCAGCACACTGGGCGTCAGTGTGAGTCTGACTCACTCTCATATGCTCTTCCCCGTGCTAATTTCTCGACTCGGCCGTGTCATGCTCACTTCCCACTCGATCCGTTCTCCTAGCCTTTTGCTCTGTTTTTCTTCCCTTTTTTTTTAATCCTTTCCATCTGTGCTTTTTCAGATGTGGCTCAGTTGCTGTCTCTCTTTGTGAAGCTAAATTTTCATTCGTGAATCATCCGTCTGCGACTTGAGTTACTTTTATCTCTCGACACGTTGGCTCTTTCATTGTGGCGCTGTGGCCTCACACCAGAACAAAATGAGCTTCATACAAACAGATTGAAAGAGAAGCTTTGAAAGGTAAAAAAAAAAATGGTGAACTATGAGCAATTAAATCACTGCTGGTGACTTTTATATCATTCAATGAACCACTTGACACACAAAACAGCTTTTTAGTGAATGGGTGCCTCTGGATACATTTATTGAACAGATATTTGTGTTAATCTGTTTAAATCAGTAAATTAAAGATGAATGAAAAAGATTTCTATAGAAAACATCAAGGCAAAGCTCAAAAATTCCAATCAGTTAATGATGTTTTTGTTAAAAAGTTTCATTGAAATAGGTTCAGTGTTTATTGAGATATTTTGCTAACAGACAAACAAGGTTGATGCTATATGTAGAGCTTGTGTTACACTGCAAAAACTGCCCATCTAACCAAGTCTTATTATCTAATATTCAGCCAAAAAGGATTTTTGATCTTGTTTAGTGACTGATTTACTGAACAAGAGCAGAATATGTCAGATCATTGAATTAATTGTTTTGAAGTTTGGGGGAAAAGCATGTAAGAGAATAAAAAATCCTATTTTTATTTTTACAAAAATGAGCTGTTTATAGATAGAAAGTGCAACAAATATATAATTTCATGAGTTGAAATTATTACAATTTTATGATTTGGTTGACTACAGCAGGGCTATTCAACTAAATCACATCGGGCGCTGACATCCACCCCCACCTCGGGGGTCATTAATGATAGGTGAAACACTGCAGCATGTAACAGAACAAGTATTATCTTTTACTTTTTTATTTATTTTATTGCATTGATACATTTCTTTTTTTCTAAAAAAAAATACTAATAATAATAATAAAAAAATATATAATTTTGTTTTCCTGGACTGCAGTATTTTATAAATCATATTATAAAGCTTATAAAATATTATCTTCTAACATTCAATCAAAACTTGTTCAGAGAGGGCGTCACTATAACCTTAAGGATATATGTTTAAAAAGATTACATTTACTGGGAAAGCATGATATGTTTAATAAAGACATCATAGGGATCCCCAATGATATTTTGTTGTTTTCATTTTCTCAAATATGAAGATTGTTCAAGTTTAAGTTGTTTGTTTGAAGTTTTTTTTTAATAAGGGGCAGATATTATACTTTATTCAGTAATCAATTTACATTGTTTATTTTTAACAGATAAATAAAATGACAAGAATTCTTCCCAAGTGTAACTGTCTTACTCCATGGCAGATTGTTTCACTTCAGGTTTTAATCTAGTATTTTTAAAATGTATTTTTGGATGGCTAATGACTCTCAGCTACTACACCTAATTTTAGCTCATAATCTGTCAAACTGATTGATTTTTAGCCATTTTTGTGTTTCATAAGGTCAACTGGCTAGATGGCCTTCTTGAACTGGGTCGACTCCAAAACGTACTCACTTTGTTGAGATTTTTTGCTAACTATTTGAGCAAACACACAAACAGAACGAGGTGAAACCACCGCTCTGACGTCAGCGATTAAAAACAAAACAAACAGTAAGACTCACTTCTTGCACACAGCCCCTCGGTGCAGTTTTTGCTCTCCATCATGCTTCCACTGCAGTGCTTCCCTCCATTGATTGGTGGGGGGGCTTGGCACTCGCGGCTGCGCCAGTGCGTGCACTCCGTCCCGCAGGCGGACCACTTTGCCCACTCCGTCCAGCCCCCGTCCACTGGAATTGTAGCAAGAGTGAGTCATTTTAGCGTTCCGTCAGTGCAGGTGAGCGGGAGATTCGGCGTGACGTTCTCATGGTGTGTGATGTGATGGCTGGAAGTGTCTCTTTTCTCTCTTTTTTTTTGCAGTTTGCTGCTTTTAGAATCAGGGTACTCTGACTCACAGCAATGCAAAAAAAAAAAAGGTTGGAATGATTCGTGGTTGAAATGTTGCGCTGTGTTCCTTCCTCTAGCAGCAACAATTAGGAGAAAACTTTTCGAAATTTAAGAGATTTACAGATTTACAACATATTGCACCGTTACTGTTTTACCTAAAGATATTTGATTAAATACAAAAGAGTGCACCCTGTTTGGTTTTTGTTTTGTTTTTACCTGGGCACAGTGTGGTGCAAGTTACTCTCTGCACTGGCGGGCCCTCACAGAAGGCTCCTCCATTCAGAGGGGCCGGATTGGTGCAGCTGCGTGTTCGCCGTTGCCAGCCCCGCCCACAGCGAGCGTTACACTCTGACCATTCAGTCCAAGAAGACCAACCTCCACTCACTGACACAGAGACACAGAGACAGGGAGAGACTTTCAGTCGCAGCACCAACGCCAGTTTTATTGTTGAGATTTATTCGAAATCGTCTTTTTTCCAGGGTGGAAGGGTTAAACATTTAACAAGAGTTGAGAGCACGAGATTCAATTTATTGTTAACTTTCTCTAATGCACTCAGGATCAGAAATATACACACACTTCTACATTTCCCTAAATCTTTTAATAAATGATGCTGAAAGTTCAAAAATGTCTTTTAACTTTAACAAGGCCAAGGCCTATTAACTTCTCATTAGTGGTCATGATTGATCGCAGCTTGAGGATTTCTCTTTGCCAGCATAAAAAGGAAGTGTTTGACAGCACTCATTGGATTGATTAATATATGTGTCCCCATTAGATGACAGGAAACTGATCAGGAACCCCAGTTAACACCAGTAGACTGAGCTCGACGGACAAACCAAACACACCGAGGAAGGCTTGACGGTCAGACTGAGCTGATTGGCCAGAAGAACTTCTAATGAGATCGATTCAGTTGTCAGACTTCAATATTTAATTACAGACATGCAAATTTTACCACAGATCTGGTCTATTTCCTGAATCCCACTCGCTTCGGAGACTGAAGAAAATGGACCCGGATCAGGTTTTACAGTGTTTATAGAAAATATTTTCAAAAATTGGTAACATTCATATTTATGATAAGTGGTAAACGTCTGACTAAAACTATCCTTAAAAATACAGAAAAACTTTAAAAGCTTGTAAGACCTCATTTTTTAATAAGAACGCATTATGTAATAATGTAATAAAATCAGGCCTCAAAATGTAATAAACTCGCGTTAAAACCGCAATATGTAATAATTGACACAAAATGTAATAAAAGTCTTCAACGCATTTTGTAATACTCGCATCCGCATTATGTAATAATGTTATTACTTTTTGCAGCAATTGTTATAAAATGTGGCGGTGTAATAATCTGGTGCATTATGTAATAAACAATCAAAAACCAGGATTTCTGTTTCATCTTAATCAATATACTTCAATATAGGTCCACCTGCACCCCCTAAACCCCCCTGCGTGTGATTAATACAGATTTTATTTAACGAAAATTACGTATTTTTAAGCCTCATTATACAGGTAAACATCTGAAGGGGTTAGATATATTTTGGGAGTTGTCTACAAAGTGGAGTAATTTCTGTAACAGTGATCAGGACAGTAAATCTGAAAATGCACATAAATAATGAGAAGTTCTGTGTTTATTGAGCAAAGTTAAAAAGATTTAATTATGTAGTATTTGCAACATGACAGTTATTACAAGTATATTGATTATGATGAACAGAAATACTGGTTTTTGATTGTTTATTGATTGTTTATCATTTTGTAACAACAAATAACTTTATTACATAATGCTGCTGCGAGTATTACAAAATGCGTTGAAGACTTTTTACATTTTGTGTCAATTATTACATAATGCAAGTTTAGCTCGAGTTACATTTTGAAGCCTGATTTTATTACATTATTACATAATGCATTCTTATCACAAAATGAGGTCTAACAAAGCTGCTAAAATGTCAGATTTCAGATGACCCGATTGCCGCGGCACATTGTGAACTGCTAAACCAAGGAACACAGGGATGACTCCACCTCCCAAAACACGCCAAGGAAAACCAACATTTCACAGTTTTGGAATCAAAACCATCGCCGACCATGAATGGGATGAGGTCTCAGTCTCGCGTGTGAAGCATGAGAAGGGAAAGGGGAGAAAAGTGGAAAGCTTGTTTTACCATAAACGATGAGCGTGGCGGTGCTGCTCCGCCTCTTGGCCACCACGTTTCGAGCCACGCACGTGTAGTTGGCCGTGTCAGAGAGTCGGGCCTGCTTGACGATCAGGTCGTGATCGATGGTGATCAGGAAGTTGGAGTCCTGCGACGGATCTACGAGCTCCTCGTTCTTCAGCCAGTCCACCTTGAAGGAAGCAGAAGAATCACCTTGTATTAAAATTAAGATCAGGAAGTTGATTACAAAAACAAAGGAGGACTTCAAATAAAGAGTTAATAAAATAAAATCCACACCAGGATCATTAATGTCATTAATCAACAGTTAGTACAACAACAAACAAGGTAGATATTAGAAGCAGCAACTGTAGAGATTAGAAACTAATCCAGATTTTTTATCTTGAATACTTTTTGGCTGATTTTCTTCATATAATTTCGGAGGTATTTATGCATGAACATGACTCAGCATCACACACACAGAGCCCGTCAGAAAACACAATAAACCTGCAGGGATTTAAACACCACAGTGCAGACAGATGATCAAACACTTCTGAAAGTTTATCATTCTTTCAAAAGAATAATAATCAACAGAACTGCCATCAAATCATAGCGAGCTAACTTCACAACTTTTACTGGACGTCAAACTTACTTTAAAGTTCTAACTTTATGCCCTTTATGATGTATTCTTAATATGCTTTCATACTAGGTGTTTTTAAGGAATGTAAACATGTTTTTAAGCTACTTAAAGGAGAAATATCATGCTTTTAACGTCTTCTTTTTCACATAGAAAGAAATTTAGACATGTTCATTTACTTTATTAAGTGTTTGTATAGATAGGAAATACACCAATACTTGAATGTTTGGGGTTATAGCATTATATCATGTTTCATCTAAGAAAAACTACAGAATGTGTGGAGCTTTTAAAAATCAGTAAGTAAACAAACCCCAAAAAACTTTCTTCATAGGTATTAAATGCTTTCCGCTACAAAGCTCCGCCTTTTTGTACCCAGCTCCTCCCTGGAGCTCAGTCTGCAGCCAAGCTCCTGCCCCACAGAATATAAAGATATCTACGCTACGCGGCGTGAGACTAACTTTCTGCACTCTTAGAGGCTCCAAGTACACAACAAAATGCATTTAATGGCTAAAAAAGTGTCTTTTACACATGTTCCCTTTAAAGAAATGAGGACAGCTGAGTAAATTATTTGTGAACAACAATTTGTAGCACAGAAACAGCTGCAACGATCAATGTGAAATTTGGTAAAAGTAGATGTTTCCGTCCTACACTGCACCAGCCAACAGTTTTACGATAGACCCCGTATTTGAGGAGGGGGCTCCATCTGAAAAGAGGGTGTCTGGACATACAAAAATGCTTATAACTCAAAAACTATTCAACATAGGAGCTTCAGATTTTGTTGTTGTTTAGCTCTGATGAAGGGCTATCCATCGGGCCCACCAATGAGTGCCCCCACCCCCCCAGGACCACCCAAAGCAATAAATCCATTCTGATGACTTCTGAGTTCTGGTGCATTGGTGCTTTGCGTACTTCCGGGGGTCATATATGCGGCACCTGGTTTGTTTTCCCTTCTTATTTGAGATTTTGCTTTTGTTGGAGGAAAAAACGTCTCTGACTGTGTAATATATCAAATAGAGCCTGTTTGATATGTTTATACAGTCAGAGCAGCCCTGTAGAAACATGAAACAATTTTGAAGTCAGCTCAATTCAAATTCTCGATGTCTGTGACAGCCACAGACAGCTCACAAAAATGAGCTTTAATTCTATCAACTTTACTAATATTGTGTTAAAGTCAATCATGACACAGTCTGAGCATGATGCACAAAATGACATTTATTTTCAAAGTTTGAAACGGCTACACCCGCGTTAATTCTCTTTTTATTTCTCTTAGTTTTATGGAAGGTGTAAAAATGTCTTTCTATCCTGGTGTTCAGTGGTAAATCTGTGTGTCTGATTGGAATATTTTCCATATTTTCCATAATAAAACTTGTTGCCCTGTGAATGAACACAAACCACTGAAAAAAAAAGTTGAAATGAAAAGGTGACAAGTATGGCGAGCAGGAGAGAGGCACCTACCTCGGCAGCAGGCATGCCCTCCGGGGGCCGACACTGCAGCAGCACCTCCTGCTCGAGCCGCACCTCCCTCCCCAGAGGCTCCTGCTCAAAGTTCTTCCTCAGATCTGCAGGGGGCGACACGAGAGAGGTGACACACACACACACACACTTATAATATGCAAAGCTGTAAAGAGCTTCTGTCATGTGGCATTTTTCACTCCATATGCTCATAAACACGCCACGTGTCAGTCTCCCTGCACCACACATTACCGTGGTGGTGGTGGTGGTGGTTGGGGGACTAAGACGGAGCGCCACCGAGGATGTATTTGCATATATACTTAAGCTGACACAAAGCTAAAAAAGTCAGAAACATTTTCTTTTCCAGTTATCTCCTGCTGCCTTTAAACCTCTCTCTGTCGCTCTCACACACACACTCAGAGCAGAGCTTTGATACTGACAGGCGATGCGAACATAAGCACGGTTGCTCTTGGTGGTCCCGGCCGAGCTCCAGGCCACACACTGGCACCAGTAGTCCTCCAGCCCGAACAGCTCCTCCACCTGGGTCCGGGACACGGAGATGTCCACCTCTCGCACCACCAGACCTGCGTGCAGGGAAATGATTAGGAGGGTGGGGGTGAGAGGAGGGATCACTGAAGCATAGTTTTTACAGCACATTTAATTTATGCACTGGCTGCATGCCAAAGCAGTTAACATGCACATAAAATCCTAAAGGACCTAATGGATAATATAGTTGAAAATGATGTTGGTAATTAGGTCTGATGTTTATCTCTGTGAAATACAAGGTGACATTACTTTATGTGTGTGTGTGTGTGTACGGGTTTTTCCTACAACGTGGGGAAAATTTTCCCAAAAAAGGCAGCCTCGTGAGGACCAAAATGCATCGTGACCAATGCCCAGTCCCAACTGGTCCAAATGCAAATTATGGGTGAGGGGTTAAGTTTAGGACCAAGGTTTAGGTTATTTTTAGGGTAAATGGTCAGAATTAGGCTATAAAGTTTAAAAAAAAGAGTGGAAGTCAATGAAAGGTCCCCACAGGGTTGAAGAACAAATGTGTTTGTGTGTGTCTGTGTACTTTTCTGGTAATACACACTAGAGGTACCACGATACAGAATATTCACGGTAATTTAGTCTCACAGTTCTATATTTTTTTGGTGGAAGAAAAGATCAATTTTCATGCCCTTCTTAACTTGTGATTTATTTAAATTAATTAGGAACTTTTTTTAACCTCAAAAGTCCAGTTGTTAATTTAAATGTTGCTGAAACAGCAAGTTTTTCAATGGATCTGTGCTCGACGATGCAGCCTAGGTGGAGTAGTCGAACACAGATCCACTGAGCTTTAACACAGAGCATTTTCAGAAGACAAGAAAAAAATCTGTATTGTTCCATACATATTGTGTATTGAACCTAAATTACTGCATTGAACGGTTCGATACAGATACAGGTATTATTGCACCCCTATATACACCTACCTTTTCAAGACCAGCAGTCAAGGTTTAGGACTAAGGTGTGAACTGAGTTTAGGTTTAGGGTAAGGGGGTCTGGGTGAGGCTATATAAACAAGTGGAAATTGATAGAAATCAATGAACGATGTCAATAAGGATAGAAATACAAACGTGTGTGTACCTGTGTTCTGATCCAGGCTCTCTCTGGTGATGTGATCGTTCTGGTTCACCCATTCTCCGTTACACTTGAAGTAAATCTGGGTGGCCGGTGATGCCCGGCAGCGCAGCTGGACCGGCCGGTTCTTTACGATGAAACCGTTCTCTGGTTCCAGCAGGAACTCGGGCAGCGGCTCCGCCGGTGCGGACGGGAAAGAATCGGGGAGAACGTCGGCGTCGCTGTAGTCACTGCCCTCTGGAAGCAAACACAGATGTGGTAAAGATTGTTAAATGGACCAAGAAAAATAAAAAAAGTGCAGCGAGTTAAAGGAGCTGCATTTTCAACAGCCAGATGTTAAAAATCACGACCTTGGCGGCCACCTCACATTAATGATTTCATTTTTGCAATTCAGTTTGTTATTGTAGCAGCAAAAGGTTAGCTGAAAGTTAAAAGTTTCAGGAGGGCAGCTAAACATAGCAACATGGAAGCTAAAAACAAACAGTAGCACAAGGCAAGATGAAATTAAAAGACTGTTTAGAAGCTAAAAGTAGCTAAAACCTAGATTAAAGCTAAAGGAAGCAAAGACTAACTAAAGCTAAAAGTAGAAAAATATTAGTTAAAAGCTAGAAATTTAAAAAGTCAACCTACAGGGTAAAAATGTCAAAAGGTGAACTAGAGAATTTACATTCCCTGTAGAAATAGTGTGTGAATGATTATTTCTGATAGAATTTTGCCAAAAGCTGCTGAAAAAGCTGAAAATGTTTAATAGCAAAACTGTTACTGTGAGGTAAATTTGAAGAGCTGATGTTTGCTGAGAGTAAGGGAAAAAAAGTGAAAATTCAGTTTTAAAAATGTATAAAAATATGTAGAAAATGCTGAACAAAGCAGAAATGCAGCTAAAAACAGCAGAAATGAGTTGGATTTAGCAGACAGCTGGAAAAATGACACCAAAAGAGCTCACATTAGCAGAAAAAACAAAAGAAGTAGGCCTTCCAGAAAAGTTGTAATTTAAAAAAAATGATGGGTGAAATTAACACAAAGAAGCAGAATCAGAGTAAAAAGTGAAAAGTGCAGTAAAGATACTTAAGCATTTTGAAAGGTTTTAAAGAAGTTGAAAACATTTATTCTCAATGAGAAAAAAGTGGCTAAAAAAGCTAAATAGCTGAAAACAGTATACATTTCTGAAATACCAAAAGTCATTGAACCCAAGGAAAGTTAGGAGACAAAAGTTGCAACTGAATCAATAATGGTGCAACCTGTACTGTATTTTCACTGTAATCTGTGCTGCACACTAATACTACCTTACTACTTGGTGGGCGTGAATGTGCAACAGGTCTTCCTGTGCGCCTCAGTCCAGCTGCAGGGTGTTAGGTGTATTTTAAGAAGCCATTTAAGGTGTTGACAGGCCGCGGGAGAAGTGGAGGACTACAGTGACATTTTTGCCTCATCGTATCGCCTCTAATCTGTTCGACGCAGGCCTCCTGCTTTGGACGGTCCAGCCTCCTCAGCTGAGGGAGGAGAGCTGCTGACCTTTCACATATAGGTCCCGTTGATAGCACATTATCCCCTGACATTTCCAATGTGACACATCTCTCCTGGCAAAGCTGCCAAGCTGCTTCTGCCAGGAAGGACACAGAATTTCTGACCTCCTCAGGCAGACATTTTTAGCCTAATAAAGATGGGTAGATACTCCTTACAGCAGCACATCAACGCCGCAATGCTATTGGCTGTTTCTAGATGGATTATTGAATACTGTAAATAGCTTTGACGCGTGCTACATTTGCAGAAACATGATGGTTAGAAAGCAGAAAACATTGGCATTCAAGGCGACTTCCTTTAAGGAATGCAGGTTTTTATTTTAGGTTTTAACTGAACTATTACCATTGCTTTGCCCTCAGTGAAATCCAGGTTTTAAATTCTAAACCTTTCCGTGGAAAAACTTGCCTCTGCTTCTAAAGATGATCTGAATTCAATAAGTGTTGAGTGGAAAACTGGAGCAGAGTGCAGGAGATTGACAGCTTCAGTCAGGAGATTTCCAAAAGCTGCAGTTATATTCAGCTCAGCCCAAACACACACACACACACACACACGGGGGCGGCTGTGGTGTAGTGGTAGAGCAGCCGGCTTGGGACCTGAAAGTCACAGGTTCGACTCCCCGCCATGCCCA
>JARVGW010000001.1:21595086-21605100 GCA_031762495.1 Anablepsoides rubrolineatus | reverse complement strand
CAAATGCAGAGCACAAATTTCGTCATTGTATGGGAACATGCACTGATGACCAATAAAGCACCTTTACCTTTACCTTTACACACACACACACACACACACACACACACACACAGAAGAACACCAAAAGTAGCAGCGCCTTTTCTCACACAGCAGCCTCACACTTCTTAAATCTCATTTGCTGCACTCAGTGGATAAAGAGGTGCGTGAGCAAACACAGCTGATTTAAACCAGGCAAATTTGCAGTGCTGTTTTCAGAATGCATTAGGGCCCGAGTCTGATCAGTTATTCTACTACCGAGGAACAAGAAAAGCTACTTAACAAGGCAGATACTATCTTCGAAAGTGAAAAGCGTGCTCCCGTTCTGATCCCACTATTCCCATAAACCGATCCCGTCTCCGCCGGGAGAGAGGCTGAAGACGGCTCATGGCTCGGCTCTGCTGCGGCTGCCGGACACACGGGAGAGGGCGCTGGCTTCTCCGGGCTTAATCCAAGATGAACCCATCATCCTGCATTCATCTCAGCTTGTCTTAGTTTCGTCTGTCTTGTAGCAGTTCTTCAGGTCACAACTCAAATCTGAGCTGCAGAACTCTGCCCCGTCCTTCTGTCCCATCTGGACCTCAGTATAGAGCGGATTTAGAGTCATGGACTGTTTGGGTTTTTGGTGGTGGATCGATCCAAGATGAGTATCGGTATTGGATCAATACCATCGTCGTGAGATCGATACGTTTGTTCACACTATAAGAACAGAATAAAGGAAATCCAACCCTTTTAGCTCTCTTGATTCACTCTTTATATTCTAAACTATACTGTAGAATAATGATTGAAAAATAGATTTGAATACATGATAATGATTTTAAACATTTACTAGATCGCCCCCACTTTGAAAATCACTGTAGCAGAATGCAAAAAGGGAATTATTTTATACTTTTTTCACTATTCCATTGTTTTGTATTGTTGTAGTTATTTTTATTTGCCTAAAATCTTTGTTCTGTGTTTTATCACGTTCAAATAAGACAGAATCACAAAATGATTAAATGAAAATTACAAAGAAAAAGCATTGTTATCAGCAATATGAGCCCTGTATTTATTTGGTATCGGATCAATACAGACACTCCCAGTGTCGGCCACCCCTGCTTTTTGGTTGGAGAGTTGTAGAAAGACAGTAAATATCTGCACAATGCTAAAATGAACTAAACTAAATTTCCATAGGCTAATATTGAGTCCAGAGGAAGAACCATAACCACCTTTGGCCCCTAATTGGCCGCCCCAGGTACCATCCCCAAATGATTGACAGTTGGAGTGGGAGGGCAATAAATAATGGTCAGTTAGTGCAAAACAAAGTAAATATCTGTCATGCAGCTGTAATATCTAGTGTAGAGGAAAACTATCAGTGTGTGGAGAAAAAAAAACTTTTCTAAACCACTAAATAAATATAAAAGCAACAATTCCACCACACCAAAGTTCAGTTCTCTCTCTATATATACATTTATTCTGTTAGGCATCGCTCTCAGCTACCACACTAAATTTCAGCTAAATACCTCTAAAAGTTTAAAATTGAGATTTTAGGCTGATACAAAACAACATTGCTGCTTTTTGGCTACCACCTTATCAAATTTCTGATCAGTATTTTCTAAAAAAAAATGCTTGAGGTCCAGCTACTTGAATTTATCTTCGGTGGCCATCTTGGATTTTGTATTTACATTCAGATTTTGCTAATTACCCTCGGCTACTACTATATAAATTTTCAGTTGTTGTATTTAGTGGTTGAATTAAAGCGCTTTTTAAAATTAGCATTAGCGATTAGCTTAAATTGGGATTAGCGGCCATTTTTGGCTACACCACAACAAATTTCAGCTCAATTGGTTCTAACATGGCTGAATTTGGCCATTTAAGTTTAGATGTTGTGGTCATCTTAAATGTTTACTTTGTATGTGCCCCCCTAGAGAACACCTTGACCCCGTTGCCCCTTGCAAAAAAGTCTAGCTCCGCTCCTTGTATTTTGATAATATGATTGGAAATCAGTTTTATGGTGTCACAAGAAAATAAGATATTGTAGACCTTTATGTCACAGTAATACAGCAGAACCAAGACAAAACTGTATAAAATCCAAGCTGCTACCCTCTGACTCATTTAGACTTCAACAATGCTGTAAGTACAAGTACACACAAACAAATAAAACAGGAGAAGTTAACTCAAAGTAAAGGCTTAATGATGCACATAAATCGCACCGATTGTGCCGTTCACAATTCTCGCCTCTCCTCTTTACCGAGTCGTCGCCTCCACCTTTTCAAACTCTGAATTCTCTCTCAATAACCAATTGTGTCGCCCCTCACCCCTGCTCCCTTCCCTTTGTCCCGGCATTGATCGCTCGGTGTTCAAACACGGGGCTGAAAACACAGCCTGTCACTCTTCAGGCACGACGAGACGCCACCGAGGCACAAAACGTGGAGAGGAGGAGACGGCGGTTAGAGCTGGAGACAGAAAGGGAGGGAGGAGAGCTGTGATTTCTTACTTTGTGCGCAGCGTGTTTGTGTTCTGAGGCCTGCAAAGGAGGCATCGTTTAATTAAAGCAGAAAAAAAAGACTTTCGGACAACAAAGAGAACTTCTTTCTGTCCCCTTTCTTGAGTTAAGTGAGGGAGCTGAGGGCTTTAGAGTGGAAACCTGTGTTTTGGGGGCCAGCGTACAAACATCCATCAGAGCTCAGCGGCTGGCAATTTGTGCAAAACAGAGAGTCTTAAAGATGAGAACTCCTCGCTGTGCAGCACAGCAAGTCTTTTATTACTCTAATGACAGACAGCAGACAGCTAGACAGCAAACACAGGCTCCTTGCTATTCTTTTCCAGAGAGCACAATCATGTGAACACAAACATACGCCTAGACGCTAAATGACAACCTTCCTCCGTGTGTTCTAACCAACTCCTATTTATGTTTGCTAACGTAGGTGAAGCCGTTCCTTCCCTTCTGGAGGACAGTGGAGGGAAAACGTCGGACGTGTTTGAGGACGTGTTTGAGGACCGCGTGGGAGAAAGACAAGAGGGGGAATGTGGGCAAAGGTGACAAGATGAGTGTATAGGAGGGCTTGGCGAAGGACGGGTTCAAGAGACACTTTGAGAGACAAAACGGCACAGCGCTACAATATCTGGCAGGGGAAATGAATCACATGTCTGTCTTTGTCTCCAGCCTGACTGAAGTGGTCTTTGTTGTTCTTTTTGCCCTCTGTCTTTTTATTCCCCCCCCCCCTGCCTCTTGTTCTCACGCACACACACAAACACACACACGGATGACTGTAATTTTCTTAGCCCCAGTGCCTCTAGCCAGAGTGGAGTCTAAAGCATCTGTACTTTATCATTACCTTTACAGAGTTAGTCATTACTGTCCTCTCCAGCTCCCTCGCTATCCCAACACTGCATTTGGAAGTGAGGGGGGGGGAGCGAACAACAAAAAATAAAGCATAAGAAGAATAGTTTGCCATAAAAGACACGAGGTCAAGTTGTTTTGGCAAGAGTGGGGAGCTTTTTGTTGTTGTTTTTAGCATCCTCTAAGGTCAAAAACAAACCTCCCGTCTGCTTTTAACGTAACTCTGGAGTGTTCCCACCCGACTCCAGCCCTCCTTCCCTCCAGCCTGAAGACAGTGGTGTCAAAAATATTCACATTATTACTTTATTAGAAGTATACTAGGGATTAAAAATATGTTTTTGGAAGTAGAACTATCAAATATTTTTGCTCAAGTGCAAAAGTACTGGTTTTAAAACTAATTAAAGTGGACGTATGCTTTTAAATCCCTTTTTTTCCACATTTAAATCCTTCAGTTGGGGTCTATATAAAGAGAAACTGCAACGCTTTGGTCTGAATTCCTCCTTATTGTAACTCCACACCCCGACCCCCTCCAGCTTCCAGAGCAAGAAAACTGAACAAATTGAACAATAGAATATATAAAGATATAAAATACACAAAATATATTTACAGAAAAAAGTGGATTGTGCAAGATATGTCCCCGTTACGTAAAAGTATAGGTATTAAGGTTTTAAAATACTTTTTTTGGCTGTAGAAGTATCAACTCTACAACTTTTTATTCAAGAAAATGTGTAAAACTAGTTAAAGTAATGTACTGTACAAGTAATGTAAGGCAAAAAAGGCATAAAAAATAAAAGCCTGCACCACAGGGGTCTATAATACACACTCCACTTTCCCAAAAAACTTTTTCTAAAGGCCATAATGACTATATTGTTATATTAAAACGATAATGTTGAAAAATTTGGAATGCACTAAACCAGGGGTATTCAATGTTTTTCAGTCTGGTACCATCAAAAAAGGGGAGATGGAGCAAAAACTATATATATTTGCATTTCTGACTGAAATCGATTATTTTATGCCTCCATTTATCAATTTGATACATGTTGAATTCATGATAATGGGTGTTTAAAGACATAACTTAAAAAAAAAAGTAAAGAAATTTGCCACCCCCCTGCAGTACCTCTGTGACCACACAAGGGGTTGCGACCCCATCATCAAAGACCTCTGCACAAAGCTAGTTTATTATTTTTAAAATGTAAAGATAAAGCATCTATTTAAATATAGTATTTGTACTTGACACCTCTGCAGATTCACAACAAACAGCTGTTAAGACAGACACAAATATGAAAAAAGCTTCAGGTGACAGTGGCAACAAGGCCAATTAATCCAGTGATCAGCAGCCATTATGAAACATTGATTGGCTGAGCTTATACATCATCCTCTCACGGTCTACCTCATTACTGTCTTTTATGCGAGGGAGCCCCCCGGGGTACGAGCGTCACACACAGAGGCTGGTCAAAGGAGACAGAGATGGATGAAGGGAGGCAATCTCTCCTTGCCTTCCTTAAAGGACAATTACCCTGAGTGATTGATATTCACGTTGACCTCATCTTCGTCAGCCTGAAATAAACTCACGACAGCAGGAGAGTGCGGAGACCAGCCGGAGTGCAGAGACCAGCCGGAGAGCGGGACGGTGGTGGTGGTGGGGGACATCAAGTGTTTAGATTTAGACGGAAGTTTGGATGATGAAATTGTTGAGTGTGCGAAGGGGACAAGGTCAGAGTGTCGTGTGTGTGTGTGTGTTTAAGTGTGTGTGTTAGGTGACAACATCACTTCTCACCTCAACAAAGGCAGACAGAGTGTGAGGAGTTACGCAGTTCATCCATCTGCCCTCACGCACACATCCACTTGAACTAACACTTACGAATTTAAGCAGCTCCATTTAATTGCAGACGGGGGGCAAAGTTGGTCATTTCTCGAACGGGAGATGCCATTAATCCACCGGTGACTAACAGATACGCCATTATTTTTATTTCATCACCGTCGCTGCGAGGCGGCGGGAGGCAGGAAGCAGAAATTGGACTTCCTGCTATGAACGCCTCACGACTTAGCTCTGCGTGCCTCTCGTGAAGAGGTTTTCTTTTTTTTTTCACGTGTCGCCCCTGAAAGTTCTGGTTTCGATGTTTTGACTCAACCGCCGAGACGTGCACCTGAGGAGACGCCACATGGCTCTGCAGTCGAGGGGCTTTGTACTCACCATGAACACTCTCTAACGAACAGTCGTCTCTTCTCACATATATATTCCTTCCTCCGGCTCGTCGTGAGTTTCTACTTTTCTTCCCGCCTGTGTGACTTTAAAGAAGATAGATGTGCTTTCAAACTGCGAAGATTTAAAAAAAAAAAAGTGGCTTCATAGGTTTCGAAAATGGTTTGAACATCGACAAAAGTCATTTAGATCCACCCGCCGACATGAAAGGTGGGCAATCACGTACTGTAATTGTCTGTCTGTTAGCAAAATATCTCCTGAAGCACTGCTTGGATTTTATTGAAGCTGGATGTTCATTTATTCAACATGGCTGCCACAGCTAATCAACCTTCATAAATGCAAAAAAGATTATTATTTTTACAGATATTTTATTCTTCAATGACAACAACTTGTCTCAAAAAGCTTACAGTTTAGTCTGTTCTTCATTAACTTGTTGACATACCTATGAAACACATTAGCATAATGCTTGCCTAAGGGATCGACCGGTGTACCTCTAACAAATAACGCCCATCTGTTTTGCACTCCTTCAGTTCACTTCACTATTTTACTGCAGGACAAGAAGTACTGCAGAAAAATAAGAGTAAAAAAACAACAAAAACAATGGGCTTTAGAACATCTAAGAGTTACAGTAGAATAAAAACAAAACCAGTACAATAAAAGGGTTTAGCTTCTATAGTCTTATAAGAACAAAAAAAAGTCTAAAGTTATCAACGTTTTCCAAAAAAAGTTACACATTTCCTGTCAGATAATCATTAGACACCTGAGTCTCATTGTTTGTTAAAGGATGTTGCATTTTTTTAAAAATATTTTCAGCGATTAAATGTTATCTTGTGTTGCTTAATGCCAGGATAGAAAACATGTGATGTTAAACAAGAAATTTACTGTACGTTGAACTCAAAGTTGCATTTCTCAGTGACAGAAGTGCATTTTTAGTGCTGTGGATAACATTTGGACACCCCCCTAATATGTTTATTTTATTTGGTTGATTCTGTTGGTTGAGTCTGCACTTTACCACTTTTTGCATGTAGTGACAATTTAGCACCACCAGTGGGCGTTCACTGTTTTTAAGATGGAAGTGAACATTGACTGGAGAGAAAAATGAGATAAAAGAAGTGTTGTAAAAGCGGATTGCCATGTTGTGAGGCAAGAAAACTCCTTAAAAAGAAATCACTGGACATCCCGGATCTTCTTGAAAAGTGCATCAGAACTACTATGACAGAAACAGTAAGTACAGTTGTGTAAGGAATGTAATTTTGTTTTCCTCTCATGCTTTTTAATGAGTTTTCGAGCTAAATTACAAATAATAATAATAATGTGTGTTTTTGATTGATTCTTACCACATTAAGATGCCACCCTAAATATACTTTAGGCCTTTTCTGGACTACACCAAACATGTGTGTTTTGTTCACAATCCACAGGTACTCTAAAAAGTAACCCCCTTGCAATACACTGCAAAAACTGTCCTTCTAACCAAGTTTTAAAACTTTATATCCAGCTAAAAAGTCTTTTTGATCTTGTTTTGAGACTGATTTACTAAACAAGAACTGAATGTGTAAGAATAATAATCTTGATTGCAGAATTTGTAATATTATTTGTCTTGTTAGGCTGAAAATTTGACTCAAAATAAGTCAACAATTTTCTGCCAGTGGAGTATTACTCCATTGGCAGAAATTTTTGACTCTTGTTTAGTTAATCTGTCTCAAAACAAGATCAAAAATACTTTTTAGCTGGATATAAAGTTTTAAAACTCGTTTAGATGGACAGTTTTTGCAGTGTATTGCAAGGGGGGTTACTTTTTTTTAGAGTACCTGATGATTGTGAACAAAACACAAATGTTGGGTGTAGTCCAGAAATGTAAAATGTTGCAGAATTTGTTAAAATGGTTTATTTATCTGTCTTCCATGATTGACTTTGATTGGAGATGAGTTCAGAGGGGCACAAAGCAGAGGTGAAAAAAGAATAAACACAAAGTTCTTATTCTATGTAGCATCCATCTGTTCCTGATCTTGTAAAGTCCGAACTCCCTGTCTGGAGGCATTTAGGAAGACAAAAAAACAGAGTTTGGGGAAAAGTAAAATGGATTTTACAGAGAGGGGGTGAAGGCCGAGCAGGTGACGATGACACACCCTGACACAAACGCTTCACTTATCCATCCAGAGTGTCTGGGTGGCACGAGGGAAGAGCCTGAGGGCAAGTAAATACACACACACACACACACAAGCACACTTGCAAGACCTCATTTACAGATCTGTTTGTAAATGGAGTGTAATCCCACGCTCTTAGCTTCAAGGTGTGTTGCTCTAGAAGCCTCTAATTGTAAATGAAGTGTGACCTGCCCTTTTTCAAAAGAACTCATCTTCTGTCTTTTTTTTTTTTTCTTCTTCTTCTTCTCTCTCCCCCATAAGCCTTTAGTGTCATAATAACACCTAATCAGCCCTGTTGGAGAGGATGCCATGTGGGAACGCAGAGACAGACACGTGTAAACATGTTATCCAACCTCGTGGTTACAGAGAGTAAACAAGGCACAATGAAAGAGGTGCTTTTCACTGATAACCAGGTGAACACTGCAGGATTCTGCAGCTGGCTGGTGTATAGACGGCTGAGCGGAGGTAGAGGATGTGTTTGAGACGAGCTATGGATTATATATTTACCCAGAGTGCAACAGGCAGACTGCGCTGAGAGAGGATTCTGTGAGCGTATGCTTTATTAAAGTGTGGGTGAGTCTAACTGTGAGAGTGGGAGCCGTAAGAAGATTTGTGCTTTTTATTTATCGCCCACTAGTGAAGGCAAAGCGATCATGTTTTTGCCCATGTTTGTGTGCAAGTGTTCGTTTGTCTGTACCAAAAGCAAATCTCTATCATTGGCCAAATTCATATAGTTTCTACCATATATTGTTTATATTGCACATTCCTAATTTTTAATCATTCTTAGCTAGGATCACACAAAATTTCAGCTCAATATTTCCTAAAACAGCTGAAGTAGCTGTGAAGGCCAACTTAGTTGTTTTATTTATGTGTGCCCCCTAAAACACCTTGGCCCCCCTGTGCCCCCCCATGCAAAAATGTTTAGCTCCACTCCTGATGCCAAGCCTTTACTTTATAGTTCATTCACTTCTGTGTTTAGAGAGAGATAATAGAAAATGTCATGACCAACAGCTAGGGGGCGCCACCTCCCACCACCCAGGCCTGCATTAATCATTGCCCATCAAAAAAGTGGCCCTGTTGTGTTTGTGTGTGCCCTGATGGCCCCCTACTGCATGGGAACACAACAAGTGCTATCAATCACCAGCAGAAGTGGAGACAGAGGGGTGAGGGCAGAAGAGGGGGGAAGAAGAGGGAGGAAGAGTGGGTGAGATGATGATGCTTTCCTATTATCCTCTCCAATTTACAGACCAATGTCACAACTATTAGAACTGGAGGTCAAACTCATGGCGCAACAATGAGGCTCTTCCGTTTCCGACACGAGTGTTTGCGTAGACGCTGCTGCTCGTTTCCTCCAACGCCTCCAAAGCCCTGATAAGACTTGTGCAAATCTACCCAGAGTGCTTTGTTGCCATGGTGGGTGTCTACACGGAGTCGGCTTCTCCAGAGGCCTGCAGTCTGCACACAGCCCAGAACTACGACGCAAACACTGCAGCTTCACACAAACACCTGTACTGTTGTGAAACACTTCACTTCCTCAGTTTGGACACTTTATGATCAGCCTGCCACTGAAGGCAACCAGATACAGTGGATTCTACACACACTGAGCTAAAATATTTAGTGTTGAAGCAGCTGACATTCACCGCACACACAATATGCATTAATATATATGGCAACATTGCATGATTTTGCACATAATGTATCATTTATTTCAATGTTTAAATTAGTTACAACGCCATCGTTTTTCAACAGATGATGATAAACTAGTGTGAAAGGTGGTGGGTGATATGCATTGCTTTAAGGTCTTTTATTGAAAATGTGTCATTCTCTGTTCACGATTGTGTGATAGTGTGTGTGAGCAGAGCAAAGGTGTGTGTGAGCAGAGCAAAGGTGTGTGTGAGCAGAGCAAAGGTGTGTGTGAGCAGAGCATAGGTGTGTGTGAGCAGAGCATAGGTGTGTGTGAGCAGAGCAAAGGTGTGTGTGAGCAGAGCAAAGGTGTGTGTGAGCAGTGTACATGTGTGTGTGAGCAGAGCAAAGGTGTGTGTGAGCAGTGTACATGTGTGTGAGCAGAGCATAGGTGTGTGTGAGCAGTGCAAAGGTGTGTGAGCAGAGCAAAGGTGTGTGTGAGCAGTGCAAAGGTGTGTGAGCAGAGCAAAGGTGTGTGTTAGCAGTGCATAGGTGTGTGTTAGCAGTGCATAGGTGTGTGTTAGCAGTGCATAGATGTGTGTGAGCAGAGCAAAGGTGTGTGTGAGCAGAGCAAAGGTGTGTGTTAGCAGTGCATAGGTGTGTGTGAGCAGTGCAAAGGTGTGTGT
>JARVGW010000001.1:21572715-21593078 GCA_031762495.1 Anablepsoides rubrolineatus | reverse complement strand
TACTTCGACGTATGCTGAGAATAACTTTTTCCCACCATGACTCAGATAATTTAACATTTAATTCACGTTCCCAGGCAACTACAAAACATTTATAAAAAGGAAGATTTAATTCACGTGATCTAATCACAAAGCATAAACTGTGATTGCGAGCGTACGGCCCAACGCCTCGCAACATATGTGGGTTTTTTTATTATTCGATATGACAACCCGGCTCCCAGGAGACAGGAAGACGGTCGGATCAAACTTCCTGTACAAATCACATCAGACACCCCGAGCAGGTGATAATGAAGGAAGAGGAGCGCGCGTTAGGCGGAGGGGTTTTATGGAGTCGTCCGCGAGAGGAGGAACTAAAACATCGCAGAGGGAGAAGACGGGAGGGATTAAAAATGAAAACTCTCGATCTCGTCGAGCATTATGAAGACCGAACGAGCGGAGACAGAAATAGAGCTAGTCAGGGAGGATAAAGGACATAAAAATGGAAGAGATGGTGCATGTAAGCTTAGCTAAAGTTAGGAAATAATGGGTGGAGGGGAGTGAGGGGGAGATTAATGGTAAAGATGTTAGTTTGGCTCTAAGTGGGCAGCCATGCAAAAAGGATAAAAAAGGGGCTTAGAAAGGAAGGGATGAATGAAAAGGTAGCAAGAGATGGAAAACCAGTCCCTGGGCGCAGATTGAGTGCTGCACTTGAATGGTGTGTGTGTGTGTGTGTGTGAGAGAGCTGTGGGCCCTGGCTACGGTTGCCACGAATGCCTGCGCTATTAGAGACGCCTGCAGTCGTAATGTGTTGTGACAGCAGCTGATTCTTGTGACTAACTGCTTTGGCAGGAGAGCTCCTCTGTCATGCTAATGAACAGATGAGGAGATGAGCCGGATTGACAGCGGATCGACGGGCCGCGTTCGTGACCTCTCTGTGCGCACGCACACACACACGCGCGCTGACACACAGAGGGTGAGACGGTCTGGACGAGCCCGCAAGCGGCCCTCGCTGTCAGAAAATGTGCACGGCGCCTGCGAAACACACCGATGCAGACGTCTCCATTCTGACTGGTTTCCAAACGAGTGTGTCAGCCAGTGGACCAACTAAAAACAAAGCATGATCAAAGCCCAAGCACACACACACATGAACGGCAGGGTTGGCATCACTCTGCTCCTTCATTGCGTCCCCTTGCATCAGAGAAGTCCCCAGATATACAGCAGACAACAAGCAAACGGTGGCCTCTCTGTGTATCTGCCTGTCAGAGGCAGATGAGGAGTTTGAGCTGTAAAACGAGCAATAAAGCCAAGAAATGTTTAATATCTGTAAAATTATGAAACAAAGTTAGCATTCAGGAAGCACAACCAACAAAAATATTTGCAAAAGGGACTTAAAGACCAGACAAAACGAGATCCAACTGCTGCTTAAACAGATAATAAATGCTTTTATTTTACTTTTTTTTTTTTAAAGGATGGGAGTTGGACTCTGCCAGGGCTTCCTGATGTCACCGATTCTTTTCATAACTTTTATGGACAGAGGTAGAAGGAGTCCGGTTTGTCTATTTGCAGATGATGCGGTTCTGTTGGTGTCATCATGCCGGGATCTTCAGCTCTCACTGGAGCGGTTCACAGCTGGGATGAGGACCACCGCCTCCAAATCTGCCTCAAGTGGAGGAGATTCATTATCTTGGGGTTTTATTCACGAGTGAGAGAAGAATGGATCTTGAGAATCATAGATGTATCAGTGCAGCTTCTGCAGCATTGTGGACTCTATCGGTTCCTACTCTCACCTGTGGCCACAAACGTTGGGTAGTGACCGAAAGAACAAGCTTGTGGATACAGGCTGAAGGGAATTTGTGATCAATAAATGGAAGTTTGAATAATATAGCAGAAGACCAGTTGAATCGCTGCTCAAAAAGGCTTTATTCTCATCTCTCACTCAAATCAGCCCAGCGCAGCACTCTGGCAGGCCTCAGAGTAAAATGACCTTCGTCTTATCAGAAACCAAAACAGCTCAGTCTGTCCCTAGTTTGTCTCTAGTTTGGCCTGGGAACACCTTGGAGTCCTCCCAGAGGAGGCTGAGAAAAGAGAGGTCTGGACCTCCCTGATCAAGCTGCTGCCCCCCGCGACCCGACTCAGAATAAGTGGAAGATGATGGATTAATTTTTTAAATGCTTATCAGTTCTTAAATCTGATTGCACGGTCTGTTAGTGCTTGGAGTACTGTATGGATTGTGAGTGACTCAGTTACTACCAAACCAAATTTAATCTCAGTATCTATAATTAGATTATGTCATATATCTTGGATCAGCTTGACACTTAATCAGTTGTAGATGCTCATTCAATAATTGCTTTATTTAAGTTTCATTTAAACCCGTTCAGCGGGTTGGTGAGATGTTTTGCTCGTGGTACTGACAAATCCTCTGCTGGCGGGCGATAAGCAGTAGGAGCGAGCCTGAACTCGAACTGCGACATGAAAATGAAATGGAAAGGAAAGACAGAAATAGAGCGAGAGCGGAGTGAAAGGGAGGACAAGAAAGAGTAAAGATTAGGGCACTAATAGGTAGAAAATCCACGACGGAGGAGATAGATGAGGAGATGCGATGTGGCGATGGCAGGGGGAGGACAAATGGAGAGGCAGCAGTTAGAGGTGAGATTCAATCTCCTTACGCTGCAGAATGTCAGGGTCTCGCAGGCAGAACGAGTCCTGTGCAGAGGCTAATGGCTGTTTTATCCTTCTGATCTTTTCCTTTCATTCCCCCGTAAACCTCGCTTCATCATTTGCCCAAAATAAATTTCCCTCCCCGCGCTTCGCTCACCATCTCATTGCTTTAATCAGGCCCACGTAGAAAAAGGTTTCATCCAAACTATTTGGCTTCGTTGCAAAAAAAATTAAATCTCAGTATGTTTTAAATCTTTTATGATATGAAGTCATAATTGCTAGAATTTAAAAAGACAATTCAAGTCTAGTTTTATATTTTTAATATTTGAAGCAGTTTGTTTTGGATAAAGATTTTGTGCAATCTGACTGAGACTCCAAACATTCATGCAGAAGTTTGATCATGTGATGTGTTAGTCAAAGAGAGCCTCAGCTACTAGGATGACATGTTTGTAAGACTGAGGACTTGAGTCATGTTGGCTCCAGAATGTAATCAGCTGTAGACCAACATTACATCCAGATAGCTTCGTCCATTCACTGACTCATGATATACATGGATCCAAACAAACACAGGATTGCCCCCTTTTAATCGCACTGGGTGACAAAAACAAAGACTAATCCTAAAAGAAAATTCAAGTTGCAGAAGAAAGTGCTTTAAAAACATTATTTCACTGCTAGGTAATCTCTGTGCAGTGCAGCAGCATAAAACAAAAGTTAGAAAAGCATAAGCATCTCACATACAATCGCTGTTGGGTCAGATCAACATCTTCAGAACCTGCAATCTGACAAACGAAAGGTGAACCTGACATTTCTGCAGTGAGCTGCTGCAACCTGTGTGCAACTCCGCTCTGCTCCATAAACCTAAATCTTGTTATGTTTCAGGTCAAAAAAAAAAAAAAAAGCTGCTTCTCTTCCCCTTGTGATGACTCAGCAGCCGGGCATCAATCATTCATGAGGCTTTGATTCCTTATGTGATGTCAAAGTTTTTCTGCTGCTCTTCCCTGCAGTTGCGGGAACACATCCTTGACCCGTGAGAGGGCAGGATGGAGAGCGGCCCAGACTGCATGACAGGACATCCCACTGGCCTCGAGCGTGGACGGGTCGGACTGGACTGGCAGGAATGGTGGTGATGCAGAGCAGAGATGAAGAGAGAGTGACGAGAATCTCTTTGACGCGAACGAATAAAAGGAAGAGGTTATGAATTTACTTGTGTCTGAATTTAAACTAAAGGACGGAGAGTCCGAGGGATGGAAGGACAGGGACAGAACCACCGCCGCCAGGCGCCTGGGGCCATCGCTGACTGATGGTGACTCTGCGCTGCTCGAGTGTTGTGCTCTGTGACGATAATGATGAGAGACTCTCCTGAACTCTTTTGTTTCTTCTCTTCCTGTCAGCTTCCCCCTGCATTGACGCATCACTTTGATCCTGCGTGTCCTCTTTTTGGGTTGGGTCGAAAATAATAAATAAATAAAATTGGCAGGCGTCTTGCGATCCTGGAAGGTCGATAAATGCTCATTTTAAATTTGATGCCAGCAGCAGAGAAAAGTTGTGAGAGGGTCACTGACTGCTACTACTACTCATGTTGGAAAGTTGCATCTTATAGAAGATTAATGGAAAAAAAATAGATTAAAAATCTTTTGGGTAAAAATAGGGGTGGGCAATAAATCGAATATACTCAATGTATCCCAAATTTTTCAGTGTATGATTGTTAAAATGGCGTTATCGTAACCATCGAGTATAAATTATCATGCAAACAACAACTTACATCCTTAGACACACCAACAGCTGTTCTGAGGATGTAAATATGCTACCTCTGAGTCAGCAACAATCGCTCATAAACAAAAAAGAAGAATCCCAACAAAATGAGTAAAATCCTAAAGATCTATCTCCATTTTCGTTCCCATAAAGCTGAGAATATAGTGGTTTTGTTGCCGGTCAGCTGCAGACCAGATATCATTTAACCCACACAACCTGCCGACGACACCAGGCGGACCGATTTACTTCCTCCAACACTTCATTGAGACAGGCTCGATGGGACTTTTCTTTGAAGCGAAATTTCACAAGTTTGCTTTGAATTTGGTTCACAGAAGTCTGGTTTCTCCGCTGCATCAGATGTACTCCGTAAAAAGCACTTCAAAAGTGACAGAATGAGCTGCAAGACGAATGTTTTCCGATTCCCGTTTGATGCAGAGTTTCAGCTCCTTCACACTTTCAGGGCATTCGGTTACATCATTGCAGAAGACACCAAATGTTTTTAATAGCAAACAGGCAGGTCTGTTTAGATTATAGCAACATATGTTGACCCAAATCTTTGTTTTTTTATTATTCAGCATCTCTCAGATGGGGGAAGATACTCGAGCTAATGTGGCACCTTTTACTAGCACAGATGTCTGCGTTTGAGCCGTGCGTTGATAACAACCCAGATGGTCTATCCCTACTTTATCGTTGAGAGTTCAGCATCCAGGATTTCCCCCCCCAAAAAAACTTCCATTTTTTTGCTTTATGACACCACAAAACAGTTTCCCACCTCATCTCAATCTTTCTTTCTCCTTGCATGGCTGAGTTTTATTTCGAATTGTTGAAATAAATTGTTTCTCCGGAGAGGTTTACAGTTCGTGCAATAGCATTTCTCCCCCCCCTCACTTTTACAGGACTGAGGTGAAATCTTTTCCATCTTCACCTCAGAAAAACTAAGTCCGACCCACTCAGATGCTCTTTTAGCTCCCAGTCATGAATATTGACACGCTGCCAGTTAACCTAATTAACTCTGCGATACGCCAACTGGTGCAATAATCACAACATTTGTTGCCCCATATTTTTCTCAACAGATTGCTGGCAGCAAAAAAGTCTGTGTACTGTTTTCAGCGAGATACAGCCTATAAAGAATATTGTTTTATTGTGTTTTCAGTTTATATTTTACATCTAAACCTTTCTTAAAGACAGAGAAATTACTGCACAACACAAACCTACCCTATCATCGTGCTGATGTGTTTACAGCTGATAATAACACACTGACATTTAGCTGCTAAAGTACCCTGCCTAACATTTGTAACAAGTGTACTGAAGTGTGTTAATTTGAACTATAGTTGGCTTAAATGAAAAGTCAGGAGAACGCTGATGTTTACAGAAAAACAACCCGTTCAGAAGAAATAAACCGATGATTGAACTTGATGAAAATGTTTAGAATTTGAGGCTTTTCAGACAATGTAACACACGTTTGTTCGGTTCTGTTGTTGGAATTTATTTATTATTAAGAGTGGATGTTTATATTTTATTTTTTAAGCACTGTAATGCAGACAAAAAAGATTCAGAATCAGTTCATAAGTGTAAAAAAAAAGATTCTTGTTTATTGTTAATAACACTGCACAACGTGTGGAAGTTAAGCACCAGAAACATTAACAAAATGACTGACGGAGACACATAAACAGCTACTTCTGCATTAAGAACTAGTGTCAAAAAGTAGTTTACCTTCTTTAAAGTTAATGATAAAAATGAGGTTGACAAGCGTTGCACTGTAGTCAGGTTGTAAACATGTTTCCACCTGCAGGAGGAAGAAGTAAAACAGCTGGTGATAGCTGCCGACGCTAACGGGGGGGGGGTGGGGGGGGGGGTGTTGAGTGAGAAGTGTCAAAGTGTCCAACTAACTCCGAAAAAATGAAGCATATTAAAAGTTTATTGCAGCTTTGTTTGTGAAAGATTTGTCCACATTTAGTCCTTAAAAACCAGGGCTTGTGTGGCTTTGGGGCCACGATAAAACTGGATCATCACACTAATACACCCTACAACAGGACCAATAAGTTGTGGAATCACTAAATATAGACATATGCTTTTAAATCCTTTGTTTTCACATATAAAGACTAAAGTTGGGGAACTGCAATGCTTTGGTATGAATTCCTCCTTATTGTAACTCCACAACCCCCTCTTTTGTGAGGTGTGTCTCAGATCAACTCGTTATGAGGCTGTCTCTTTAAACCCCGCCCCCTTCCATCTTCCAGAGCAGTCCATTCTAGTTTGATAGAGGGGTTTGTGGCTGCCCGATCAGTACCGGAAGCACGATCCGTACTGTCCTGGAAACATTGTTTTCAGCATGAATTCATTCGATTTCAGTCTTTCATCACCTGCAATGTTTCATAGAAAAGGCAATGTTTGCAACAGCTGTGGATTTTTATTCCAGGAAAAAAAAATTTAAAACGAAGATAAAATGAGTTATAACATGATTGTCTAGAAAATAGTTGGCAAGTTATTATAAATTAATATGTACGCACTGTAAATCTATATTTTATTAATCAAAATGTATACAATATTAAACTGTTTTCAGAATATAATGTAACACATTTTAATTAAGTATAGAAATAAATATTTTCAGGTTTTTTTTCCTAAATCCAGCACATTCCAGAAGTCTATCATTTACTGCATGCGCAAATGAGCTGACAGTAAGGATTGTGCTACCGGGGTTACGCCAGAAACTTTTTATTTACAAACAAATTAAAATATGTCAACAAGGGAAGTCTTCTCCATCCAGTCTTACATGTTGGAGCCAGAGTCTGACCCAGAACCAGAGGAGAAAGAAGAGCACCAAGTTGTGGTAAATCCAGACCTTAATTAGAAGTTCTGTCACAAATAATTTAACGTAATAGTTCAAAAACGCCATAGAAAATAGAGAATACGCAGTGTCGCCGTCTGGGTGAGACTAAATAAAAGATTTCTGGACTCCTACAGACTCCAAGTACACAACAAAATGAATTTAATGGCTAAAAAAGTACATTTTTCATGATATGTCCCCTTAAAAGTTACTCTACGTGTGACGCATGAACACCCAGCAGGATCGAGGTAAATATTGAGACATCCTGAGTTCAAGATTTAATCTGAAGAGCAGATATGTGCACAGAAACTAAAAAAAAAAATCTGCAAACTAGGACTCAAACAAAGATCCGTAGACAAGTCCGTGTTTGTTTAGGTGATTAGGTCCTAACAATTCAAACGGATTCACATAATAAGTTTTGAGAGATTTCCAGCCTTTTATCCACTGACGTGGAGTCTCTGCCAGAGGTCAGCGGGGGTCACATGTCCAACCCATCCTGTGGACAGCAGGGCATTAACTCTGTCCCAGATCCTAATGGACAGATACGACTGAAACCTCTCACAAACCCGAGACCGCCCAGAGTCACGACTCCTCCGCTCCAGCCGACTCCCTGTGTTTGCATTCTCTGACCCGCGCGCTCGTGTGTGCGTTCAGTGTGGTCCTCTGATCGTGCGTGTGGGCCCCCCGTGTTCTGCGTTCCTCTCTGCCCTCCTCCAGTTCTCAGCCTCTCTTCCCTTCTCCCAGCCAAAGCCAAGGCAGCCGGGCTGGTTAAGAGCTTTGTGTATCCCATTAGGATGATGAAGAGGTCTTTCATCAGTACGCTCCCTCCGGCATGCCGTTGACAGGAGCTTTACCTCGACAAGCCTCTCAAACACACGGCTCGGCGAGAGACAGGACTCATCGAAGAAATCCGCAGGCGGTACACAAACTCCCCTCAATACAATCACACAAACTCAGACCAGAAAAAAAAGGCAAAACTAGAACCCTTTCTTGTCAACTTTCCTGTTAGATTTTGCCCTTACAGCTGACGGATAAGACGAGGTCGTGAAGGCAGAAAAGTCTTAACTAATTCTGACTCCAGATCTATTTTTAAATCACGACCACTAGAGGAGTAATAGTGCAACGTCCGAGCGGAGGGCTAAGTCCAGACAAGCAAAGTCATTTTTCAGGAGTGGAAGAGCAGGAGCAAGAAGATGGAATGTAAGTATAGACAGGACAAAAAAAGATACCGGAACAGAGACATTGACAGAGATGGATAGAGAGAGAAGTGGAGACCAATGAGCCACAGGAACCAAGATGACCTGGATTCTTAAGCCCAGTATTGATTACCAAGGGATAAAAAGCCAAAGGAAAAAAAACAAAAACACTGCAGATAACAGGGCTCAGAGGCAGAAAGATGGAAAATATCACCAAGTGAAAGCAACAAACAAAATGTACACGCCTGAATCTGAGCAATATTGCTGCTTTGCCTCAAAGGAAAACAAGTCAGTTTAATAAACAGCAATGATGTATATAAAAAAAAGGCCTGACAGGTAGGGAGGGAAACCGTTTGCGTACAGACGCAGACACACAGACGGCTGCAGCATAAGGAGGACAACAGGATGGGATGAGATTTGCTCAGCTTTATGGGCAATCATAGGAATATGTGCAACATATGAGGGTTTGCAGCCACAGAAAAAAAACATTCATTCACTTAAACAGCGTGGAGCTCCATCTCCCCCGTAGTAGTCTGGATTATTCCTCGCTGCATAGATTAACTCTCTGTAATCGCTTTTGAGAATTTTGAGATTAAAACGGACGCCGCCTAAATATTGAACAACAGAGAATAAAATTAAACACATGTAGCAGAAGAAGTTTCATTGGCTTCATTAGAATTATAAAACTAGCATTTTAGGGATCCACGATTATTAGATTTTATTTGATAAACATTTATTTGACTGTAAAATAAAGGCTGTAAAAGTACTGTAGGCTGTTTAGTTTTTATACATTTTTAAAAATATATTGACACAAGGACCGAGCCATTTTATTGACACCACAAATCCTCAGTTTAGCTTGTTAGCTTTCGTGCTAGCGCTGAGCTAATACATATATATATGGCAATATAGCATCACCATTAACGTCATCATTTACCCAATTTTCTTTGCTGTGTCAATAAAATGGCTCCATCTTTGTGACAATATATTTTTAAAAATTTATAAAAACTAAACAGCCTACAGTATTTCTACAGACTTTTTTTACAGTTAAAATAATTGTTTATCAAATAAACTCTAATGTTACAAGTATTTGTGGATCACTTTAAAAATAAATACAGTATAACACCATTAATGTAAAAGTGCTTAGAGTATTATGTTGGAGAAACTCTCAGCTATTACCACAACAAATCTTAACTCAATATTTGTAAATTTCTACTAATTTTAGTCATTTTTGTGTTTGCCAAGTTTGCCCAACCATGGCCATCTTGAATTTTGTTAACTACAAAAATTAAAATCACAGAAAAAAAAACATTGGATGTTAATTAATAAGGGTTTCATTAAAATCTGTCCACTTGTTTCTGAGATATTTTGCTAACGCTGCGAACACACACAGACACAACAACATTGTAATATTGTAAATATTTAAATACCGTATGGAATACACTGAACACTTTCATCCTTTGTGATATACGTCTCTCTCAAAAGTGGTGCTTTAGAAAATACCAAAGCTTTTAAGGACATAAATTTTCCAGCATCACTGCAGCAAAGCAGGCACTCATCATGACCCACATCCATTTCTTTACAATTATATTCACACACAGCTCATATACAAAAAACTAAAAAATAAAATCCCTTTGAGGTGAGGGTCATCCGAAAGTTGCAAACATATAAATTTGTTTGGTTAAATTGCAGCTTAGCAGCTTCTTAGATGCACATTTAGTTTCATAAACAAGTGAAGAGGGATTTTTCTGTCAAGAGACGTCAGAGTGACATCTATTGATTCAGCCTTTGTTAGAGTTCTGATCCACAGAGCAACAACAGCACGACTCTTTGACGGAGTCGCTGGAAACTGTAGGAACACAACAGCTTGACCCCCACGCGGCTGCAATCAGCTGGGTCATTTATGAAGCACAAAGGCTGTCTGCAAACATAAAGGTGCTTCTACTTTTCTCACAATTTATAACCTATTCGGCACGACTGACTTCACCCGTTCAATTTTTCACAACAATAAAGGACTGACGTTTTGTGTCGCGTAGCTGTGTGTGGCGCTTACAGATGATGTAAAGGAGAATATCCAGGTGAGTGTGTGTGTTGTATTCTGTACACTTCATAGTTTCTGTAAAGTTATGTTAGAGTTTCTATTATCAGCAAGTCCAAAACACCCCAATCTTCTTAACTTTTACTGGTAAATATTACAAAACCATCAAGGTTCAACTTGTGTGTGTGACATCACCAAACCTTTCATAAATCCTTTATCTCATCCAATACTGTTAGGATTACTAAAGAATTACTTGGCAGATTTTTTGCTTGTTCTTTAAAAAAACATATCCTGCTTTTAAATTCTTCTTTTTATTGTTTAAATCGTTCAGTTGTGGTCTATAAAAACGGCAAATGGGCTGAACTTATATAGCATTTTATCAAGCACCATGGGGACCCTACAGCACTCAATCACCAAGTCACACACTGATGGTGGTATGCTGCCATGCACCAGCACCGCCGGACCCTCGGACCACAATCAATATGCAAGGCAAGTGAAGTGTCTTTTCCAAGAACACAAAGACTGAAACGGCTGCATCGGGGGATAGGACCGGCAACCCTACCGGCAACCCTACCTGTTACGGGACGACTCTCCTAACCAACCTAACAGCTGTCCCGCTTTGGTTTGAATTCCTCCTCACTGTAACTCCACAAGCCCTTCTTTCCCTCCTTTTTTGAGGCGTGTCTCTGATCAACTCGTTTTGAGGTTGCTTCTTCAACACTAACCCCGCCCACCTTCAGCTTCCAGAGCGGCCCGTTCTAGTTTGATAGAGGAGTTAACGACTATAGTTGCATGAAACAAGGGGGGGCTTGTCCATCCAGCTTTACATGTTGGAGCCAGAGGATAATGAAGACCACAAAATTGAAGTTGGTAAGTCCAGACCTTATTCTGCAGTTTTGTCACAAATACTGTGACATAATAGTTTAGAAAACGTTAACAGAAAATAGAGAACGGGTAGAAAAATATGACCTAAAACAGAAAATAAATATATCTAAGCAGCACCGGGAGAAACTAAATTAAAATTCTCTGCACTCCTAGAGACTCCAAGTATGTAGTACTCCAAGTATTCCAAGTACGTGGATTTTGCATGATATGTCCCCTTTAAGCATGACTTGAAAAAAACATTTTTCAGAGAACAGCTCCTCAATATGGCCACGAATAAGAGACACTATTTAGGCTACCTCTGGGTGTTCAAAAATCACAGATCAAGCCCTTATGGAAATGAAACCATCATCAGGGAAGCAGAGAAGGTCCATCCAACCATTTTGTACTGTTTATGGTTAAGTTGTGAAGACAACAGGCTCAGGAGGGGAACCCAGACACCCTCTCCCCAGCGGCACTCTTCAGCTCCTCCTGGTGTATCCCTTTGCATTCCCGGGCCAAAGAGGATACATTATCTCTCCAGTGAGTTCTGGGTCTGTTGCTAGGTCTACTTCCAGTAAGGCATGTTGGAAAATCTCCACAGGGAGGTGCTCAGGAGATATCCTAATCAGATCATTATCTGTGCTTGGCAAAGTTCATTTAAAAAAAATATTATTCACTTTTTTCTTATCTAAAAAGTAACTTTTTTAATGTCATCGTTCCGCGCGGGACGTGTTTTAAAAATACACCACAAGTGTGTCAACGTTCACTTGAGCGTCATCACAAGTTTATAAAAAGAGGCTTTCGCACTTCTGATGATGAATTTTTGTGCTGAGGAAGTAGGAAAGGTGTTTCTCTGATGATTAATGATTCATGATGGTCAAATTTGTGTAAGTGTGGTTTCACAGCAGAACAGATCACCGTCACCACCTCTTCAGAGCGTGCCGGATCCTCCTGATGGTCTTTTGCTGTCAAAAACAGGTTCCGTTTCCCCCTACCTGACAGGGGAGCTCTGTCAGAAAATAATCTTTGCGATTCTGGACTTGAAGTAAAATTTTATAGTTTATGTCAATTGCAGTTAATGTGCAAGATGAAAAAAGTTATTGTTAGAGGGAGGTTTGAGAAGGTTTTGAGGACCTGCTTTTGTTGGTAATGTCTATAAATCTTTGCAACTTCATTTTTATTTGATGCCTTGGTAAAAGTTGTGTTAGAGAATGTGTAGTCTCAGCTACAACCACACAAAAACAAGCTTAAAATCTGTAAAAAAAAAAGGCTCATTTTAGTTGGCTGTCACCTTGAATCGGGTTGACTCCAGTTGTACATGCTAAGCTACTATAGGGTTGGGCGATATTGGCAAAAGAAAAATCACAATTATTATGGTATTTAGCCGATAAATAATATGACGATTAATCCCGTGGAGTCCATGTATGACCAATTTAAATTACTCTAGTGCAGTGGTTCTCAATCCTGGTCCTCAAGGACCCCTACCCTGCATGTTTTAGTTGTTTCCCTGCTTTAGCAGACCTGATTTAAACCAACAAGTGATTGACAGGCTTCTGCAGAACTTAAAGACTTCCTGCAGAGCAGGAAAACAACTAAAACATGCCGGATAGGGGTCCTTGAGGACCAGGATTGAGAACCACTGCTCTAGTGGGAGAGATTTCCATAAAAATCTGTTCCAAATTGTGTCAAAAGTACAGATTCAAGCTATACATCAATTTTTAAATTGTGTGTGGTTTTACTTGGTCTGTGTCCAGACCAAGTAAAACCAGAATAATGATAAATAAATTACCGATCTTTTTACAAATATTTTCAGATTTGAAGTGGAGAGGTGCATCGAGTGGACTGAACGAGGAAATCCTGTAAGTCTGCCTTGTGGCAATAATCGTATTAATCGTCAAGTTCCAAAAAAACAATTGATTAAAGTTTTTCTGACAATTAATTGCACACAATACTATTTTGCCCAACCCTAGCTACTACCACAACAAATTTTATTTCAATATCTGTGAAATTGACTCAATCAATAACATCATTTTAGACCAGTTCTTTCAAAACCTGACCGGTTGATGAGATCAAATAAAAACAGACCTAACTCAGTTCCTCTGAACAGAAGCTCAAAGCCGTTTTCTCCCAGTGAAACATTTCAACCTGCCGTTAAACTACTCTAAGGGTACAAGCACATTAATATACATTACACAGTCTCCAATCATTTTAATGGCTGTGGAGCCACTGAAAGCAATCAGCGAAGCAAATAAGAAGCAAAGAGAGCCACAAAGAAGCAAAGTGGATATGATGAAGTGAAGCTACCTGTGTATTTAAGGAGTGTGAAGATGGGAAAGGGGGAAAGTTAGCTGAGCAGAAGAGGCAATTTTGGACGGCGTCAGTTCATCACACCGTCTTGTCTTAGACTCATCATGTTCTGAGGTGTTCCATATAACAAGGTGTGGAGATCAATAGCATCCATTTACTGAGGTGCGGCTCATCTAATCATCTGGTGCTCTGCTGCCCACAGAGGGAGCTGTGACAGACGGGAGTGATGAAGTGTACACCGGAACCAGGCCTCTCTCTAACAGGTAGCACCAATGTAGCTCCCCGTCCCTCCACTTTCCTTCCCTCGACAATGTCATACGAGCAATAAATGCAAGCTTCACCTCCTCTTTCTTTTGTTTCTTCACCACATGAGTAAAATCTCATACAGGCATGGTTACAATACTGGTGCTCTTCAACAATAATCAAAAATCACAACTGATCTTTGGCCAAAAAGCTCCAGTTTTGTCTCATCAGCCACAGAAACGGGAGATGTGCATATTTTACCTTTAGAGTCAGTAACTGATAATATGAGAACAGCATGGATAAACAGACCAGCAGCGCTCCAAGTTTATCAAGCCGAGATGTGATGAAAATATTACAACATAATTTAATTTCCAAGCAGGCCTTCAGGTTCTGTGTAACTGTAGCTGCTCGGTTGTTTTGCAACAAAGTGCATTAAAAAGTGATCCGTCCATACTGCCTGTTTGAATGCAGACCAGAGAAATGTGTATAGAACAAACTTGCTTTTTTTAATTAAATCTTTTTTAGTGTCTGTGTTTATTTAACATTTTTATTTGCATGGAACTGCAAAACTGTAAAACTCACAATAAGGTTCACACAGAGTTTAACAAAGATCTTTACATTTATCAATAAAAGCGAGCTGTTGAGCTGTATTTTTAAATTATCTTGACCAAAGTGTGCCATATTCATGTATTTAGGACCTCATGAAATGGATTTAAGTGAAGAAACAAAGGGTAAAATAAGTCAAACTAAACCAAAATTAAAAAAGGCCATATATTTGAAGCTTAATCCTTTGTGTTAGGAACGTAACAAACAAAATATTTCCACTCACTGCGACTTTTTATGCATTCTGTAATTTATTCAAGGGTTCTCCAGTTAAAATTACTGAGCTTCGAAACAGAGGTATAAAATGCAGATGGTGTTTAAACAGCGTCTTGAAAATGCAGACTAAACATGACATCTGAATTTTAAATAGACGAGCATCTTTCTGGCATCCTAAATTCAGATGGAGCTCCGGCGATAGCTGCACACGCTCTTGCTTTTAAAGAACTGAGGAGGAAATCTATTTATTCTGTCAAAGTTTATACCTGCAGGTGACTGGATAATAAAAACAGATTTGTGTTTTTGTTCACTGTTATGTATTCATAAAGAATCAAAATGTAGTTTTTCTCAGGATGTTATATAGTACAGCCGTGCAGAACACATTGTGTGAAGGTTGATTCAGCACTCACTGTGCTTTTCCTGTTTTTGTTTTCCTCCGTATGTTTTATGCAGTACAACTACTTCTGCATAATTTGCTATTTTAGCTGTTCATACATTAAAACCTTCAGCTCATTCAGGGGACGGGGGCTACAAGTTTTGCGATTTTTTTAATAAATGTTTAAATTTATTTACAAACATGAATGCACTTTTCAATTCCTTCAAAACATTGTTTTATTTTAAATCTGCTTCAGTGCGCCTGTTATGCTATGTTTTTAGCGTTCCATTTGCTACTTCCATCTTATCAATTTGTTACTTTCGACTTTTAGCAAATTTTGTGCTACATTTTGCTAGCATCTTGTAATAGCATTTAGCTACCATTCTGCTACTTTAAACCTTTAAAACCTAAGGGTCAAAAAGGTCAAAATCTCTGCCTGGTATTTTTTGGCTTATTTTACCTGTAAAAAGTCCAATAATTGTCCTGTGAGTAAATAATTTTGCACCTTTTTCAATAACAACTAAAATTTTCAATATCTGTCAGTTATTCAAAATTTACTGCATAATAAAATGGTGTATTATGACTTTTAAACCTTGATAGCTGCTTGCTATACTTTTAGCTAGCTGTTAGCTAAAAGCCAGGAGCTTTATGCTACTTTTAATTTGACCTTGTTTTTTTTCCTGCTAGTTTTTAATTATTGTAGCTTTGAACTTTTTATCTTCTGCTCAATTTTAGCTTTTGTTTAGTCTTTTATGAGTCTTTTAGCTATATTTTGGCTATAATTAGCTTCAAGATAGCTTTTTACTACTAATAACTAGTGGTTTCCTTTTTGTAACTTTTAGCTAAAGCTTTGCTCTGTTTACTTTTAACAACTCAGTATTATCTTTTCAGCAAAAGTCAGCAAAGTCATTTAGCTCAGCCTTCCTTCTGTCTTTGCAGAAAATACAACGTCTTTAATTTTTATTAGATGGTCCGTGTTTCTTTATAAAATGCAGAGCTGTGTTCGGTGTATCTGCTTTTATTTTCTTCATCTATCTCCCTGAGCCTGCACTATGTAGGGCAGTGGTCAGTTGTTTTAATCAATTTTCCAAACGCTGGAGCACCACAGCACTCAGGAAATCCCAGCAGGGCAGTGGGGAATAGACATAGCAATAATAAAAATACAAACTATAATCTGAATTATGCTCTAAAGAGATTAGGTCTGAATAATCCCCAGAATAAACACAAATGGGCAGGAGGGGGATGCTGGGATGGAGCTTCTCCTGTGTGTGGAAGCCTTTTTTTTTGATGGTGGGGATTTGAGCTTTGAAGGTGTTTATTCTGGGGAACCAGAGAGTATGTCTGAGGCTCAGACTCTATTAATAAAATACGATAAAATGCTGCTCAAACAAAGACTATTTTCTCTCTGTGTTATGGACGGACGCAAAGGTTTAGCGAAAATCCCTGACGGAGTTCATTTATTTCCACAGAGGATCCATCTTTTTTTTTAAAAAGCATATTCCAGCGCCAAGTGCAAAATAAAATAAGAAATGCCGAGCAGTATATGAGAGAACATTAAATTTTAAATAATGTAGAAAAAGACTGAGCAAAATGCAATTTTAATTAGCAGTGCATGTAGGTTTTCTGTTGACCTTCAGGAAATGAAATATGTGAAAAATAAAAGGCATTTTAATAAATCTGAATCTGGATAATCACATTTATTCAGTTTTACCCTTTTGATTGTGATTTAAAACAGTTTTTGGTATTTTTTTTAAGTTGTGGAGATTTTTTTGCTTGTCTCCGTGTTCCTTCAAGGAATGCTAGGCCTTTAAATATTACACTGAATAGTCAGATTTGTAGGTGTAATTTCTGTTTGTTTGCTCAGTTTGCAGCAGGTCTCTGCTGTGGCTCGCTGGGTGCTGACTCTGTGTAGAAAAAAGGGTTCAGGGATCAGAGCAGGGAAGCACCTCGAGGTCAGCAAGCAGCTTTCTGCTGAGCAGGCTTTTGTCCGGCAGCTGCGCCACTCCTGATCATAGACCGCTCCCGACCTATTCAGCAGCTCCTGTTGAGAGCAATAGAAGGGGCTCAGCCTATTGTCTGGAGCCGGAGCTGTTTGAGCTGCGGAGGAGCGCTCTGAGCTCACAAAACCTGTTACGTCTCTATAAATAGGGGCGGATTTACGAAAGTAAAAAAGAAGACGTTGAACACAATCAGGACAACTTTGGCTTTGTAACAAGGAGATGCTTGACCTCAAGTTCACTTCTCAAAATGTAAAACCACACACGCCATTGTTGCTTCTCTTAATGCACTTCAGCCTAACTTCATACACTAACAAGATGCTAAAGAATGAGTTAAAGGCCTAGCATTCAGTGAAGGAATGCATGTGTTCCACTGCCTCTGCCAGAGTTTTAAATGAAGATCATCTTATGAGCTCCAGCTGTTTTGGTCAAACTTTGAAAACAACATTATGCGTCATCTCAAGCTCAGAGGATGAGCTGTTGAGTCTAATATGATATATATACATATATATATAAAGATATAGACATTTATTTGTTTGCTAATGAGGATTTTCTGGAGTGGCCATCTTGATTTTAGATTCACCTCAAATGTTAAAGGGGGCATTGTGCAGAATCAACTTTTTGAGCTTTATGTTATGTTATTCCCTGTGTTGCTTTGACTAATTCATGCATGTTTGAGAAATCCTTGAATCTTCTGAGGCAGCCATGTGGAGCTGCCTAAATACTTGTTGATACAAAGCTCCGCCTATTTACACAAAACTCTATGTTCCTGATTTCATTTCAAAACATAGCTTCATAATAATCCATTTTTATAGTTTCTTCACAAAAAATAGCTTAACATGGACGTATGAGAGGATGACTGGGCGGTATTACTAAGCTGAAACGTCTTCTAAAAGCTGCTGTACTCGCTCCGGCTCTTCAGAAAACTTATTTTCGGGGTCCGGCGTGGGATCATTCGAGTGTAGTTCAACTGCATTCTGAGTCGCCATTTTCCAAAAAAACAATAATACATAATGTTGCTTCTTTTTTATACAACAAAATACAATGAAAAGTGCATGAAGCATTGTTGTGAAGACAAGCTGAAGTGGGAGTGTCTGAAGTAGTAGGTTCTTAAAGAGATAGAGGCCAATTTCCCAAATCAGTTGTAATGATGCTATATTTAATTTATGAGTTTCATTAAAATCTATCATGTGATTATTATTTTTTTTGCTAACAGCAGTAAACACAGCAGAAATGAAAGAAAGCTCATCCAGTGAAAGCAGTAAAACCAAAGCTTGAACAGGCATTTGTTTTACTTTAAAGCTACATTACCTGTTAGCTTTTTTAAGTTGTGCATGAAATCAGTTGAATTCAGCTGCAAGGTCACTTATTTTTCCATTTTCATTTTTATTTTCCTCTTTAGTTTTTTTTCTGAAACACACTTTAGCTTTTGGAGCTCCATTGTTAGTCTGTTGCTGTCTGGCTGTCTGCTGAGGCGGAGGTAATGAATAGTGTCCTTGTATATAAATACATAAGCGTTGTTTTTATTTTGGTTTCTTATTAAATGAAAGCATCATCATTAAGTGAAAACCATGACAGCTTAGCTCAGAGATGACAATGCATTCTTAAATCTGCGCTTTAGGATGTTTTGATCATAGCGTCATATAAGCTCTTTGTTGTTCCAAGTCTGAATGTAGTTTCATTATTTTCATGTGGTAAAACTTTACAAAAGTAGGTGATTAAGATCTTTGCTCGAAATGTTGCTTTTGTTATTGCATTGTTTTATTTTCCACTTAATTCAAATGGTTTTTCCTGATGATTCTTGTGAAACTGAGCTGAAGGTCACTTATCTGTTATTGCTAAATATGCTTTAATCAGAGTGTAAAAATGTCTCGTGGCAGCTGGCGGGACAAGAGACGAGGAGAAGCCGGGGGTGTAGACTGCATGATGAGTTTAATAATGTGATTATTATGGACCTGCTTTGACCGTCTTGCGTTGGGCGCGCAACTTGTTACACTTCTTAGTTTGTATTCCCGTGAGCGACTCCCGTCAGTTAGCCGTTTCTCTTCTGCTGCAAGTGTGTAATAAGAAGCTATAAAGACATTACGCTGCAGCAATCAGTGTCGTCGCTGGAAAGTAAGCAAGTTCCCAAAGTGCCAGCTAAGTGTCTGATCATGCACACAAAATGGCCATATCACACTCGGTAAAAAACGCCATCTGGAGGCATCAGCACTTCTATGGGCAGAATTAAGTCAAAGTGCAGCGACTTTCTCATTTACAGTGCCTCCAAAGAGCCCCCCATTATTAACTTCCCAGAATGCAAATGTGCTTTGGGCCAATTAGTGGTTAAGTCACTACCAATGTAAGCCCATAAAACGCCACCCTTTCGTGATCCTTCAACAACATGACTCATGGGTAAGACTGGAACAGCAGCCTGTAAATGTGTCACGATTATGACTTTGTGCTTAAAATGAACGGAGGAGCTTCGTATTTCATTCCCACGGTGCTGGAGTGGAGCCATGCCTGCTAGTGTCAGGACTCTTAATGAAATAAATGGACTTATCAGGCCTCTGTAAGTGGCAGGTAAAGGATGAATTCCAGGATGGATCAAAGACAATTAAACGTCTCGTTTTAGATCTCTCAACTATCAGGAGGTAATTTAAAAAGAAGAGGGTGGATCCTTTTTTTTTTTTTTGGTTTTGTTTTGTTTGTGGAGACAGACGCCCTCATCCAGGATGTCTCTGTGTAATTACACGGCACAGAAGACCTTCATTCCTCTCCTCTTCACAGGGAGAGATGAAAGACAAGAGAGACAGAGGCATGTAATCGCTGCTCTGACTGAAAGAGAAGGGAGAGGAGGTGAGGGACCCAGAGAATAGAGGGACAAAAGGATGGCGAGTGCTGGTGGGGTTTTAATAAACCTCCTCTCTGCCTCTTGTTTACACAGTCTCTCCTACCTCTCTCCCACACACACACAAACACACACAAACACACACATATAGTCCCTCTTTGACAGAGGCTTTCATTATTCTCCGAGTTGCCTCGGGACAGATGTGTAAATTGTTGTGCTAATGTTAGGCCCACTACTGAGAGCTTAAGACGGCAGGAGATTTACACACTCCACACCAACGTATAACTGTCACTCACAAAACCCGCGGCTCACAGGAGCAGAAAGACGAACGCGAAGAGCAACAGCAGTTCACGCACACACAAACATGTGCGCACGCTCGCATACACAAACTGACAAGACCGCATACCAGGGCCGGAGTGGGACTCATTTTCAGCCCTGGAGTTTGATGCCTCAGACCGGCCCACTATAGATCAAGACATATTA
>JARVGW010000001.1:21555207-21567301 GCA_031762495.1 Anablepsoides rubrolineatus | reverse complement strand
ACACACACCAACTCTTTGTCTGCTTTAAACTTACAGCTGAAATGATCAGACAGTGTAAAATACAATAATTTCCTTCAATCTAACACAATGACTGTGTTAGATGATATGATATCGATTCCCATCAAGAATATGATGACGATACAGGTCGATATTTTCATTTGGCCTTGATCATGAATCATGAACAATTCAAATTAATATATCGATATAGATCGATGTATCGTTACACCCCTAGTACCCATGGTCCCCACGAGGCTGCCTTTATCTGGACCCTGAAACCTGAACCAACACTTAATTCACACCATACCTCTAAACCTAACTGAGTGCAGGGGACCGGGAAAACATCCTTACTTCCCCAAAAATGTCCTCACTTTGTTGGTTAAAAACATATGACGGTCCTCACTCTGCAGCAAAAACAAGTACACACACACACACTCAGTTAAGAACAAGCACCAGCTTTAGCTGCTGAACTGGTTGTGAAGCTGAAGCTGAGTAACAGCAGCAAGTGAGTCAGAACAGAGACACCCAGAGTTAATGAACCCTCAGCAGTCAGCATGGCTGTCCATCTGCTTTCATAATCCTCATAAACAGCAGACCATGCAGCACGCACACACACACACACACACACAAATACCATATTGCGATCCAAAATATCCTACGTGAAGGATGAGGTCTGCATATGGGCTCTGCTTGTTTGTGTGTTGGATTGGACGTTGTGGAGGGTGGTGGGGGGTCCGATATGTCCATTATAATGCCCATGTGTCTTACTTCAGCTCACCGGCTAATCTAAGCAGAGCGATGGGAAGAGGTGAGCGCGAGGTCGGCTGTTGAGCCCATCTGGTCAGTAGCAGGTAAGAGGCTTGGAAACGCCCCCCTCCACACACACACGCACGAGAACACACACACACACACTTGATATGCATGTTTGCCCAGACACTTAAATCTAGCCTTAATTACATGCAGGTACATCTGCTACGTTATATGAGAATCTGTCCCACATGGCGCCCGTTTAAAACCATTCCTAACCCGACCAGAGGCTGACGCTCGGAAGCAGTTGACACCTGACACGTGACGCCTCGCAGCCAGAAACTAAACCAGGTTTCGTTTTGTTCAATCAGTACAGATGCCAAGACAAGAGTTGGGGAGGGGGGGTGGGGGGTTGTTTGAGCAGTGTGCTGATTGAGAGTGAGTGTCACCTCATTGTGACCCATGTAGAGGAAGGAGTGATGCTTGGGTAATGCAGTTGGTTCCCCATCAGTGTTCACTGAACACACACACACACACACACACACACACACAAACACACACAGAGAAGCCAAGATGCACTTGTCAGCCTTTGATTAAGACCTGCATCCAAGCGCGAAGAGAGAATCTTTACTCTGTGCTCGGAGGCTCCCAGTCAGAGCCTCGAGAGGAGAAAAAAAAGAATTAGGTCCTAAAGCTGAAGACGGGTGGAGGAATTAAAGAGTGGATGAGGCCAGATCTCGTTCTTTTCACTCCTCTATTTGCTATGGTTGCAATCCAAAAGTGTTTGCTCAGAAACGGGGATTATTGCAGCAACTGTGGCTGTTTGTTTGCATCTGCTTATGCTCTCAGAATGAAGCTAAATTCTGCGTATAGCAGACTTTTCCCTAAGCGCGATCTTAAAGGATCAAACCCAAGAATGGGGGATGAGAGGGAGATAAAATATAAGCTTAAAAATATAAATGAAATGCAGAGACCAGTTACAGGAAGGAAATAACAGCAAGGAAAGCTCAGAGTTGGACTACTGGACACTTGCTGACCTCTGATTAAGAGGCTGATCACTGCTCCAAACTGACAGGAACAATGAGCTTAAGAGACAAACATGATGCTTTAGCTCCACAGCAGGCGCTACATAAAGGTATCTCCTTAAGCTGCCACTGTTGGAAACTAGTTAGCGATTTAATTTTGTAACGAAGAAATGAGCTGGACACAAAGTATTGACCGAATAACTTTAGGACTAATGTGGTCTGTGACCGAGGCTAGATGTTACTATCCGGGAAATGCAAAAAAAAAAAAAAAAAAAGACGAAGCAACTAGACTTGTGTTTTGCAGCTGTAAACACTAAACAGCATGACTCAAGGTTAGTGTACTACAGTGGTGGGCACAGTTCTCCTAAAGCACTAAGAGGGGAACTAATTTCCTGATTAGTGCTTTAGGGCTTTTTTATATTTTAAAACTTATTTTGGAGCACTAACTGAGGTCTATAAATGTTAATGATCAACGTTATTTCAGCTGACAGTGAAAGCTGTCACACATTTTGTTCACATGTGTGTCACTTATCCACCAGGTGACAATATATGAACACAAATACAGCTGTGGAATATTAATGATAAGTCTTAAGGGAGCAGCCTGGTAACATGTGACTCATATTGTCTGTTGAAGAATGTTCATGGTTGACTGGGTTCTTTTAGTGCTTTAAAATTAGCTTTTGTTAAAACATTTAGTGCATTAGTGCTTTAGAATTAGGGGACCTAAATATTTGAGTTAGTGTTTTAGGGTTAGTGGAACTAATTTTTGTCTTCATTCATCCGTCACCCCTACCTCACTGATGAAAAAGTCGGACGTAATGAGACTTGACCACTCACAATACAGTTGCTTTGAAAAACATCAGTTATGTATACGATTTAGTACCGCATTCTGAAAAGGCCTGGGTCGGATTTAAAAAAATCTGATCAGACTGTCATTAAAAAAATCTGATTTGGGTTGGTTTACCTGCAGTGAATTCACACTGGAGCGTGATGGAGGTTGCATTTAAAATATAATGTGAACGTCCGCACAAAGTAAAAAAAAATGCAACTGAGTTTGAACGTAGCCTTATTCTAGGCCATTAACTTTATTTGTTTGTTCAACTATCATACCCCCCTCGTCCTCATTTGTACCTACTTTTGTCCCAACATTTGATTTATTTTACTAGAGCAGTGGTTCCCAAAGCTTAGGTCAGGACTCCGTTGGGCACTTGTTCCTACATGATCTCCAAATATCAACTTAGATTAAAAAATAATTACTTATCAGGACATATTTTCACCATAACTGTTCTTACCACCTACACAGGTTTCAGAGCCGAAACTTCTGCGACTCCCAGAAATTGAGAACCGCGGTGATTGTCAGGAGACAGTCTGGAGACTCCCCTGCGCACGATGTTCACCAACCCGTTGCCATGCAGTCGCAGCTCAGTGAGACGCTGGCTTTAACTCACACAGCAGCAGACTTCTGACACGCAGCCAGTCACATGAAATCCATCACGCCTTGCCCTCCTTCCCTTTTACGCACTCCCACATTCACAAACACATTCAATAAAAGTCATTTGAGTTGACTTAAAACCCAAAGGAGGAGAGAAAAAAGAAGAAAAAAAAAAGTAAGTTGTTTGAAAGTGCTGCTGTTGCCTAGCTGCGCGTTACACAGACAGAAAGATGCAGAATCATTTCCGTTTCTTTTCTCAGCCGGAGAGATGCACAGATATGCTCGCTACGCTCTTTTTCTCCAGGGAGGTCTGTGTGTCATTCCCTTACTTTAGACACACCAGCTGCTCAGTGTGTGTGTGTGTGTGTGTGTGCGCTAGGCAGACCAATCTCACACCGCACAAGCCCCCGGCGGCACCCACATCCACTTGCACACAGGAATGACAAAAGCCCCCCCCCCTCAACGATCCAGTCACCTCCCACATTCATAAGTACCTTAAGGACAGATGGGACCCTAATAAGCGTTACACCCAGAGAAATGGGATTTTTCACACTGTCTTCTAAAGAGTAATTCCCAAACTCTTCCAGAAAGCAAGCTTGAAAAAAACCTGATAGAGTGAGGGAGATATGGGTGACAGAGGTTGGTATATATGAGCCTATAAAGCTATTTATAAGCCTCATGAGACGATCAGGAAGCTGAAGGAGGAAGAAAAGGGAGATGGGGACAAGTGATAGCAATTTATTAATGTGGATGTGGGGGAATGCGGCTTTGTATGCCAAATTTATTAAAGAAGCAAAAAAAAAAATAAAACCCTAACTGCCTTTTCCTTCTTTTGCACATTTCCTATCCTGATGGAAAACGTGTTAATAACTCACATTGAGATCATTTCCCTTCAGTTAGCAGAGCCCGTGTGACACACAAACACACACACACACACAAACAAACACGCACAGAAAAACCAACACAAGCTGTAAGACTGGCCGTGGTCTTAAGAGAGGACTCGGCTCAACTGCCCTTTGAAGACAAAACAAGCCCCGGCTAAGAAGATGAGAGGAATCTATACGTTCTGGGGGAAAAAACAAACTTCTTTTTAGAGGAGAGCACACGCAGAGAGCTGGAGTGAAGCGCAACCAATCAAATGCTGACATTGCCTCTGATCTATGGCTGTGTGTGTCTGTTTCGGGGGGTTAAAGGGGCTGGTCTGGATCAAGCCGGACCCCCCCTGTAGAGAATTCTGATCCTATTGGTCATGATGCTCAGAGTGCTGCTGAGATCTAAAATGAAAATTCCTGCACTAACTCACTTTCTTCTTCCAAGTGACCCAGCAGGCCTGCCGATACTCTGCACACAAGTGGTACCTTTTAATCAGAGGATGCTGCCTGGTTTTGCATAAGTGTGTGTGTGTGTGTGTGTGTGGGTGGTTTGCTGTCTTTCCCCGTTTTGATGCTGCCATGCTTGTTGTGTGTCACTTTGTTAGTTTGACATTGTGTGTTTCCTTTTTATAAATAGTGATGCAACAGTAACACCTCCTTATCTTTAGCGCAGATTCAGGGTTCTTGTTGGAGATGTGTTTGTGAGTGTGTGTGTGTGTGTTCCTTTGCTGCCCCCTTTTTACCCCACACAAAGAGGCAGAAAAAAAAAGCTCTTTGGAGTGTCCTATTCATCTAAAGCACAATGGAACCCCACAGAGGTTTTCTTCCTGCTTCCCTGTCTGCTCCACCCATCTGCCCCCACAGGGCAGGATCGAAGGGCAGGGGGTACCCCGTCCTGCCAGCAAAGCCGAAACTCAGCTCCCATCTGCCACAGAAACAATCCATCCATCCATCCATCCATCCATCCATCCATCCCTTTTTAAAAGTAAGAGAAATGTTTCAACATGTTTCTACAACCACACAAAATATGAGCTCAATATCTGTAAAACCGACTGAGTTCTTGCTGTTTTTGTGTTTGCTAAATGTGATTAGCTCTGACAGCTATCCTGAATAAGGTTGACTCCAAAAGTTAATAAACTGCAGCCGTACATCTAATAATTACTTTCCGAAAGTTTTATTAAAATATATCCAGCGGTTCATGAGGATATTTTGGAAACAGACACACAAAACAGGCAGAAAGCAATATCACTTTCCTCCTGTAGCAGCGGGAAATAATGAAAATATAGGAGGTAGACGGTTCCCATCTGGTGTGACATAAGACATTTTAAACCTGATTAAATCAACCCAAAACTCTAAATACTTTAACATGCCACTGTTTTTTGTTTTTTTCACAAGAAAACAAAAAAAAGGACTGTTTTAAAGCTATATCTCAAGCTGTCTCTGCTCAAAGATTTCTTTTTGCTCTTAATTCTTCCTTCCATTCTTCACAGTCAGCTCCCTCCTCCATTTACCGCGCTGCTTTGCTCTTCCACAGAGCCCTTTTGCTGCAGATTTATAGTCCAGTCTAACATGCACAGTATTGGCAAAGCATTAAACATGTCTACTCTTAATACTGCAAGCTCTTTCCATCGATAAGAGCCTTAATAAAAACATCCCCCCTTGGTGGATTTGTGTGTCTCTCTTCACTTTCAACCCTCTGCCTCCCTCTTCGACAATATCCTTCTTTCTTAACTACTGTTTCTTCTGTTGTTGCGAGCCATACCCTGCTTTCCTCCGCTCGTTTCTTTTTTTCCCCTCCTCTCATCTCTTACCACCTCTGTCTGGTTTAATGATGCTTGAATGCCACCGCTTCAGAGTTTCCTTCTTCACTCTTTTCTCATAAAGGCTACCTAAAAGCCTTGATCAGTCTGTCTCGGGGCCCTGTTCTTTTTTTTTTTTTTTCGTGAATACTTAAAAGGTATTTATCATCTCAGTCATGTGGAAATGACGTTTTAGGAGCTCCAAAGTTATATATATTTTTTTTTTGGAGGGGGGAACTGGTTTCTAGTGTGAAATTAATTTGAAATGCCACCTTTGCATCTTTGTGCAAAGCCTAAATGCAACCTTTCTAAAAACGATGATGTCACAGAACCATTTCAAACCTAACCTACAATCTGTAGCGTGACAGTAGCATCAACAATGACAGATTATATGCTTGCATTTTCCTGCAGATGATGGCCTGACTACAGCAAAACCTTCATATGATGTATAAATTCAACAAACAGACAAGGTTGATGAACAACATTGCTTTAAATAAAACAGAGCAAAAATTTATTATAATAATAATAATAATCTAAGGCCAAAAAGGTTTTAATCCCTTTTTTAATAATAAACCAAAAATGCAAGTATAAGTTTGAAAATGTGGGGAATGGGAATAGTTTTTTGTAAACCGAGACTTATGTATAAAAAGTTTTCCTTGTTATGTTTTGAACATTGTGAGGTAATCCTGCTCCTTCAACTGTTTTTTTTTTTGCAGAAAACTGAGCCTGAAATCATCCAATATGTTTATGTCTTTAAACTGACAGGAGTCCTATCAGCACTGCTGTGGTCCTGAAGTTTTAAAATGTACTCATTGCAAAAAATTACAAATAAGTTTGAAAGAAAAATGGTTATTTAGTATTACATGAAATATTGCAGAAAGTGTTTAATTCAGTAGTTGAAATGCAGGTGGAAACGTGGAACTGACAGTTCCAACAATAAACTGTACAGAATACAGAGTTATAGAAAGTACTTGAAAAATAACTAAGTAAAAGTAAAAATACCTGAACAGAAAATGACTTTGGTGAAAATGAATTTCCGTGATAAAAAGTATTTAAGTAAAACTCATAAAACCGGAGGCGTTACATTAGTAGTAGTAGTAAAGTAAAGAAGTATCATTTTTATGTTTTGAACGTAACAAATGTACTTTGCAACGATACACCTCTGCTGTATAATACAGCATACAGTGTATTGTTTGTTTAAACCCTGACTTGTGCATGCTTTAGATCTTGTTTCCTGTTTTTGGTGTGTGGTCCTGGAGTTACAGCGCCACAAACAGGCCTGGCATAGTTACTACAACATTTTGTGTTGTTTTCTGCATTTCCATTGGGATAAAACCAGATTCCAAAATAAAACAAAACTTTCCATATAGACAGGGCCTCAGTGCGTTGCTTACAGATTCATTTCCCTTCCGGCTCATTTTCTTTTTGTCTCCTTTACGTTCAGATGGATAGCGTTACTCTTAAGTAACACTTTTTTTTTTTTCATTTTAGTTCATCTGTTGTAGCTCCCAGCCTGCTTTCCTGAACTGAACCATAAATGCATCTTCCTCCCCTAAAATCCTTCACTACTTACTGTAGTCGTCCGTATCGGTTACTATAAAGAGCTCAGCAGCTGTTCCCCTCCCACTTCTGTCTCTTTTGCCATCTCAGATGTCAAGAATTTGAGCATCATAAGCACATTTTAAATATTAACAAAGACCACTTTGCACGTATGAATAATACAGCAGGGAGGGCTGTGGCTGCCCAGCGATCCCATCCCCTGCCGTCTGCCGGCCATAAAACTAATGCACTGCCCCGGGACGGAGCGCGGCCCGGCCCAGCCCGGCCCGACCCACTTGTGTGTGAGCAGAACCAGTCTGTCTGTCTCAAACCACCTGCCTAAAAACCTCTGCAGATGCAACAGCCTGGCAGCACTTTTGTTTTGACTGTGTGTTTCAGAGACACTCAAATCTAATCTGACATCTCAATCTGTTGAGTGTCTTTGAAGCCAAATCTACTTAGGTGTTTGCTTGAGGTTAGCTCAGATGTCACATTCCTTTCTTTACATGTAGCTAAAAAACGCACTCCGCGGCCAGGAAGAAGCTGCTGGTCGCTCTGTAGAGCACGGATCTAACATCGTATCATTGCCTTTGTCTGTTAGCAAAATATCTCAAACATCTACACATTTTTTTAAAATGTTGATCATCAAAACTCATTGACTTTTTAAGTCAACAAGATTCAAGATGGACGTCACAGCTGATCAACTTTAGCCGACACGACGACGTTTAAACTTGGTCATTTTTACAGATTTTAAAGCCAAAGCTTCATGTGGCTGTAGCTGAAAGTTGTTCTCAACCCATACTGTGAGTGTTAACACAATGTCCAAGGTGTTTGTTTAAAATTTGTGCACCAACTTTTGGAGTCAACCCTGTCTGTTAGCAAAACATCTCATGAACCATTGAATGGATTTTGATGAAACGCCCAGAGAGTAATCATTGGATGTATATATACAAATGATTAACTTTTGGAGTCAACCTGACTCAGGATAATTGCTGCATCTAACTGTTCTTTTGAAACACGAAAATGGCTACAACTTAGTCTGTTTAAACAATAATAAGCCAATATTTGGTGTAATAGTAGCTGAGAGTCATCCCCAACACATGCTATGAGAATTAACAAACATTAAGTCTTATTTTTTCTTATTGTTGCACAAATGCAACTAGCAATATTCAATTTCTTCAGGAAAATTCAATTTCATTTTGAAGGTTTTTAGATGGAGACACTTCTCAGATTCTCAGTCCTAACACAAAAAAGATGACACACTCTGCACAACTTCTTTTTTCTTTAATGTTTTCTTTTCATAACAGCATCGATCATGACCTGGTAGTCTGACAGCTGGCTCCTGGCTCTGTCCTTCACAAACATCTTACTTCAGTCCGACTCCTAATTCTAATGAAGCCATTAATAACGGCACACAAACTGCAAGAAGAGAGGATTGCAGGAAAGTAACTCGAGACAAGTGTTCCAGGCATTCCAGGTAATTAATGTATATGTCAACACAGGGGGGAAAAAGAAAAGCAAAAAAGCAGAAAGCTCAGCAACACAGGTAGGAAGTGAGACGGGATCGAGGAGGAGGACGACGCGGCAAAGGAAACATTTACACACCGCGAGGGAAGATAAATGCAATCTGTCTGTCCCATCGCTTCTTCCATAAATTTATCTCTGCCTTCCTGTCTCCCAGACAGAAACTTTACTGTTCTCTCCTCCTGCAGCCGCTCCTCCCCACAACTGCGTTTTATCAACATTTCTGAATTCTCATGAAAGGATTTCTGAGCAATTTTAATAAACGTAAGCTGCTTTTCTGCTCCGCCTGTTCAAGAGAATAACACACGAGGACCTTGGGAGGCGTAGGCGTTTGGAGGAGGGGGGCACTTATTGGCCCTCATAGAAATGGCAACATTCTTGGCAGACAGTCAGTGTATCTAGAAAGATTCCTTCTATCATTGAGGAAGTAAAATGGAGTTCTTCACCAGAGGATCAGATTTGTGTTTTGGAGTTCTGCTCCCTGCGTTGTTCTTTTTTTAAATTTATTTAACCAAATGTAAACCAAGCTTAACCCACTAAAGCCTCTGATTTCTGTCTCGTTTTGGGGTTCTGGTCAGACATTTCTGTACTTGCCTTCAAACACTGGAAGTAGAACAGAAGAATAAATAATAAAAGTTGGAACCTGCTGACCAGAACGTGCCAGACACGAGCGAACGTTGGTTCTTATAAACACCTCCACTGATTGAGTTCTGTGTCTCAGAATGCAACTTTTCCACTTTAATATAATAAAAATACACAACTATGGACCGATACAAGTTTCTCTTTAGAAATGAGGGCAGATGGCTCATTTTTTTTTGGTCGATATGTACATTTTATTTAACAAAATACAACTATAATTGCTCAATTTAAATAAACACATCTAACAACCCTTATAAGAACTTATACACTTTATTTTTTAGCTGGAATGCTCTATATCTTAAACTGTGCTTGTTACATCTTTGAACAGGATCCGCTGATTAAAACTCATTCTTTTGCACTATAGTATAATAAATTGTGCCAATAAAGTTCTGAAACTGTTCAAAAAACATTAATTACCCTAAGAAATAAAAAGCAGGTATTGTGAGAATCAATAAGTTTATATTAAATATAATTCTAGGTCAAAATAAGCAGATTAAGCTGTAATAAAGGCAGCTAAAATTTGCCAACTTATTTTACTGCATAATATTGTCCCATATGCTTACCTTAATCTTTTGAGTTGTTTGAACTATTTGATAAGAACTTTATTTTTAAAGTTTATAGTGAAGTAAATGTAACAGTCTCATGTTTTTAGAGTGCATCCTCACCAGTTCTGTGTTTTATTGAGAAACAGCATCTTCCCCTTAAACTTTGTCATGTCTCATTTCAACATCATGGCTTTTCTGTGCCGGAGAGGCCAGGGAGGCACGGAGCAAAGCCTTAATTACTCCCTGCGCACCAGGGGACTTTGATTTTTCCGCTCCAAGTAGAACAGAGAAGTCTGAGCTCAGATTTACTGTAAGACTCAGGACTTTGCTTTTGCTGTGTGGTGAAAAAAACAGAGTGCAGGTCAGCACGCGACCCCAGACTCCTGTTGTCCTCCTCTTTAAGATGATTTAAAGGTAACTTCTTGAGTAAAAAGAAATATTAAAAATGTGGGTGTGTTTGTTTTCATCGAGATGACAGTTTAATAATAAAACTTACCGGTAGCAGACACGAGCCATACCCGAACCAGGAGGAGGAGAACCCGAGGACCGACAACTTGAGCGCGCCGCATCCGAGGAGAGCGCATCTTTCCCAGCTACGCCGTTTGGGAACGGCTCCGGCTGTCCACAGCAAGGTTCTCCTGCCCGACACCGACACCGACCCCGGAGGGTTTGGAGTTCATTAACTGAGGGGGGGAGAATTGAGCGCTTCAGCAATCAGTGACTCTCTTGTCCTCCGGCACAAACGGCACATCCATCACCAAAACTGCGCGTCTGAAGGGGATCTTTTACTCCGTTCCGGGTCAAAGTTTTTACAGGTCCTATTTCAATCTGGCCGTACAGTTCCAAGCGGATTTGCTTCCCTGCTTTTTAACTGAAAGAGTCGAAAGTCGCAAAAAGGCGCACCGAGAACTTTGACGCGTCTCCGATTGACGCAAAAATACATCAAAACAGAAGATCCATCCAGCTCCCAGGAAACAAAAAAAGTTGCTTTGCCGCGGGTAGAAGCTGTCAAGCAGGGGACAAAAAAAATCCCCCCTCAATAAAACCCAAAGACTAAAGTCCAGAGTTTGTTCTGGACCCCCACGCGTCTCGCCTCGTCCGGGTCAGCAAGGTGTAAACATGAACACGGGGAGCTCCGGACTACCAGTCCCCGCCCGGCCAATCATAGATCATCCTCCTCCTCCTCCTCTGAAGGCTGAACAAGTGAAGCTACAACAGCAGCAGAAGAGGAGGGAGGAAGAGGAGGGAGGAAGAGGAGGAGGAGGAGGAGGGAGGGGAGAGACGGAAAACCCGGACTGCAGGGCGCCAAATCCGCGCCGGATTCACCAACCATCCATCTGTCGGTTTATTGGTTTAAAAAACAATAACTTTTCCTTCTAAATATTTAAATAATTCCTGATTATAAAAGACACCCAGTGCGCTGAGAGCTGCTGTTTCCTGTCAGTCCGTCCTTTGGCCCCTTCCTCGGGTCAAACTTTACCCCCAGTGGCCACAAGAGAGCAGCCTCTCATAAATGAGCCCATCTGCCGAGAGGACGAGGGGGTGACTGGATCTCCTGCAGCTCACTTCACTCTGAAAGTCCTTTCTGAGGATGATGCGTCTAACAGTGGTTGGTAATACAGGGGATGAAGGATGAAGAGGTTTTATTTTGACTTTATGCCACCTAAAGCTGAAGATGGACTTTAAACTCCATCAGGGGATGATAAACCAGTGATCGTCTTTCCCACCTTTTCTAAAGGAGTCCAACCATAAACTTAGCTCAAAAAGTAAGGAAATTTGTGTTTGGTCTTTGTTGTAACAACGCTTCTTGGCAATAAATCCTATAGCATTGGAAAGTCTATTAATTTCCCTTTTAAGTGGTGCCACATTTGTAAGGAACATGCATTTGTGGGATGAGCAGAGCTGTGCATGTGGGTTGCCCTGTTCCAGGTATGACATGTCGTTACAACAAATAAATAACCTACCAAACACAAAT
>JARVGW010000001.1:21065350-21097941 GCA_031762495.1 Anablepsoides rubrolineatus | reverse complement strand
AACACACTCTATATATATATATATATATATATATATATATATATATATATATATATATATACACACACACTTTTTTTTGTTATTTTTTGCTAGTATTTGGTTATATTTAACTGGCTATTTGCTACGTTTAGCTAGTGTTTAGATACTTTAATATATATATATATATATATATATATATATATATATATATACACACACACACTTTTTTTTGTTATTTTTTGCTAGTATTTGGTTATATTTCACTGGCTATTTGCTACGTTTAGCTAGTGTTTAGATACATTAAGTTGTATTTATTTATTCTTTGCTACACTTAGCTGGTGTTAAGCTACAAATAGTTCAAATGTTTTAACCAGCATATACTTTTAGCTTTTATCCAACATTTTGCTTTTTGTTTTCAGCTAATAATTTGTCCTTTTTTCTCAGTAAGCTTAAGAAAAGTCATTTAGCACTCCACGCTCACTGTTTCTGCAGAAATGTTATTTTTCTTGTTGTTTACTTTATTTCAACCTAATTTGACAGAAACTTGGTGGTCATGTCTCAGTTCAACTCTACTGAATTCAGTCTCATGTTGTCTTATAGAAAAGTGGTGAAGCCACCCAATTTGTGCACAATAGGACAACAGTGAATGACTGCAATTACAACTGCTAACATCTCCAGCGTTATTGTTTTCCATGGTACACTGCACAAAAACAGGGAGCAGTGGTTATTGCACAGACAAAAAATGAAACACCCTGCTGCAAGCATAGATTGGTTTGAACATACAAAGAAGCACTAATTCTGAAATGGGCCATGAAATACTGTAGATTATTGCTGGTCACAGAGAGGAGTTAATCAGCTCGCCAAATGAGTGATGAGACGAGCCGAGGAGAGGACTCCCCCTCGCTCTCCCCATTATCTGATGACGTGCAGAGAGGCTACCTAGAGCGAGCACACAGACTTCATGCCTGTGCTGTGGGCTGAGGCTCGTGCTGGGCGCCCCGCGCGCATCAGATAATTGGTAGAGCACCCCCACATGAAGCTCTGTGCCAAGGGGACGGCATGCAGAGAAAAACACACAACTTCAGCAGATGGTTTGCCTGATGAACAAACAGCATGCGGATGGATGCGGAGCACTAGAAAGAATCCAGGGCTTACTCACAATATAGGAAAAGCACTAGTCAGACAGGAAGAATAAACGTGTTTGAATGTGTCTGAGCACATCCTGAGTGACATACAATGCAACGAAAGTGGAAAGATCTAAGGCTGACTGACAGCTGATTTGTTCATTATCACACAACATTGGTTTCCATCAGTATTTCCAAACAATCCAAGGTGTCAGGAAATCAAAAGGCAGTCGAGCAGCCGCGCAGGGAAGAGAAAAACAAATATGTCACGGTAATGACACGATACAATATATTGGGCCTTTGATGACACAATAAACAAGCAAACTGAGCAAAAGAATGTACCGAGATGGCAACAATGGCAAAGAGGATATCATTACAGTACCTCGGTTGCTTTATTTCACAGCATTGGACAAAAGAAACAAAATAAGAGAGCTGAATCAATGTGACAGGGTTAATGACTGTTTCTCTCTTCTAAACTCTGGCTGTGGAGCAGCTGGGCCTCAGGGAGCCCAGGTGACAGCTACACTTTCTGTCATACCCAGCCAGTCACACACCATCACTTCACCTCACTTCATCGCCACGATGCCCTGGCATCTCCTGCTTTGACATTAGCATGCAGCCTCTGCAGCTCAGCTCTTCACCTGCAGGCCTCGCAGGATCCCAGCAGGCTTAAATTTAAACCAGCTGATTCCTAACACCCCCATCAGTCTGTTGATGAAGTAACAAGAAGATCTGTGTAAACCAACACTTAGTGTCTTGGTTTATTTCATACTGATAAAATATTTTAGTGTACCAACGCTAATGTTAAAATGACAAAAATGATGATGTTTTCCCATTTTTCCAACATGTGTGTGGATATTAAATATGCATCTATTTTTTTTTATTTACCTTTAGTGACTTTTATTTAGGTAAGAGAAACCTGTACCACACATGCTGTAACATAATATAATAATTCATAATATGGCTACAAAGTCATAAAACTATGAGATTTATTCAACATTCTTTTATTTACCAATATTCCAATTAAACAGATTTCTGTAATATTTTTCTAAATTACAATTAGGTACCCTATAAATAATTAGCATCTACATCTACTTAAGCATTTTAGATCAATACTTTAATGAGCAGTGTTTTATTTTACATTAAAGTGAATCAATCCCATTAGTTCCAAGAAAAAAACACATTTGAATAAAATACACTTTTCAATGGTCATACTTTTTCTTAATAAAAGAGCCGTTTTGACAATAAATAATATTAGGAAAGCTGAATCAAATTTAAAATGAATGTCAGTATTTTGTAAAATAGTGCCTAAAAATCCCTTTTGAGTTTTTTGCTTCTCTAATTTAAAACCGTGAGTTTGCCTGAAAGTTTTTGGCAATGTTTCCAACTGACTGCGCATTAATGACACAGAAAGGAAAATGTGCAGTAAGTAGGTTAGTGTGTGAATAAACCCCATGTGAGAGTGTTTGACCACACTTTGGAAAAGTTGCTGATTTAGAGCAAAAGGCCATCTGTGCCGTTTGCTTTGACCTTCATGGGATGTGACTGTGACAGTGAGGAATTCCCTCTGGTTGTGATTTTTCTTTTTTAGCAATGCTTCTCTTTGATTATGATAATGTTGGTTTTTTTTGTACATATGTGACAGATGTAAATAATTACTACAGTTTTTGGGAATTTAATGTGTTTATTTTGTATAAAAGTTGTTGATCTTTAGATATAAAGACTGACTGAATGAAGCATGTCTTGTTTGGCAGAGGTTTTGTCATCACAGAGAGGATGACCTTGTTTACTCCTCTGTGCCCTGGTCACAGCACTTTCAATCCAGCTTCAACTGCTCAGGTACATAAAGTACCAACACCTAAAGCCAGTGGTCACTCCCAACAATATCCAAACAAATAACCTTCCTGCTGTCGCTAATTTACAACTATCTGACAGAACTTCCTGCTCCAGAATATTCACAACACAACTCAGAAAGAATATCCCCACGTTTTACCTTTTATCTTTCAGAGCAGAGCTCATTTCTTTGAAACATGAAAGAATTAGCATAATGTCGTTGCATCTAATTGACTAGTTGGTGTTTAATACGAGCCATTTAATTAATACGGTCTGTGTTAATTCTGCACAGGAGAAGTTAAAGGTAAAAAACTGGTAGCAAGTGTGGCGACATTGCCCCAATTTCCACCACATGCTCCAGAGTTTGTTCTGCCTGAGGAGCCTGTTTCTCTGCTCTTCTTCCCTTCAGAAGGCGAGGGCACAGCTTTCTACCAGAGTGAGTGTTTTAAAGGTGGTGGGCTGAAGAGTTCCCAGCTGAGCTGCTGCCATGTTGCCCTGGGCTCAGCAGCAGCACCAAGTTGGTCTCTTGATCATTTTTATAGAAATGTGTCTACTTGGCTGAAGCTGAACATGCTACTCATGGCTAACTGTGTGAATGCTGATTCAACATTTACGCTATTGTTTTCCTTTTTTGAGTTTTCTGTACTTTTTTGCAGTCTAACTACTTCTTCATACTCATTCATACATTAACACGCTCAGCTCATTTAGGGCTGCTGGTTTAGTAACTTATTTTTTCTTTTGTTAAACCTTTCACCATACATGGAGATCTCTTCAGTACAGTGGAGTGTTAGGACCACACTGCAAGATTTTCTTTTTAATTATGAGAATAAAGTCAAAATAATATGAGAAAAAATCTCATAATAGTACCAGAAGAAAGTCCTAATCTTACATGACATGTCCATTTTCTGTTCCTGTGTTGGCTCACTCCTGCTGTGGACAGACTCTGTGTATGTCATGGTGTTTAAGAAGTAGCCAGTGATTACTTTTAGGTAAATGTCAGTATAATATGCTTCCATCCACATTATGTGACGACAATATGTCAATGCAGCCATTAACTGCAATGCTTGTGTTAAATAACCAAGAAGATGCTCAACAATCCTTATTTTAACACAGTGATAAGACTGCTTTTTTGTGTAGGAGTTCTTACAATAATACAGCTATATTCTCATAATATTCTGTGTTATGTTATCATATCATGACTTTATTCTCTATATTTTGATTTTATTCTCATAACATTACTATTTTTATTCTTATACCTTTATTGTCATAGTATCACGACTATTCTCATATTTTGGCTCTATTCTCATAATGTTTTTGACTTTATTCTAATAACATTACAACTTTATTCTTGTTATCTTACAATTTTATTTCCATAGTATTACAACTTTATTCTTGTAAAAATATGACTTTATTCTCATAGTAAAAAAATTTTTTTTTGAAGTGCGGCCTTAAAACTCCTTTAAAACATTGTTCATTTAAAATCTGCTTCAACAAACTTGTTTTTTTTTTGTCTTTTTATGATATTTAGTGTTAGTATTTACTTTTGGCTTCTTTTTGATCTTTTGATGCTGCAGCTTTCTGTTTTTACTATATTAGTTTGACTTATTTTAGCATTCAGTGAGCCATTTTTTACTTTTAGCTTTTAGTTGCATTTTGCTACATTTAGTTGCCTTTTTGTTTTAACTAGATTTTTGCTTCTTTTAGCAAGTGTTCTGCTGTTTTTAGCTTTAACGCCTCACTTTCAGCTTCTTCAACAAATTTCAGCAAAGACACTCAGCGCTCACACTGCATTTTTACAGAGAAAGCAGTTTCTCCAACATTACCACAGAGTAGTTTATCATCAGTGGCTCAAACCCTGAAGCACTTAACCTTTCACACTCCATTAGTCTAACTAGTCACACACAGTATGCAGTAGCTGGTATATCATGGAGCCTTTAGCAAACATAGAAATAATTCGGCAATGTTTAAAAACTAAAATCTTTCATAACAGAAAACAAACATTCTGTGAAAAGATGGATAAACTGAATCTCTAAGTGCTTCCTAGAATATTAGGTTTGAAATGGACTCTGTTTGTGTATAAATGTTTTACAGCTATTGAGTGTTGGGCAATTACTGCTGCTCCAGTGACAGGGCCATCCTGTTTGAGTGAAATAACTTTAGTTTAAAAACATCTACTGTTTGGACCTAATATTGTCATGATTTGATGTGATAGGATGTAACCCTAAACAGTGACCGGAGTAAATCATATCATGGATTTTAAAGTGAAAACTTCAGTGTTTTATTCCATCGCTGGAAGATGAGATAAAAATAATTGTATTTGTGTTAACTGTGGTGATCCCTTCTCTTTATCTTCACAAAATAAATTCATAAAACTCATATTCTTTTTATTTCTATACTGTTTGTCAGTTTAAATATTACATTTAACGAGACATAAAGTGTTATAGGGGGCCGGTTTTGGCAGTTGTGTTTTTCTGTTCATCTAGGTGAAAAGAGAAAAACAAGTGTATCCTGTCAATTACTGTGGGTGATGTGTGTCTTTGCTTCATGAGACTTTTGTCGGGGGCAGCGAGTGGTCTGTCACCTGTCACTCCGTTACACCGTATTGCTGTGATTAAGAACTTGATGTTGCTCTGATCCAGTTTTCAGCAGTAATGTGGGAGGCTGACTGAACAGATACTCCAGCTCCGGGAGCAATGTATCAGCTGATGGAGTGGTTCAGCTCCCTGGGCACTTGATCTGACATTATATTAACACCCTTTGCAGAGCACGGAGATTGGTAAACAGGAAAACAGCAACAGTGCTAAATTAAACTCTTTGGTCAAATCCCACTGAATATAATGACATTCACAGAAAGCTACGTTTACTGTGACGAAGGTGGGAGACTAGATTTCAAATCACATTTGTCACTCTTGACATTCAGCTCAAAGGCTGACTTCTATATGCATATCCTTTTGCTTATTTTTCTTTTTCCCCCGACTAAATTCTTTGAAGTTGGAATGAAAGGCAAACTGTCTTTTTGTCGAAGCAGTTGTATGACATGAAATCATTTGGGAGCGTTGTCTACAGGCGTGCTGTGTGTCAGCTTGAAGAGAGCTAACTGGTAAACCTCCACCGCATCTGATGAAAGAGTGTGGAGATGCTGCACGCTCCATTCTAAACAGGGCTTCACACACTAAATATCAATGAAAATAAAGAAAAGATAAATAAATGTTGTGACATTCACCTCAGTCCAAGTTTGTTTTAATTGCTGTATAAGTACTGCTTTTGCCATTTGAACAAATAGTCTAAAAATATAGATTTTGTGTGATAACACACAAGTAGGCAACAAGCTCTTGAGATTTTCTAGTCTTTTCTAAATAAAACGAGAAACACTTTTTCATGCCAAGTTAGAAGCTGTGCTGGGAAAGTAATTTTCTGTTGATATAATGTATTTTCTTTTTTTTTTCACAACTGATTGAGGTTCTTAAAGTCCAACTAATACCAGGAGAGTAAACTCAAATCCCAGATCATGTGAAAAAGAGAGGTCATTGAGGCTGGAAACAAAGAATCTGGAAGTTTAAACACTGTTTTATCATCAAAGCACATTAAAGCCAAAGAAGACAAAATGCTGGGATTTTAAATACAAAATTATACATTTCAATAAAACTGAAGGATTATATTTTTTTCTATCTATATTTTTTATATGAATGATAGATTTTTGCATCCATCCTGGATCCCATTCGATTAAATCTTTGATGCAAACCAAATCCTGTGAACTGCTTGACTACAGCAAGCTGCTTCTTCTCCTCTGAAGTCAATAATAGTAAAGTTATAAGGCTGGTCTAAAAGAAGGTCAGCAGAGGGGGAAGCAGTTCTGCACTGATTAGAAAATAAGAAGCTTTTTTCCAGAAGTTTGATTGGTGGTGGAGTTGTGCAATCTATATAGTTCCTGGTTGCGTTCTAAAGGTGTATTCTTCACTCTAATAAAACAACTTCCAGGTGAGTTTTCTTTGCACTCAATCTTTTACTGTTACAGGTAACAATAAAGGACAAGACAAGAGCAGGCCTGCAGGTTTAGCTGACAAGCTAGCCATCTTCTCTTTATCTTGGTCTCACCTGTGTCATGGACAGTTCAATCCATCCAGCTCCTCCTGGCTTTCCACAGTGACATTCGATTAGTGGCCCAATTACAAAGGCATTGCTTTAAGGCCACTTTTTTCAACTTGTGTCAGGGAGAAAGACCACGACACAGGCAAAGGAAATTCAGGACCAATGAGCTGGTCGTAAATAACAATGGAGCCGGTGCCAGGTTGAGATTCAGTAAAAAGTATTTTCACTAGGGTTTGCTTCAAAAATCTGTACAGCTGGAAGTGATCAGGAATGATTGTAAAAAGCATAGATTCACAAGTATATTTTGTATAAAATACGTAATATTTTCTTAGGTTCTGCAACAATCTTCCTCTCGACAACTTCATGTATTGACTCTGATGTTTCAGCTTGAACCTGCAGGTGGAGCTCAGTAGCAGAATATTTTTGGACTCTTGGATTTCCTTTGTAAGGCATCATTATGACAATGTGTTTTGAGCTGGTTTGATAAGTTAGATACAACGGAAGCACACATCGAGACAGGTGTGACAAAACGATTTATAATTGGTCAGTAAGTGCCCAGATGGGACCATATTTTAGAATTACTTATTCAAATGTTTCCAGTGTTTAGTGTCTGTCCTGATTGACTGAGGTATTCAGGTCATCAGCTGCAGATAAAGCCTGTGTCACACGGAAAGACAATCATGCCAATTTTTGCCCTTCCGACAATCTTAAGGAAGTTCAGATTACCGTGATAGCTCTAAAGATAATCATAGCAGATATTCCTGCCGTGGGTGGTGAGTTAAGACTGATCTAGTCGGCTCGGAAGGACGGCGGGACGGCTCTGACCTCAAATCGGGGAAATTCAACATGTTTGATTTTTTGACCCAATATCAAACCGTGTGTGGCATTCACCTGAGAACAAATGAGCTCGCAGCCTGTTGAATGGGTAGCCAATCAGAAAGTGAGGTGACACAAACAGGGAGGGGATTCCAAAATACAGAAGACAAAAAAACTGTCAAGACTCAGCAGAAACTCAGCTGGATGTTAAAAGTCCCAGAATTGTTTTTCCTCTGGTAAAAATAGTCCACAAACAATCAATATTGTTTCTTCCTTGTCGCAAATATTTATTTACTCTGAACTCATATCTCTCTGGAGGTCACATGAGATTTTTCATCTGACATCTGAATTCTCACAAGATTTCAGGAAGTTTTGCGTGATTTAATATCTGACATCTGAATGTTCATGAATGAAATATCTTTCCATGTGTGGTGTGTTGTGTCTTGTAGTGTGGCTGTACACCACACACTGTAGAACCAAACTTGGTATATCTATGATTTTTCATCCTCACGTGTGGTGTCTCTGACTTTGAAAATCGGTGGAATGTTTTAAAATCTTGCAGTGTGACAAAGCCTTAAGTGTCAGGTTAGATGCTTTCTAGAAATGTTAGAATAGCAAGAGCTTATAGTGTTAGCTTTGTGCTTGTTTGTTCATCAGCAATGTAATTATTTGGTAATTTGTGTTTGTAAGTATACATTTGTATTAGTATGTAACTTAAAGCAAAGACATGAAGGTTACAAAGGGAAACACATGTTTGATTCTGGAAACATGGTCCAAACTTTGCTTTGTGAAGAATGAGACAAAAAAAATAAAAAAATCCATGTTTAGGCAACGCTTTGAGGTCAAAATAAAAGCTGAATTAGATTTTTCTTGGAAGTCACCTGACATCAACACTACTGAACATTAACAGGGTCAGTTGAATGAGAAAGCCTAACATTCTTGACATCCAGTATCATTGGAATCAGGGCTGCATGATATTAGAAAATATTGTGATGACGATATCAGGTGCAATGTTTTTCTTTCCTCACTTTCTAATCTTACTTACTTTGAACATTTTTGGCAATGTCATTTGTGTCTGGTGTGAGCTTTTGCTGCTGTGAGATTCTGTCCTACTGTCTAAATATTGCATTAGAATGAAAAATAAAACTTCATAACCCTTCAAATACAATGTTTACCAATTATTGCACTCCAAGCAATCCTTTGCAATATAAATATTGCACGCACTGATATTGCAATGACAATATATTGTGCAGCCCTAACTGGAAAGTTGTCAGAATATACTGGATAACATGAAACACTGTGTTTGAGCAATAAAAACGGGCACACGAAAGATATTCTGAAATGTCTGTATATTGAACAGAAGCTGCTTCCTCCTATTTCTCACATTGTGAGAGAAGGGCAAAAAATGAATCCACTGATTTCTGGTGAAATAAGTAGTCAATCAATAGCAGATGTTCCATCCTTTAAGACTCAACACACAGATGCTGCTACTGAAACGATGCCACCTCATTCATGTAAAACATTTCCTCTCATGGCTGTAAAGATTTGTTTTCAAAGAGAGCAACTACCTAAAATTGACTGGATCTTTTTCTTTTAACAACTCAATTAGTCAGGCAACAGCAGCCAGAAAAAAAAGAAAAATAATTCTTACTTGCACTAAGTGTTCTGTAGTCATTGTATTTTTGTGAGGCCCATCACGGAGGGCGCTATGCTTTCGTCATGCTTTGTGAAAAAGCAACATGGTGGAAAAAAGGGGGCTGTGTAAGATCACTTTTACATGTACTCACAGATACCCACACTCCTCAGTTTCTCACCAAATTTGCAGGGATGTAATTTAGCATATGCTCCAGCTATGGCCGGGCATGTGAACAGGTGGAGGAGAAGATGGTGTGAATGGCTCGATACGCAGCATGACAGGGGTGGCACCTTCTGTCACGGTCTTGGGAAAGAACTTGAGCCCGATCGTTCTCGTGGCCGCTGCTGATTTCAAGGGCCGAGTTATTAAGAGGCAGGGACTGGTTAATCATGCAGCTTTAATCTGATTGAGCTCCACTGGATCCATCTTCCAGAACTGCTTGGTCCTCGAGTACAACAGAGCACCGAGAGTCTTGTGTTAATGTTCATTTATAAAAGTCTGATTACATAATTCCCATTTCTTTCTTCTTTAAAAGTGAATGTTTAGTAATAATTAACATGTATTTTGCAATTATTCTAATACTTTTACTAATTAGGCCCAGTGACCAGGCAGGACGTTTTCTGATGTGAAAAACTAGCAAGAAAAGCTTTGCTGAAGGCAGGATTATCTCATGAGAACTCCAGCATTCTGCGACATGACGGAAGACTCGTAAGAAGCAGGGGAACTGATCTTTGTCAACGGCAGCCACTTCTAATTGTGTAGCGGACCAGATTAAGCGATACTGGAGGGTCTACATGGGGAGCCCCTTGTGCACTGTGGGACAGTACCTCAGGCTCTCATGGAGTGACAAGAGCTAACACACAGTTTTGCATCATACTCTGAATAATGCAAATCCTGCCACCCCTCCACATAACGAGACTCGGGTGGTTTCACACAGCATCATCTGCAACACTGACAAATCCCAGCGTGACGCAAATTAAAACGGTGTATGAGATTATTTTCACTATAGTGTACCACCTCTGAGAATTATGCATCAATAAATTTAGCTGAACTTTGAGCGACTGATAAATGCTTGCTGGCACAGATCCTCAGTTTAGTTTTAAAACACACACACGTTCTTTTTATGTTTTTAGAACGCTAGTCCCAGAATCCCAGCAGCAGGTCCAAAAAGACCGTTTCTGGTCTTGGTCACTTCTGAGGTCTGGGCCCCCAGGCCTCATTCATCACAGCTGCTTCTGTCTGGAGCTCTGTCTTAGTGAAGACGTTTTTTTTTTTTTTTTTTTTACCCTTTTTTGCAGACTCTGCATACTAAGTTGCCCTAGGGAAGCAGAGGCAAAGATGGACACACTGGTCGGGGCATGGTGGCAAACACACTTCAAGCTGTCCAGTCGGGGTTAGTCTCTCTGACAGCACAGCCTTGACATAGAAACCCTGCAGATCACAAACTGCACATCTGGCTGTAGTCAGGGTCAGAGAGAGTATTGCCAGTGGAGCCAGTCACACTCTATAAATGAATACCACTCATACTGCTCCTGCTGAAAAAAAAAAAAGATTGCAGAGTAAATATTGAAGTATAATATTAGACAGCTACCTTTAAGAGATCAAGTTGTTTTACATTATTCTCCAATGGTAGATATGTCTGAGAATATTCAATTTTACTGCTAAATTTGCGCCGAGCCTCTTCCTACGTTGCACACATGAGCTGTGGGCAGCGGGTAAACATAACAAAGATGATGTATTGTTTTGGACAGCAATTCCAGCTCCTCTCCATCTCCCTTAGGGGTAAATGCAAAGCCTTAGCCTCACTGCGGTGACTCACCCAAGGCCATTTTTACACTTCGACACCTTGGCCTGATGAGACAAACCGTGCATGATAATTACGTGTGACTCAACAAGCTACAGGCGCACCGTTAAAGCAAGCACAGTGCTTCTGCATGACTGTTAGTGCAACTGTGTTAATGTGTCTGTCATTACTCAATTCCCCATTAGCTGGTCGCTTAGATCTTTGACCCCAGAAATAGGCATGGCAATGACAAACTTGGTGGCTCCGGTATTAATAAAGTATGAAAAAAGGCAGCGTTTGAATGTAATTATTAGTCTAATGTATTAGATGTGATCACACGGGCTCTTCGGTGATGAGGAAATCATGTCTTGTAAGACTCCACACTGATAATTACAATGACATTAACCTCTGCCTTTTTTCATTCAAGACCTCATAACAATTCATCTCAGGTCGTGGACCTCTTAAAACATTTTTTTCACCCTGGTTTTTCCAGGGTGGTGAAATCATGGACAGAAATCAGGCTGAAGCAGACCCGCAGCGATTCTTTATGATGCAGAAATGATGCATTTGTTGCCTGCTGGAACAATATTTCTTTGTTACGCTGTCAGCTCTGATTGAATGCTAATGATTGTGCACGTGGAAGGAGTCTCAGCGAGGACAGGTTTCAAACTGGCACAATAATTAGAATACCTCAATTGCGAGGAAAATAATTAATTAATCTGCTAAAGTTTCACACTTAATGACTGTCTTTTCTGCACTCATGTTGGGTTATTTGAATGCCTCTAATGATGTGTGTAAGAGCTTGCAATGAGCAATACACTTGTAAACACACACACTCACACACACCGCCTCCTGCACCTTCTTCTCCTGCTTGTCATCCAATCAATCTGAAACGAGCTGCAATAACAGCAACCAAAAACTAATACCACAGGCAGTAAACATGTGATAAGGCAGACTGACAAGTATATACGCAAATATGCACACACAAACACACACCCCAAAGGTGACGCATATCTGACAATAAACTAAATGCACACCAGCAAGATTTCAAAGGTTCCATGTTTCTGCAACATTTGTCACGATGGGATTATTAGATCATGAACAGAAAAATCAATTTACCCCCCCCCCCTCCCGATACAAAATAAGCTTCCACACAAAACATAACAAAATGAAAAATTCAAAAACACGTTGAGTAAAGCTTTGAATGTTGCCATCACGAGGATGTCGTAGCTTTGCTGCAGACTCTTATCGACACGACGGTAGATGTTAACTGAAAATGAGGCTTTCGCCTCAAATCGTGTCGCAAACTGAAACTGAAATGATCAACTATTAAATGATTGACAGGTAACAAAATGTAACGCTCTGCTGAAAAAACAAAACAAAAGATGTATTATAAATTACTTAAGGAGAATTGTATCTTTTCCCTCCCATCTAAATGTTTTTGCAGATAAAACAGGTTCGTGTCACATGATTGGCTCCTTCAGGAGCAGCCCTCAGTGTGTTAGGCAGGTGGTTATAATATTATGGCTGTGTTCTTCTGAATGGTAAATTCCTTATGATCTGTTGAACAGGCAGCAACAGTGTCAGCCTGATACAGAAGAGGGGGGAAAAAAATAAAATTTCACAAAATACCATCCACATTTGGGATTGACAAACAGTATTATTTGAGGTTATTACTTTGCTTTTCACATTCATCTGCTTGCTTTGTTTTGCTTATTCTCCAGTGCCCTGCATAATCTTCCTTTTTCCAAATCATAACTTGAGCTTTTCTTCCAGCAAAAACACATTTTGTGTTTTCATACAGACATTGCCATCCGAGCCTGTATTCTAGCTCTAACTTTTCAGTGTGAAGAAAACCTTACAGATAATCTAATGACCTGCTGCAGTTAGTGAATATTACAGTTACTGGTTTAGAGAAGCATCCCTTGGGTAAAAACATAAATGTTTTTAAAATGTTTTTTATGCTACTGGCAAATTAAATTACCCTTTTCTTGCAGATCATTAGTTTAGTTTGGCAAACAAAGTTAGTTCCCTTTCAGTCGATTCACGCGGTACAACACATAAATATGGGAAACCACGGCTGAAGCCACCTCTAATCACGCCTTTAGACAGATGACGTGATGACGACAGGTGACAGGCCCCGCCTGCACTATATACTGACCATCATCACAGTCATACCTCAGTTCTTACACTCTTCACCTTGCTAAGAACACCTCTTCAAATCAGGCTAATTAGCTGCTGCTAATTAGCTTTGCTTGTTTCGAAGGTTCTTAAAATTAGCTGAACTGCTTTTGTTGGTGTTAGCCACTGCTGCCTACCAGTAAGCGTGTCTGCCCTAGCACTAGTTTTGAGTTGCCTTTTAATTTAATTTACAAATTTTGTGGTTCGGGATGAGCACAAAATTACCTCAAAAGAAGCAGGACATGTAGGGGCGTGGTTTCCCGTACTTATGTGTTGTACCTTGTTCCTCTCCTTCAGGGAACAGTAGTTATATGCATAACAATACGTTTTCTATCACTACAAAACACAACAGATTATTTTTATTCTCATCAATAAACAGATGTTGGGAGAGAATCAAACAGACTCCTGGGGAAAGAAAAACAAAAAAGAAAATTACTGACCAAAATGTTTTAAAGAACACTGCTTAATAAGGAAATTGGCAGGAAGGCGAATCATTAGGAGTTTTTATTTAAATGAAGTCTCAATAAGAGATAATTATTTTATCTCCTGACAATAGGATAAATGGGTTTGGAGTGCTTCTCTGCATATGTGGGAATATGCATATTTTATTTTTTTGTCTATGCAACTAAAGCAAAACAAAAACGATGCATCTTTCCAGACTAATACTTTATATCAATGTAGCACAAAGTGCCCTTTGCCTTTCACTGATTTGCATGTAGATAGCTTTAATTATGAATAAAAGTCAAGTTTCTTTATTGGATGGGATGGTGGAGAATCGATTGGAAAGCATGCATAATGACAAAGGGCACAGAACCACTTTCCATCAACTTGAAAAGCATATCAGGAGCACAGCAAATAACCATCCCAGTCTACTTCAGGTTGTACGCACAATTGTTTTAACCATTTACAGCTGTTTAACAGCCTTTTGAAATACAGATTAGACATTATTTTTAAATCTACATTCTTGCGTTAAATGTGTTCAAGTCACCTCATTATGACTTAAAAAGTAGTTTTGATTTTTGAAGCCCAAATGAAACAAGATGTAGACATACAGAGTGTTTATTAAATAAATAAATCTTTTCCCCCCTTTTTTTCTATCTGTGTTAGAAAAAGAACCGTGTTACTTGGATTTATCAACACATTTTATATTAAAAAACACATTAGTACTGAAAACATCTCAAAACTATTAAGGATTTTATATTTTCCAGGCTTCAAAAAGTAGATTTTTTAAAGCAGCAATGCTACGAATATTTTTCTCTCTTTGCTTGTTTAAACCACATGTAGGCATTTGTGTTAAAGCTGACTTGAATTCATTTCTATGCTTTGCAACTATAAGTCGCAAAATGATTAAAATAGATGCTGAAGGCTTTGCTTTGAGTCGCCACCTGGACTTCTTTATATTTCCCTGTATGACCTGAACTGCCAAAGATCTTATTTTTCCAATATTTAATTACTGAGATTAAAGCAGAAGTGAGCAGCTGTGTGTCCTTGCGGCTGCTGCTGGCGAAACAGTTTGCCTCCACCAAAAGCCCGTCTGATGTTTGCCATTTTATAAGAATCACAGCAACTTATCAAACACGTTGAATGCACATTTAAAAAACAACATACAACAAAGACTGTTACCCACACAGGCCATCTGCTGAAACAAGAGCAGAACGAACAAAAAGACTTTGTTGGAACGCAGGCGGCTGGCTGTGGTGTGTTGGTCTGAAAAGTGACACAAGCTTCCAGACAAAAACGAAAAATAAGATTGTTTACAAACTTATTAATGATGCTCAACACTTTTCACTTGAGCTGCTCATATTTACACACAGCTATAAGGTAGATGATTAAAGATGACGTGTTTTTAATTTTCACATTTAAATCCTTCAGTTAGGGTCTATATAAAGTGGAACTGCTTTGGTCTGAATTCCTCCTTATTCTAACTCCACAAGCCCCTCCCCTTTTCTGATGTGTGTCTCACGTCAACTTTTTTTGAGGCTGTCTCTTTAAATCTAAACAAGGAGCCCCCCCCTTCCAGTTTTGAGACAGGTTCATTCCAGTTTGATAAAGGGGTTTATGACTATATAGCTGTGCAGAAACCTTTTCTTCATAAATTAAAAGATGTCAACATGTGAAGACTTGTCCATCCAGCCTGACATGTTGGAGCCAGTCTGACCCAGAGGAGAATGAAGACCACCAAATTGTAGTTGGTAAGTCCAACCCTTATTTGGCAGTTCTGTTGTAAATACTGTAACATAACATTTATGAATAAGCTAGCAGCCAGCACAGTTGCCCATGAACATGGAGAAACTTCAACATATGCTCGGGCAGCAAAGATTCATGAGACTTTTCTTAAATTAAAATTTTAGTATATGTGGTCTTATAAAGTGTGCTTAAATTTAATCTAAATGTATCTTGTAATTGCTTGTGTTTTATGTTTAATCTTAACATAATTCAAAGATTACCACAAGTTAAAACTATCTGACTTCAGCTCCTTGTACCTATAGTTGGACCAATGGTTGAAAAGTGTTTCTACACAGGAGATTACAATCTAATAACCAGGACAAGTGCTGGTGGGTCAAATCAAATGGCTCAGGCCCCACTTTGGGCACCTCTGTTCTAAAGCCTCTCTGTACATCTAGGACTTTGAGGTCTTTAAATCCAAAGCTCTTATTGGTACCTTGAACCTGTTACAGCCCCAAACCTCTGGAACACTCTCCTTCTGTCCCTTTGCTGCTCTGAATCCACTGACTCTTTAAAAAAACATCTTAAAACACTTCTATTCAGACAAGCTTTTAGTTAAATTCTGTTTACTGTTTTTTATTGTTCTTCATTATATGTGTGACCCGTTTTATTGTTTTTAGTTATTTTGCTCTCTGTTAAACACTTTGTGATGTTCGTGTCTGAAAGGTGCTACATATAAAAAGTTTACTTACAAATAATGCAAACATTCTGCCGCTGACAGACTGTTTCTTTCACAAGTAGAAGCTTAAGGTTTTCCGAGTAGATAATTTTCTCTTACAAGCAACACGTCTGCACACGAGCTTGACTGCAGTCAGATTGTTTCCAGCCCACTTCATGAGCGTATGGTGTTCCTGCCACTCCTGATGGACTCAATCAGGACGTAATGGTTTATTAAAAATCGCCAAGACTGCCGGCACAGGGAGGAATGATTAGTGAGATAAGCAGGGGATATGAGCTTAATGGAACAAGAGGTGGCTCACCAAGATTAAAAGCCTTTTCCACATCACTGCCATTTCCCCTCCAATTCAGAAATTTGCTTAATTGAAATTCTTTTAATTTTCTTTTTAATTTTCTCTTCAAAACCCCTCCTGGAATTGCACCCCAAGATGAATAATAGACTGAGGTATGGCTACGAGACTAAATTTATTACTCTTAAGTCAGTCAGTGTGTCATCCTGAAGTTCGTATGTGAAATGATTAAAAGTGGATTATGAAACAGTTTTTACTTTGTATGAAAGGTGAAACTTTAATAACAAGATCAGTCAAAAATTATTGTTTTTAAAAAGATAACCACATTCTGTGTCAGTTAAGTACTATAAAAGTTATTATTGTGTCATTCTTGTTTGTTTCCTTGCAAAAAATAACTGAAATAAAAAGCATAAAAAGAAAGAGCCATACAGGTGCAAACAGAAAAGCATTAGTCCAAAAGAAAAACAACAAACTCGTGTTACAACCAAAAACTTCCTCCAGTAAACTTGTCAATAACCTGCTAAGAGACATGGATCATGGCAATAGAGGCAGAGAAATGGGAGGGTTGGTAGCTGCCAGTCAAAAAGGAGTGTAGGGGTCTTACAGTGTGATACCCTGTCAGATGCTGTGCAGTCTCTGTGGTTTGCAGCCCAGTCCTTCAGAGAGGCTGCGCAGAGGATGAGAGGCATAAATAAGTCTCTTCTGTCAGTGGAAACCACAAAGCTGTCAGCTGAAGCAATCTCAGACCTGGAATACAGTGCCCAGCATGCAGAAAGATGTTTGCACCTATTTACAGTTGACTCTTATTGCAGGAGAGAATCAATAAACGCCATGTAATGCAATACATCCCTCATATGTAGATGAAATTTGAATATGCACACATTTATGTTACGTGTGCAGAGAAAGGCTTTAACTTTAAAATACCCCCACCCCACCCTGTTAGCTCCATGTGGAAACCATTTCCCTGTTCGAGCCAGACAACGAGCTTCCACTCTCACTCGCAGCAGCATTTTTAGACTAAAGTACGTCTGAAGTCTCTGAGATGATGTGACAGGCTGAATGTGGTTGTGGTCCAACTCCTGGCTGGTTGATGAAGGGAGAGAAGATGAATAGGTTCTTATCAGGTCATGTTGAGAGAACTCAAATGGCAAAAAAAGCTCAAAGCCTTTCACAGATCTCTCTCAATCGGTCTGTCAGATTGGGATGAAAAGTGCCCATGCTGAACGTACCCTGTGTTCACACTTTAATGCCATTCAGATTGCCTTGACAGCACCAAAGAGAAAGTGGGTAATTATTTTTTTTGCAGTTTTTAAACAGGGCTTGTGTAAACGGTGTCTCTTCAGGCCCGGACCCAACGTTACGTAAACAGAGCGCTGCAAAAACATCTGAGGATATCAGATGCAAAGAGGATGTGTCAGAGATGGAGAGGAGAGGTCCTCTAAACACGGTGTTTGGAGAGTGAAGCGAGTTCAAGTGCTCTGTTTGTTCTGAAGGTCACAGCTCAGTCTGTCTGTCTTCATTACATCCACTCTTGTTTTATGATAAACAGAGCGCTGCCTCAGACTGGGAGCTCCAGAGTTTGGCTGACAGCGTTTTTAATATTTGTTATGCTTTGAACTACAGCGCAGGGTGCATTCAGAATCTCTGCCCGCAGCCAAACAAAGCTGAGCCTCATAAGATATTTCATCAGTTTGAATCAAGATGCCATTACACCGTGCTGCACACAAACAATAGCAGGTGTTGACAGGAGTCCTTACCGCATTTCAGAAACGATATTAAACAAATTCAAATACCTGATTACACTTTTCACAATGCTTTGTTATAAAGCAGCAGCAAATCCTTTGGAAAAATCTAGATTTGTTTTTAACACTGTATTTATCAAATGTAGCAGGTCTTTGTCTGTGGCTGGGTCCAAATCCTCTGAATTTGGACACAGCATAAGTCATAGCTGAACACTACTGTATGAAACTGCTGTGAACACTACACTGCACTGCTGGTCTTAATGCTCAATTACGATTTTTTGTGTTGATGTTCACATTATATATATATATAAAAACCGTATTTGCCTGCAGTGTGAATGTAGCCTAACTGCATATATCACTGTTGTGTTTAAATGACTTCAATGACACTTTTTAAAAAGGAAATTAAGGCTTGTACTAAGTGTTTTACAGTATATTACTTTAACTATGACAGAAGATCCAGGTTAACCAGAGTCAGTTAGTTTGGTCTCATTGAGGAATACAAATCAAATGAAACTGATTGACTGAATAATTTTATCAAGTCAAATAAAAACTGAATAAACGAGTTAAAGGAACAGCAACACCTCAATTATATTTTCTTATCCATCATGAACAATTATTCCGCGTTCACCGTGGATCTTAACCTTCACATTCAGAAACACTTCAGAACGAGTCAGGAGGAATGTTAATAAAAAAACTGAGTGAATCAATGGTGTTGCTTTAATAGACTGATGAAGCCCAAAATGGCACATTTTATGTGTGAAAAAGGCTTTTTAATAAGCTAAGAATACAAGCAGCTGTGCATTTTATGTCTGCCTTCAATGCAGGCTAAAAGGAAGAAGGTAAATCATCAACCTTGTAACTTCTGAAACTTTGCAGCAGGAACTACATTTAACAGATATGGAGGGGTTACACATCAGTGACAATCCATCCCTACAAACTGTTTAACTGAACTCAAGCTAACCTCGTCAGAATACATAAAAACATTATATATTTATCTACAACATACTGACCATATTACATTTCTGTCCCATAAAAATGAACAAATTAGAGATTTAAACTCTTTTTGTTTTACAGGTAAAGACAACGATCTGACAGAAAAGTCTTGTATCAAAGTGCTGAAGAGACACACAAAATCATCAGCAAGGTTCCCATTGGAGAACAAATGTCAGCAGCATAACCTTATACTTTGAGAAAATCTTGTCTGCTCAGTTTAAGGTCTGCCCTCTTCAGATGAGACAGTAGAATTTCTCCACATCAAACATGAACAATCTTACCAGATTTGCCAGAATACTTTGGCTTCGTATTCCAGAGATTAGATTTTATGTCCATCAAAGCTTTTCTGAAAAAAAAAGAAGAAAACCTCTGTGGTCTTCACGTTACTGAGTGAGAGTGCTTTTTATCCTCTAACTGTGAGCAAATCTAATCTGATCGACTTTATAAAAGACTAGATTTTCATTTTTGATGTCGGCAAGAAACTGTTGTCGGTAATAAAAAAAGTGAAAATCTTTGCCTGAGTTTTAAAATCTGCTAATATTAGACTAAGATTTTTTTATTGTAAAAAGGATAGTTAGCCAAAATAGATATTCTTGGTCTTCAATGTGCATTGTCAGCCCTCTGAAACTTTGACAAGCTGCTGAAATGCACGTTTTAATACACCTGACTCTACCAGACCAGAGACTTCTTGCTTGGCCCAAAGAAAAAACCTAAAAAAAAACAAAGCAAAAAGAAAAGTAAAACCCTCATAGCAGCACTGCTTTAGCTACGCTGGTTGAGCAGGGACAGGCTCTAGTGTACTGTCAACATTCAGCACATAAATAGTAATTCTTTGCTTCAGGCAAGGAGAACACAGGAGTGAACTGGGGAGCACTCTGCAGGGCGACAGTTCCTTAACGGCCTCCGCTGAATGAAAAATTGCAAACACAAAGACTAGAAAGTGAAAGGAAACCTAAGGAACATTGGCTGCTCTTTTTGATAAGTCTAATATAAGATGGACAAATCTATTTTTCAAAGAATATATTGGCAAAGAAGATTTTACACAACTAGAAATAAAAAAAAAAGGTGAAAACGGAAGAAATTACAGTTTGTAACGCAGGTTTCAGGAATTATATAGGAACTGTAAAGTAAATATATAGCTTCTGATTAAACAACACAAGTTTACATCTTTTAGAAATAAAGAAAGTAGTCTGTACACTCTTTAATACTTCACCATTAATACTCATATTCTACTAAGTTTAGTCTTGGTTAGGTCCCAACGGGGCAAACTAAGCAGCACAGCACCATCCAGCTGAAATAAACAACTTTACAGAGAAGAAGGGAGGCAATATCAAAGATTGCTCTAAGAGAGTGTAATAGAAAAGGACTTGTTCTGCCACCGCCTTTCATTGTGATAGAATGCCACATGCTCTCTTCTGACAGTGTGATATTGGCTTGGCATGAGCTTGATGAATGTATCAGCCATAAGTCAGACAAACCCATATGCTTCCTGGGGCTGCACCTTCTAAGATGTTTATGCCAGGGTATAGAGACAGACACGGCGTAATGGGAATGGGACCACTGCCTGAAATAGGGCTATTGAAAGCAAGCATGTCCAATTCCAGTTCTGACTATTATTTCAAACAGAATGTTATTACACTTTGAGGTTAGCCGCGAGGCCACATAGAAAATATAACTTTGCAGGACCTATTCTGCGTATGGACCAAAACATCCGGGTGTGTTCACAGCCGAGGATGAGGAGAAAAAAAAAAAGAGAGATGAAGGGGCAACCTGTCTGAAGGCAGGTGATAACTGATCTCTGACCACCTGGCTTCCTGCCAGGGTCAAGCAATTAATGCAGCTCTCCTTTGATAATTTCAAAGAGCCCGAGGATGCAGCAGGCCAGCAGATAGAGTCCAGGTAAGGAATGCTGCACAAAGCACAGATGAGACAGCTCTGGTGAAGGGTTAAGCTTGGGTCGCATTGTTAAACACACACACAGCTGTTTAAAACATCAAAAAATATCAAACGATTTTCTTAATCATTGCTGCATTTGCATAGTAATGTGGCATAAACACACTCGGTTGACTTTAGGCCGCGTCACCCCTGCCCAAAGGTCCAGCAACTTTGCTGATTTTCTGCAAATAACAAACTCAGACATAGAAACAGGCTCAGAACTTTTTTACAGACTGGGTGGCAAAGCAAGCAGGGAGGATATGAATAATTTATTTGCAGTTACTATTATTAGTTCATAAGACTAAAAGTCTTCCCAACAAAAGAACAAGCAAAGTGACATGTTGAATCATCTGCTATTCAACTTCTAGTCATTGAGCTTTCACACTATCACTTCCTCCTGCCTTTTTCTCTTTAATGTTCAATCTTTACATGCAGTTGACCAAAGCAGTCAGATTATGGCTGAAATCCAGCTGAGCTTCAATATGCATCATCTACAGTGGAAGCCTCGCTGGCTCAGCCTCTTAAAGACGTACCCTTGTCAGTCAGTACTGCAAAGATCAATAATACAGTAAAACACAACTGTCAATCACTGATATGACTTTAGAAATAATACTCAAAGGGTTATCTCATTTAGCATTCCATAAGCATACCTGCTAATGTTGCACACAGCTGAAAAAGATTCATTAAAGCCAAAACTTACTTCTTCAAAATTTAACTCGAATTAAACTAAACAAAACAAGTTTGAGAGGTGACTTTTTTCATTTAATCAATACTAATAACCAAAAATATATGATTCCAATGTAAGTTTTATATATAACCTTATATAAAACACAAATAATTTTGATCTGTTTTATAAATGTCAGCTTTATTGAATCAACTTGATGGGGACTGTGACATGACACGAGCAAACATTACACCCTGTTCTAAAACCTCTTCATTGAGGCAACCCTTTCTTTTGAATACAACCTTGGGCAAAAGTGCCACGATCAAGTAATTTATGCTAGAAATAAAACATTGACTTTCAAATGCAGCACTGCCTGAAGCCAGGCTTTGAGGCTGATTTGATCTCCCTTTGAGATTGTGAGAGTTATGGCCCATTCCCCCCCTAATCACATGCTAGAGAACATGCAATCATACAGCAACAGCTAAAGTAATCACAGCGGTGGTCTTCACCCTTCTCCCTGAACTGAGCAACAACCCTACAAAATCAGTAGTGCCGGTCAGTCACGGATATGTGCCGCTCATACAAAACCAGTGGCTCACTATGCATACTGAGAGCATGTTTGTTGATGGGGTCGTGAATAATGATCAACAAGGAATGGTGAAAGCATACAAACCACACGCAGCTTTGGAAATTTTAACAAGAAGGCTGAACATATTTAATGCTCATTGGCTTTCTGAGTGTAAACGCAACAAAAATTTAGAGCAACATGTTGGCTAACCACATAGTATCCAAATGTTTTCCTAAAAAAACACAAAATTATGCACTCTACCTTGGTAGAAAAAAAGGAAAGCATGGAAATCTGAAAACTAAAAACACACCTAAGCTGCAGGAAGCTTCTCAAATATTAAATTTGTTAACTATAGACTACTTATCTTTTCTGTTTGGTAATAATATTGCTTACTAAGCAATTTTAACCTGGGTTGTAATTCAGGAGCTCATAAAGTAATTGTCCTGTCAAATGCAACAACTACTGTAGTGAACTGTTTAAAAATAATAAAAAATATTTGTCTTTTATTGGACAACAGTTATTAGAAATTTCTGTCATTAGAAATACTGTAGAATTGTAGGCAAGACCACCTAACCTGAGACCAAGACCAGAGAGTATCAAGGTCGAGACATGAGACAAGACTTTTAGGGGTTGGGACCAAGTTGAAACAAAGACTGAGGGAGGGCGAGACAGAGTCAAGACAGAGACCACAGTGTATTGAGACCGAGACAAGACCAAGTCGAGATCAAGACCAACGGAGTGGGGATGGAGGACGATGGTAACAGTAATGCATAATTAGCAATGAGTTGTTGATTTGACTCAGTACATTTTACATCCAATGAAAGCAAAGATGCTAACAAATAAATTGGACAATATTCTGGCATTTTAATAATACTTCTACAGTTGTGGTCCTGACTGATCTTGAACTAATATCAAGAGCCCTCAATGTCCAAGTACAAGTCTGAGTACAAATGTGGTTGAGTCCGAGACAAAACCAAAAGTGGTCTTGAGACTGGTCTTGAATGCTACAACACTGATTAGAACTAATTGGGTTGATCATGTCCCTACAAGGACAGAATGATAAGAAAAGGAACAGAAAAATATCAAAAACTCTCTTCAAAATGTGGATACTGTGGATACCATAACCTGGCTTTTGTCAAGACAAGCCACAGAACAAAACAAGAACATTGTCTTTCAAATAAATCTGAGAAACTCAACATCTTCAGAGCAAACAAAGACCCTAATGACTCTCCAGTGGGAGGGGAGTGAGTTTAACCTTCATGTAACTCTAGCTTGCACAACAGAGCATCTTGTGAAGTTTAAAACTTTTCCACACTCTCTAGTTTTGAACTGAGAATGCTCCCTGACTGGAAAGCAAAATGTTCTTTAACCAAACATCTGTCAAAGTTTGTGGGAGATAACAACTATGATTAGGGTTGTCTGCATAAAACAGAAGATAGTTGTGTGCGTGTGTGTGTGTGTGTGTGTGTTTTAAATAAGCTTTCTGGGTTTTATAGAGAATTTACAAAAGCACACCCAACTGTCTGAACACACACACACAAAGCACCTCCACAGTAAAGGTCTCCATGCTTCAGCATGGGGCACATCGGTGTAAAATTGTCTTCAAATGAAGTGAATGGGCTAGTTGGAGTTTGATGAGTCTCCTGTCCTCTTCTGAACCAACAGCTCGACCCACTCTTTCTTTATCACGGTGTGCCAGCTTACTGTTATCTGTGCTACACTAAATCAATTAGCATGTCATTAAGATAGCTTGTTCCAGCACAATAGGCATGGAGGAAGACTACAGTATCTGCAGGAACAGAGTGAGCCGAACTCAGAGGGCGTCATATCTTTGTGTCCATGTGTCGGCGTGCGTTGGGCCGGGTTTATTTGTGGGCTCATGCAGGCACCTGGATATCAAAGACAACTGTCTCAACAAGGAACAACAGGTCTATCTTGCCATAATTAAAGTGTTCAACATTGTTTCAAGTTAACTCTAGAAATCTGTATAGTCGTTTTATTTTTTATTTTATTTATTTATACATTTGAACATGTATTTTACTTTCTGACAAATGTAATCAATTCTGTGAATTAAGTTACATTTTTCTTTAAAGTGCATACAAAACATTAACATTCAATATTAATCTCCCTCACAACAGAGCACTCAAAGTCACCTTACAAGAGAGAATATGGTGATGATTTTGTAATTACCAGGAGTAATGCAACACCTTGGTCTTTGTGCATAGATGGGGATGATAGGCTTAATCCCTATTGGTGCCGAGAGGATTTCTCTCTGAAGGCAAGAGCTAAATCAGACCGCTCAGATAAACATTAAAAATACCGAAGCATTTCTTTCTCATGATAAACTTTTTATTTTATCTTTGTCGGCATGAGCGCTTAATCAAAACTGCTTTCCCCCCCAAAGATATCACAGCGAAGGGAGAAAAAAAAAAAGTTATGGATTTAAAAATAATTTTCTGTTGAGAAATTTGATATATGGCCTTATTTCAGTTTAAACACTGAAACTGGCATCATTTCACTAGACCATGCTGGGGTCAAGGGAATCAAAGAGCACATCATATTATCCAGACGGAGCCAGATAATAAAAGCTTCGGCTCATAAAAGCTTCATTCCACTGCTGTGAGCCAAATGGGTGCTGCTAATGTATTAGAGTACACGGTACGCATTAATGCTGATGCCAGAACAGTAATTCTTTGTCGAACAAAACTAATAACAAATTCATAAACTCCATCTGAGGCATTTTTAGGGCCAAATCGGGACGCAGGTGTCAGGTGAAAAAAAAGCATTCTCTGAGGTCAACATGAGCATCTTATAGTATGTGGTATATAGTATGTGTGCCGAATACCAGTGTTGGGTCATGGTCTCAGTTCTGGAGCAGACCGTGGATCCCTGATGCTCTCAGTCACAGCAAACAATTCAAAGGGACCATACGATGACTTCAAAAGACCACAGCAGGCTTTGAACACCATGCCAGTTACACAAAGCATCGCTGGCACACCAGTGTCCTCGAGGCACGCGAGATCAAAATCTGCCCCCCCCACCCCCCTCTCCACTACAGATGCAACACTTGATGAAGACTTGTCACTGGATACTAAACAATAAATATACAAAACTAAAAAGAGATCAAGTTTTCCTGTGTAATAATGGAGTTTTCATTCTTCTATTTGAGAAAGCACATGGAATTAATCTGTGTAGTAACATGTAAGTTAAATGTCATTTCAAACATGTAAATTACCCTAAATAAATACTTCTGTCATTGTTCATCAAAATGTGGGGAATATTTTAATTAAAACAATACAAAAACAGTAGTTTTTGGTTTCAACATTTGTGCACATACTGCGGTCAGTTGTAACTATAATTAATTTGTCACAGAAGTGAGTATACCTTATAGCTTCTCATGTGACAACAAAGATTGATACAATTTAAAGTAGTCAGTGTACAGCTTGTATAACAGTGTAAATTTCCTCTCAAAATAATAACAGCCATTAATGTGTAAACCTCTGACAACAAAAGTGAGGGGTGTACTCACTGTTGTGAGATCCTATAATTGTTCTGAAATGTAAAAATTCCCAAATGTTAGTATTTGTTTCATTTGTACGTCCAAGAACTCTCATAAAAATTGCCTGTCAGACATGAAAAACAAGTAGGAAATACGTTCCTCTGTAGTCTGACATTATCACGATGAATCAAAAAAAACATTAAGTCGACAGATTAAGACCAATTTTTAGTTTCAATTAAAAACAAATAAGTGTTTATTATAATACTTTTCATTTGCACCACTGTTATCAAACTAGTGGTTTTATTATAATAAAGAACTGAATGAAAACTTTAAAGTTCAATTTAAAGTTGCTAACAAGTATAAACAATTGCATCTTTTGCAGGTTTACAATGTCTTAGTTAACTGGTTTATAACAAAGTAGATAAACACAATATATCTACATTAATCTCTCGTAAAATAAATAAAATCCATCTGCTAAAAACCAGAAAGCTTGCTAAACTAATATATATTTTCATAAAAAAAAACAGCATGAAATACATAAACAACCAAATTCAACTCAACTACTCACTTGACATTTGTTACAAAGTTTACAGTTTTGGTTTAAATTGAAATCTATCATCAGGTGTCTTAAATGGCAGATGCTGGTAAGGTAAACAGATCACTGATGAAACAGAAAATGGGACATAAACACCTGTTTTGGGAGAGCCACTGGCACAGAGGAGTGCTTATTATTAAAGCCCAAACCAGAGTAATGTTGAAAGGTGAAATCTCTACACATCAATTCTGTCCTGAGACGCACAGCGCAGCAGAGCTTATTACAGCCTCTCAATCTGTCTCAAGTGTTCAGACTGAGTCAATGCCGGGCTGCTCCTCCAAATGCTTCATTAAAAAGCTTGGCCATTCAGAGCACATCCGTGGCAGCCAAAAAAAAAAAAAAGTGTCAGATCGCATTTTTCATCTGCAGATTAAACCTATGTAAGCCTGAATTAAACCGAATTAAATCTGAAAATGAGAAATAAACCAAAGCCAAATGATTAGGGAGGCTTGTGTGCAGAGAGCAGGAGGAAACTGCTTCTATACCATATGTGGGGCTGGTGGTGCCGGGCTGTCACTGCCTCAGTGTCTCCAGTCCTTTTTGCATTTATTAAGAGATTAGAGCCTTCTGTTCTGTTTACACTCAGCAACACGTTGTTGTTATTTATTCTTGAGGAACACATGGAAGATGAGGCTGACCTTCCTCAGTCTTTTACTATCTGTGATCTGATGGACCTTTCCTTTGGTCAGGAGAAGATGTGCTGTCCCTGATCACGGTGAAGGTGTTTATTCTGCTTCAATGGAGATTCTTGTGCTGTTAAAAAGCCTGTGTGCATTTCAGTCAAATACAAAACATCAAAGAAAACATATTAAATAGGGGTGTCCTGAGACAGCTTTTTCACTTCAGATACGATACCGATATTGCAGCCTTGAGTATTGGCCATAAGGAATATTGACCAAGTACAAATCATATATATTTTTATTACTTTTTTTGTATTGTGGAATCTTAAAAAGTCTTGATCAGGTCAAACAGTAATCAATAGTCAACAACAGTAGGCATGAGAAAGACTGGTCCCATTTATTATTAACCAATGGGTTGCATTGGTTTTACTTAAACATAAGAATATTGTACAATTAAATACAATAAATTAAATTAAATATGATTATATTAAATACAAGAAACAATTAATAAAATAAAAAAAACTGAAAATTGTCTCAATAAAAACAAAATGTACTTTTAAAGTGTAAAATACAGTAACTATTCAAGGTCACTTTAGTTATTTATGCTAAATCCAAGCACTGCTGGGTAGAAATCTTGAGCGGACAATTTGATGGACTGCTTGTAATGAATTGCTAATATCTGAGATTTTAGATGCAATCCGATATAATCCAATATTCATTTTTTGGCTAATATCGAACCGATATCCGATATTGATATCAGATCTGGACACCACTAATATTTAAGAAACTTGGCATAATACATGATTTTACCCATTTCCTCACATAACTGGCAGGTTTTCTATTGGATTTGGGTCAGCTTTCCAAAAAAAGCATTCATATTTAATACAAAAAATGATGACACAGGCACTTTAAGAGAGAATTTCAGGCTAGCCTCAAGTGTTCGGTGGTAAATGCATCACAGCTACACTGTGCTGGCTTGGAAGAGCAACTTTCTGCTAATCCATCACAAGATGTCTTACAGTTTTACCTGCTTCCATCTTCTTGCCTCGTCTTGCATGAACACAGTATTTCCAGTCTATGGACCCGTTTGTGCAGACATTTCAATCGGTGCATAGCTACACATCATCAACTGTCTGTTTGACACCAGCCTGCCAAATTTAAATGTTTCTTCACTTGATAACGCATTTGCACAGACGCACACCCTGACAGTCATAATGTTGGGAGAGAATGAGTCTGTGGAGAACAGAGACTGGTCAGTGCTCCTTTACCCCCAGTGTGTCAGATCCTCAGCCAGTCCATTGTGCTGAAATTCAGCCACAATAGCACAGTATCTTCCCCAAGCAGGCCCCTTATCATGGCCCTGAAATGACTCGTCTCTCAGGACGCCCACAACACAGACGCTTTGGATGTGAATGCGCATAGCTCGAGGTGAGGGAGTACAGCAATCTGGTCCTTTTGTTCCATGCATGACAAACTGGCTCTCAAACTACTCATTTTCACAGCATCTTTAAAAGAACTGTATAATTTGTGACCTAAGTGACTGTAACAATGCAGATTTGTTTTTGTGTTTTTAACATCTCATTGCCTGATGATTGACTTTACTGAGGAAAATGAGTAAAAACACACAAAAATGAATGTACATTCAACTGCTTATATACTGGATTTATTTATTTTTTTGTTGACTGTAAGCTCTGTGTGGTAAACAACTGTCAGCTCATAATTTTTTTATGACACGACGGTGCCTAAAATAGAATTGTGCCAGTTATCAATCACCGCTGACACTGGGAGTGTCAATCGACAGAACGCTGCAGAGATAAATTGCATTTCTAAACACATCAGACAAAGCCAGAGGTTGTCATCTTCGAATTCCATGTGCAGCAAATTGCTAACACAAATGTTCATTCAGGCAGCTCATTCAGGCATTATGAAATGTGCATTTATCAGAATTCAGCTTGAATATTCTACTTGGATAAAAACAAACAGCTGGTATAATGTGTTAAAGGGGGCTGTTGTGTATACATATTTCAGTTCTATACCACAATCAAATAACTATGTTACCTTCAGTTGTTAGAAAAATGCTGTGTATATAAAAAATAAAATTGATTTTGCATTATAGCCTAAACATCTTGAAATCTAAATGTACTGAAATTGCCCTCTGTCTCTTTAAGAACCTCCTACCATTTCCGACACTCCCACCTCAGCACGTCTTCACAACAATGCTTCGGAGAAGGGGGGCCAGAGCTTGGCTGCAGACTGAGCTCCAGGGAGGGGCTTTAAGTAAATAGGTGGAGCTTTGTATCAGCAACTGTTCCACATTGGCTCCACATGGCTGCAGGAGGTTCAAGGATTTATCAGACATGCATGAATGAGTCAAAGCAACACTCTGGGTACGTTTTTTAAGAGGGTATGACATTGTAACATGATAAAAAGCTTAAAAAATCTATTTTGCTAATACTCTCCCTTTAAGGGATATTTTTCATCATGCATCCTTTAAAAAAAGAAAAAAAAGAAAGGCCTTGTTAAAAACAAAAGACCAAGCAATGATTCATGAACTGAAAATAAGATGGAAGACCTCCTGTTCTAACTCATGTTGCTCTGTGGTTTGATTGGAAGACCTTCCAGTGTACGGAAAATACTGCTGTGCTTCTGGGTAAAATGTTTCACTTTATTCTCTCTGATCTCGTTAAAAGCTTACTCACTTGGTCGAGTTAGAGTTAGAGATTCACCACATATGCTCGCAGAGCTTTACCAAACAGCGTTCGGGCAAGTCTCCATAGACTTCTCCCTCACTGCATGAATTGTAAAATGCTTTGCCTGACTTGCTCACAGCAGAATATCCATCAGTCAAAGCAATACAAAACTGTGTCCTTTGATCAACAGCGTGGCCTCTGCACATCAAGTGGCAATTTCAGATGTGGAACAACACAACCACAAAAGTCAGCTCCGAACATTACCTTTTTATTTACAGTCAGCAATAAGGTATATGAACCCTACTTCATGCTACAGAGCTGATGGATTCCACAAGTTGATGTTACAGGAATCATCTGGCAGAGAACAAGTGCCGCAAACAGCTCATCAGCTGAAAAGTAATCTAACAACTCTGTATCACTTGGCCGCCCGCTCACAACATCCATAACACTGGCCGAGGGAGGCTGCAGAACATCAAATTGTGAGCTTTATAAAACACCTCAATCCACAGCGACAGACATAAACAGTGCTCGGGTAAATAGAGATGACCCCTGAAGGTTACCATCGCTCACTCTCGCAGACTGATAAATGTTCCATAAAGACTCAAAAGTGCCTCATGACGATGCGACAAAAACCTTGTCGTCATATGAAAATATATCAACCTGTTAAATTCGGCATGGTGCAGAACAGTAATGTTACACAATAACAAGTTTGACAATTAATTCCAGCTTTAATTTTGTTTTCACCTGGAGTTTGATCCCAGTAATTAGTGACAAACACATTACAAGATAATAACAGGTGAAGGTGTTGACAGATTGGTGGGACACAATTTTAGTAACGCAACAGTCTCACTTGATAATCAGTTGTAACTTGACACCAAGGCCAGGCAGATTGGAACAAGTAGTTCTGCTATCAGCACACAAGTGTTTGTTTTTCTCACTAGACTTTAAAACAGTTTACGCTTAAAAATAAACAGATAAAATGTCAATACTTGATTTATAGATAATATATCTGTGATCATATTGAGTCAATGGCTGTGTCCAAATTTAGGGGCTGCGTCCTTTGAAGGACCCAGCCCACGTAGACTGGTTAGGCCCAACTTTTTTGAGATTTGTTGACACTATGAAATTTTGAATCAACATATTTTTTTCCTTAAAATGATCCGTTCTCTCAGTTTAAACTTTTAATGTGTGATTTGTGTTCTATTCTGAATTACGTTTGAAGTGGCACCTCCACATCATTGCGTTCAGTTTTTATTCACAATTTGTTTAGTGTCCCAACTTTTTTGGAATCCGGTTTGTAGGTTTAATAGCACTCTCCAGCAAAGATGAAGTAAACAGTCAACAGATCGGCTCATTAAAGCCTGATTAGTCTCAGGCTTCTTTTCAATTTCAATTGCAGCAGATCTCAATGTGCTGATCAAGCAGCCCAGGTGAACAAGAGATCCGTCTGATGCAGAGACGCTCGACAATTAGGGTTCAGTTTTTCAGCTCGGGTCCAGTCATTTTCACTTAAAGGCAATTAACTGAAGTGCAAAACTGACAATTCCTTCCTGAACGGACAGGTGACTGGCACAATTCTACATCAAACTGATTTTGGTGTTGGTGCGTCGTACCTTATCTGGGTTTTCTTCAATCCACTTCTTTACGGTGTTCAGAGCAACATCTGCTGCAGGCTCATTAGGATAGCCTGAGGAAAGAAAAATGGTGTAAATACTGATTGTTTCCAACATACAGATCCTAAAGTGGAACGCAAACAAACAATAAAGAACAGACAAACTAAGGCCTCCACAGGTAACAGTGCTTCTTAGAAATCAATGAAAAGCTTTCTCATCTCAGATAAATAAGACCAAATGTCTTCATCAACTGCTGCAGACATGTTGTCAGATGTACAAAGATGTGAAAACACCGACTTATTACAAGCTACATATACGCATCAGCAATAACACCCTCACTCATTACCACCTCAAGCAGAAGTGATTAATGTTTTGTCTTTACGGTGGAAAATTACACTTAGATGTGTGATTATGCACACTATTCTATCAGCTTGGCGAAATGAACATGTAGTAAAGACAGACACAGCTAAGAGGCAGCACATGTATTAACAGCTGCGCCAGCAGAGGAACCATAACACTGCGTTAACATGATGTGTGCATGGGAAAAGAAAGCCTTGTTATTTGATTATTTTCTAATTAGGCCAGGAAAAGGAAGACTGCTAGCTGCTGATCTCCAGATCATTGGCTGCCACTAAAGATAACTTCACGAGAGCAAACACTTACAGTGAGATATTGACTTAAAAACCCTTTGGGGGCAGCTTTACCACAACAGAAGAGTAAATATGCCATCGCCAAAAGAGCTGAGAATCTGATTTAGAGTTGAGTTTCAGTTGTCTGCGTGATGTAATTATATACTCAGGCAAAATGAAAAATCATCACCTGAATTTATCTCTGCAAATAACTGAAATCCTCCCATTGGAGAATTCTTAAAGAGATTATTAAATTTCAGCTAAAAATAGGCTACTTAATCCTAACTGATGCAGTAAGAAAAGTTTATGTTTCTGAAGCATCAGAATCAAGAAAACAAAACGACTAAAAACACTGACAAAACTCATAAGAATGTCCAATATATATACATATATACAATATATATATCC
>JARVGW010000001.1:21044260-21063309 GCA_031762495.1 Anablepsoides rubrolineatus | reverse complement strand
TGACATGTATGCACTTTCACACACACACCAATATCTACAGACCTTAACCCTACAGAAATCCCTTGAGATGCTTTGAGGAGTATTTTACTTCATGCTCTGGCTCTCATTGTCAATAGAAAACCTCCACAACAAATAAATGCAACTCTGAACAGAAATGTGGTGGTGTTACATAAGCTCACCAACATGATGCTAAAATAGCTGTAGCTGTAATAAAAATTACAAAATGCTGGAAGTTTCACTTCCTTTGAACAGGCAGTTTATTTGAGGGTGGTGGTCTGTGCCTTCGCAAACACTGATTCAAGCAATTTACTCCAAAGCTTCTGCACAAATCCTCAAGGTAGTTAGAGCGTGCACTACAAGAACAACCTTAGCAACACATGACCTGTTACAAATTTCAGACCAGGAGCCAACAAACAAACTTGGCCCAGTTCTTCAATCAAAGTGACCCAGTAGAGGATTTAAAACTAGACGTGGCTGTATTTAGAAACCCCTGACCTCTAAAAGGGACCACGGGTTGGAGCAGACTGTGTCTTCATCTAACGACACGGATCAAGACCTCAATTTCAACCAGCATTAACCGATACAAGGGCCAGGCCACAGGTGTAACCTGCTGGTTATTACATGGCTCACATTTTCAAATATTTTTTTCCTCACCTCAGTCATTGACATAACTGTATGACCTATGAAACAGCCTAACAAGTACCACAGTGACCTATCCTTTTGCTTGAGTGTTAAAAAAAAGAAAACCTCCTACGATCTCGTCTAACACTTTCTGAATTCTTTCATCTCCTGCGCCTGTCAAAGCCACTCAATAACTACTCCCTAAATTCTCCAAATCAACTGCCTTAACGGGCAAAATAGGGTGTAGTTTTATCCCCACCACCTTCAAGTATGACTGCGGCTGATGTCTTTCTCTTTTGCTGTTTTTCTTCTCCTCCTCTCTCCCAGCCTGACAGGAGTGGCCAAGTTACACTGATGAGAGGAGAGAGACTGAGGTGCTGCCAAGCCATAGCTGAGATCCTGTTCAGGCTCAGGGTGAAGCAAGATGTGAGTTGCATACCAGTCGGCCGTGACAGCCAGTCTGCTCCTGTGGCTGTGTTCTGCAGCATCTGGAGACGCTGCAAGGTCTGTTCACAGCTCCGGCCCTTCAAAAAAGGTGTCCCAAGAGCTGCTCACTTAGAAACTAATCCAGGATGCCGAAATGTTCAAGTCACCTGATTTCTCTTGTCTCGCAAAGCGCACTTAACCTTTTCAGTGATATCACCTTTTCTGCTGATGCTTCCTTTTGCAAAACTGTTTCCGCACCTGTGCAGGTGTACCAACACTCCAACTCACACATCAAGTAACACACGCAAACAGATGTGCTAGAGACAGAAAAGCTGAGGAAAATAGTTTTAGGGGGATAGGACCAGCTGTTTAAAAAGAGCACACACACAAAGTTGTATCAGAAGCACACATGCACGTTAAATAAAAAAAAATATGTGCGTATTTAGGCCGTAAGTACCTGGTTTTGTGTGCTGACTAAGGTACTTTAGATATGAACACAGCAATTTGAAATTCAAACTAAAGTGTTCTAAAACATAATAACTCCTTCTGGTCACCTGAAGTGAGCTGGTGGCACAAAGAACATTTAATCTATTCGGTGTGGGGTTTCTACAAATGCTCTATTGATTTGATAACTATACCTATTAATCATAGCGGAGCTGAAAGGGGAGAAAAAGAGGTGAAAAGAGGTGAGCCAGAGGGCTAATGAAAAAGATAACAGGGAAGTGGAATGATAGATTTGAACAGGACTGGAAAAGAGATGACATGAAAAGAATTGGAAGAAAAGTTGAAAAAAAAAACCCAGAAAAGTGGAGAACCCGACTCTACAGCAACATCAGCAGCTTACTCTAACATCTTTAAACTTTCCTCACCTATTCTTTCTTTACCAATTTGTCCATTTTTATCATGACCAAGGATACAGAGATTACCACGGGAAACAAAATACTATAAATCGAAAATTCAACCACTCTTGGCCCATCAGCGACTCTGTTAACACAATCCACTTTCTGACAGATCTTCAGAAAAGAACTAAGTGAGCTGAGTTGCTGGAAAAACACACAAAAATGCAGAAACTCAGCGACACACCAACATCTTTCCCCCTTCACCACTTCAGTTTTCCTGGATGGAGAAGCCAATCTGTCAAGTGGAGAGAAGCTAGCTTTGGGGGCAGTGATGGTGGACCCTCCAGGGTCTCTGCTCCCGTTGGCTCACATCTCTCCTATGCAGAAAATATGGTTGTCTAAGGGAAATTTGTCTTAGTGAGGCGCGCTGATGGGATCTGTGCAGTGCAGCGCCACTGATGAGGGCTCAGGTGGTGCAGTGTTATTTCTGCTGAAGGCTTCTTTACTTTATCACCAGCGAGAGCAAAGCATCCTGAGAGAGGAAGCCGAGGAAAATCCAGGGCACGTGTGATATAACCCATGTGAACAAAGGGTTGTATGTTATATTTGCATATAACAGAATTATTGGAGGTTTAAATCACATATTTTTACTAAAATGCCCTTAGAAGATTACAATACGGCCCTTTTACTTTGTCTTCATCCAATAATTGAATTATTTTCTCTAGTTTCAGAATAAATTCAAACTTAGATAAGCTGCACGAGAGGAAGATCATTTCTTAAAAAAAAAAAATCTTATTTATGTCAAGAAACTCCTAAGAAAAAAAATATGTAGCCATGAGAAAAGTTCTCCCTCGTATATTTAGGAAAACTGTTCACACAAAACCTCAGATGATTATTATGCAAAATCACAAACTGTTACATAAAAAATGTGTAGTGACTGCTGGTTTTAGCCTAAATCCATTGCTTTAATGTTTGCATGAGTGTTTTCATATTCTGATTTTACTTCAAGGTTAACTTGAAAAATGTTTATTTTAGGTGTTTTTCATCACCTAATTAGACAAGAACACTGTTTTTAAGATAAACATCTGTTATATAAGTTGTTTTTATGGCTGGACTGTAGGTACAGATTTCAAACAACACCGGTTTGTTCTATTCAAGTGTGTTTATTTTGTGAACACAGCATCTAGCTGTTATAGTTTTTTTAAGACTTTTTGAATGGGATCTTGGTTTGTTGAATATTAATTATTATTAAAAAAAAACCTCAAAGCACCTTTGTCCTCCTCTAGAGAGACTTCAGGTTCCACTCTACTTCACCACAGTTGCAGTTGATCCAGTTTATATGTCAACACTAGTGCAAACAATGCTAATGTATACATTTAACTCACCATTGTCCATTTTCATTTTTATTCCGTATCTTGTATTAATGGCGTTATGACAATTAAACTTTATCTTCCTCTTTTTTTCTCGCTCTCCTTTCTTCAAATACAACAAAGCAATTTCACAGCAGGGATCAATAAAGTTTTCCCTGAATCTAAAATGACTTATTTACATGATTCGAAAAACTCTCTAATAAACTTTGGTTGGATTTTTTTCTGCTATATGTATGTAACAAATCTAAGCATTGACAATATTATTGTCCTCCTGATGTGGAAACTTTGTGTTTAATGAGCAGGAAGTGTAGGAAGTAAGACACTGTATAATACAATGCTGATTAGTTGTGGTTTGGGCAGCAGCAGGAAATCATTAAATGAAGGCAGTACAGGCAGGGGCTGCTCTAGTTGAGGGCAGCAGTGCTGCGTGTTCATCTGGAAAACGAGTTGGGAAACAGGGTTGTCACCCCATCAGGGCTCAGAGGAGAGGCAAGTTGACCCAGGGTGGAGGACAGAGTAGCGCCCCGGGTCTCTATACGCCAAAGCGTGGGTGTCAAATGGCCTGGAGCAGCTTTCTACACCAACACTGGAACACGACAGGAGGGCTGTGACCGACTTTGCAGCCCACAGAAGGTTACAGAGACAAAGAGAGATGGGAAGCTGCTTCACGAGGAAGAGAGGCAAAAAAAAAAGGAAAAAATGGGGGGAAGACAGAAAGCAGTCTCCATGGCCCAAGAGATGATGACCTTCCTTGGAAGCATTCCACAAAGGTGAAGTCGGGCTTTGTCCTAAATGCTAAAATTAGCTCTTGCCAATTTACTTTATAAAAACTGAACAATATGCAAAAGTTAAGTGGTCAACCAAGTTGTGCTAAAGCCTAAATTTATTGTGATGGCGGGAAGTATTTTTACATTTGGTTTGTCATCCATAAAAATAGCAAAGCAAGTGTTTAGCACAAAACACACTGGGTGACTCAGTTAAATGGGCTACGGAGTTCCTGTTCCCTCTGTGCACACACTCTGCTGCCCACTGATACAGAATATTGCTCCGATGTACCTTGAAATTCCCATCCCAGCTGGAATAGGCTCCATGTAGTAAATCCAAGGTTTTAAGAAAAGGGGTAACTTTCCCAGGCCATCTCTGGCAAGCTAGCTGCAAGCCATCACTGTTAAGAGATAAGGTGCCATGAATGTCTCCAAGCTTCCTAATCCTAGAAGGGGATGAAGAGAACCAGAGCATGATGCTGGCTAGAGGAAAAAAAATAAAAATCTTTGCTGTTCAACACCTTTGATCTGGACAGCGCAGCAGTGTGGACATACGGGTAGAGCTTGGGTGGATTACATCCGCATATCTCCTCCAGCCACCAGTCGGCTCTGAAACCCCTTTGTCAACAAACCTCAGATCTCTCACAGAGACAGATGTGCCAAAGGTGGGAGGTTAGCAGTAAGCAGGGAAATATTTGTCCCAAAACGAGTGGCAGCATAGCTGTGCAGAGCACCTGTGATTGTTTTGATATTGTTATAAATGCACGCCTGCAAGGACATCTAAAATAACAGTGGAAATATGCTTCACGTCCTTCCTTTCATATCACACCAATGAGTCTGCTGCTTCATGCAAAGATTAATCTTAGCGAACATCTTCTAAATTGTACGTAGATTTACAAGAGTGCCGTTTCAGTGCCAGGTCAGATGTGATCTGTACAAGGCAAATTGTCCATGGTGCGTCCTAAAATGGGATTTTTATGGAGGTGGTTATCCTTGTGTGTCTAATATATGTGTGAGAAATATGTGTCAGGGAAAAAAAGGCACCGGAGACATGAAAATGTATTAGTGGGAGGACAGCAAATAACGGGGTACTGAAAGAAAACATGACCTCTGTAAGTCGAGGCAGTTGGACTCTTGGCGCTTATGTTGTGAGACATTGAGAGGTGTCTTCTCCTTGGAAGGAATAATCCATTTAAACCTGACTTGTACGGCTGTGATTGATGTACAAACAGAAGCGGCACTTAATAACCTCTATCATGCTGGGTGACCTCGTGGCCCACCGTGGGCACCAGTTTGTTTATGGGTGGTACCTCCGACATACTATCTGTGCAGAAATTCTGTTGTGGCTAATGGGCCGGACTGAGGGATTGGACTGTCAGCGCCGTGTGAGCCCTCATTTTTCTTTCCAAGCGTCTAAGGTACGACCTGCGCTCCCTTACTACACCCAAACCTCCCTGTTCTGCCATCATCTGTCAGCACAGACTGAGTCCTCTGGAATATGGAGGCGTGACAGAGAGTGTCAATTAGCATTAGCTTCCCTGACAATTCTGTTTTTCTCATCACACAACAGCCTTGGACAGCTTGTTCCTAATTTCTCTCCATCAAAATGTAGAGGAAACGGGATTTTCTTTTCAGCCCCATTTCAAGCATATAAATGGGACAATCGTGTGTGCATCAGCTGCTGCTTGACTCTCATATTTATAAAAGGACAGCTATAGCTTTGTGCATTCTTCAGAGGCAGATAAGAAAGAACACACACAGAGAAAGAGATGAGGAGGATGTGACTTGCACTCGAAAACGCTTTTGTTTACATTGCAGAGACGGAAGCTGACCTTAAAGGTTATCTAAAATGTACATTAAATGTCAAACCTCCTGACAAGAGAGCAGGGCCTCTTTCAGAATATAGCAGGACTCTGGGGGCTCAGCGAGGAGCCGGAGAACAACATCGCACCACTGTATTGCTGCGTACCCCAGTTCTTTTCCAAGTCCCTCCTCTATTTGCCCTCTGCTGTGTGAAGATCTTTAGTCTTAATCAGCTGTATTGTTCTGTGGAGATGCAGTTATGGGAAGCGCTAAGCTGTTTATTTATTGAACAGGCTGTTTAATTCCTCCCCACCACTGCATGCTTGGCTCTGCACAGACTGTCCCTTTGATGTGAGGGGGGCTCCCACTGGTGATGCAGCACACACTACTACAATAAACAGCAATAAGTTGTGGCCTTGTCAGCAGCAGCAGCATACAGTACAAACTACCATCCTGTTCTTCCTACACTACAAAGCTCTAAAGCTATCCTTTAGTATTGGGCGTTAGAAATATGAGCATTTTATTTTACTTTACTAAAACTAGTATTTGTTTAAAAGCAAATAATCAACTAGCAACTAGAAGCCTTCATAATACTTCAGTACTATTTCTTGTTTTAGATGTGTGCAAAACCAGGATGCAGAAAGAAAATGTGTTCAGAGTCAAAAAAAAAATCCTTTGAAGCAACTTTTCTACCCGTGGCAGAGAACATAAACGTGTAAAAATCCTGTCATTTATAAACACTTTCTCTACCAGTCTCCACTAACAAGTATATATAACACTGCATTGGGATGCATGGCTGCCTGGAACATCTTGTAGCTATTTACATTCAGGGAACTTTCAGCTGGTTTAATGAGCACCGCCAAAGTCTGTCAGGCTGTGTAATCAGTGCTCCTTTGCGTTTAGTAATTCAGTGTCCCTTGGTGACAGCTGCCAGTTAGTTATGGTGCGGCTTTAATAAAGGCAGAAGGGTGATGGCTTAGCTTGGAAATTGCTTCACTTTGTTATGACTATTTGGAGAAAATAGCAATCTCAAGCAGATGTAGAGGATCTCTTTGTTTGTGGACGAAGGGAATTATGTTTCCCCCCAGAGACAAATGAATTATTCTATTGTTTGTTTTTTCTCTTGTTTTGAACAAATACTTACAAATCAAGGAGTGAAACAGAAAACAAATTAAAAACCCAGAAATCGCTCCCTGCCAGTCATGCTATGTTATAAAATAGACATATCATGCTTTTAAATCGCTCATTTTCACATTTAATTCATTCATTTGGGATCTTCATAGAGTGGAACTACAATGCTTTGGTCTGAATTCCTCCTTCTTTTAACTTTACCAGCTCCTCTTTCACCTGCTTTCTGCTGTGTGTTTCAAAGCAGCTGGATTTGTTACTATTCCTTTAAGGTGCTACAAGCTCCGCCCCCCTCCAGCTTTTAGACCGGTCCATTCCAGTTTAACAGAGGGGTTCGCATTTTCTAGCTTGCAGAAATGTTTTATTTACAATTTAATTAAAAGATATTAGCAACAGAAGACTTGTCCATCCAGCCTTACATGTTGGAGCCAGAGTCTGACCCAGAACCAGAGGAGAATTAAGAGGAGGACATTGTAGTAATCTGGTAATTCCGTCGCAGATAATTTGAAGTAAGAGCTCAAAAAAAGTCATAGAAAACAGTGAAAACAGAATATAAAGATATCTATGCCGAACCAGGAGAGATTAAATTCAACTTTTCTGCCTCCTAGAGACACTAACTTCACAACAAAATGTATTTAAATGCTAAAAAAGTGGATTTTGTATGATACGTCTCCTTTAAACTAGCCTTTTATGAGCAGTCGCAGGCAATGTTGCAATATCTCACATGTATTTGTTGTGAAAGACTCTCAGCTACCACCATATCAAATGTGTGGTTCAGTATCAGTACAATTCACTAAGGTATAAACCTTTTTGTGTAGGCTAACTATGATTAGCTGTGGCTGACATTTTGAATCTTAAGATTTTATTTAAGTCGATATATTTGTTAAAATTCATACTTGAGGACACATGAGTGTGTGGTTACTTCTGCACCTTGTTGATTTTTCTAAAAAAGCATGGTAGTCAAAATTCTCTATCACAGATTTTTGCCTATTATTTGAAAATAGTTAGCAATTTTCTTCCCAATGGGCTGCATCTGGTCAGCAAAGAAACCTACTTAGACAAAGCCACATGTCTGCCTGCTGTTGGGTTTGAAAGAAAAAAAATATATAAAAATTGTGGTTGATAATGCTTCATTTTCAGTTTGCAAAACAGCTTGAATTGCTTTCGTACAAACGTCCCTCTCAGGTACTTAAAAGCACGCTCAAAATATCTCAGATGTGGCTGTGCTCATTTACACCATCAATGTTTGAAGAGACCTTGTTAAACCAAAAACAAGCTGTAGTGAAAAATAAACTATCACACCCACACTAAAAGCTGCCAGAGAGATTAGGTTGATATTACAAAGCAAATCTCAACACAACACTGACGACATTATGCTGCAAAAATATAGAAACCCATAGAAAAAGTAGTTTTTTAAAAAAAATAGAAATCTCAAATATATATATATATATATTAAAATCCTTTTTTATATCTTTAAATGACCAAAAAGTAATTAGAACCACTTCAGGTATTTTGAGATCTGATTGCTTTAAAAACTACAGATTTGTAAAAACAATGAGGTGGCTTCCAATGACAAAATCAGCAGTTTTTTTTTATTTGAAATTGTGCTCAAGTTTACCAAAGTTGTGACTCTTCAATGGAACTGCTTTGCTGCTAATTGTCAGCTACAGACAATGAAAATTAGCATGTTAATTATACTTTACACATTTGGCACCTGCTGTGATTATTGGCGCTGTACTCTAATTCAATCCATGGCATAAACTATACGCTGGAAAAATGAGAATTTTCTATACAGCCACAGCATCAACAATCCTCCTTTTCATTAAATGTGGTTAGGAATCAAAACGCCTCATTTTGTTTATGTTTAATGTGTTTGGAATGACTTTGGACAAGTGACTTTGTTTAAGTGAACGGAGCGACTCTCTTTCCAGCCGTGCCTTGCAGCACATTCAGCTCGGCCCCATGAGACAGCAAAAGCAATGTTCAGGGTTTATTTTGTTAACCTTCGTCAAAAATGTGTCTTTGTATATAATGTGAATTTTTCACAGTTTAATGCGATGTCTAAAATGTGTACCCACTCCGCTGAAAGGATGTCTGCAGGACGGATGCAGAATAAGTGGAGAGAAACCAAAATGATGGTAAATAAATAATTACAAGAACGTCAATTTAAAAGCTAAGAATTGCTTGTAAAAATGCACATGGCCCACCTCCTTTCATGCTTTAGTTTTAGGATCATTTTATACAATGCGTGCTCAGAGTATGTGTTGGGAATGACTCTCAGCTACTTCCACATTTAATTTTAGCTAAATGTACATTAAAAATTACTGCATTAAAACAGCTTTACTGCAAAATGTATCCATCTAACTGGGCCTTTTTATCTTATATCTAGATAAAAATTATTTTGATATTTGTTCTGAGATTAATAAACTAAACAAGATCAGAACTATTAATCTTGTTAGTCTTTATTTCAAGAAGTCTTACCAAGTGCAGTTATCTGATTGCACTGGCAGATTATTGTACTCAGATTATAATTTAGTATTTTTAACCTGTGTTTAGATGGCTAATGTTTGCAGCGTTCTGTTTTTTTAAGGTTGGCTGTAGCAAACATCTTGATTTGGACAGACTTCAAAAGTTAATCAGTTGTAGGTGTTCATCCAATGGTTACTTTCTGAAAGTTTCATCAAGAGAGATATTTTGGTGAACAGGCAGAAACACAGACACTGACCAGGTTAAAACATGAGGCATATCCTTCATCTTTTGGTGTCTGACAAGAATAAATGGTAACAAAAATAAAAAATAAATAATGAAATATCAAACTTACCATAAATGCCTGTGGAAATGCATGGGAAGGCCTGTAAGAAATAAAGAAATAAATAAGTAAAACACAACAAAACTGCAAAACAAGTAATGCATGCACATCATTTTATTTTTCATTCACTGCAAAACGCATCAACAGTAATAAGTTTCCATCAACAAACTGATGACATGTGCAGCAGAGGAATTCAGACCTTATCAACTGTGTGTCTGCATATTTCAGGTCTGCATCGTCACTGCAGGACACGAACTGTTTACCTCTGGATTCTGACTGTTTACCTCCACTGTTTCACTTGCTTGTTCCCAAGAGAAGCAATTTACAAAACGTCTTCCACAAATCCCTGCAAAGCTAATGTAGAACTACAGTGTGAATAGTAATCCAGCTCCCAGTACAACACACACACACACACACACACACACACCGTTTGTCCTTCATCAATATTTTAAAAGTGTGATTAGCTGAAGACATGTTTTTGCTACACAGGTGTGTTAAACATATGGAGAACTAAAGCTGACATAATTAAAAATAAAAGCAGGATTACATAAATGGACCACCAAATAAATACTTTTAAAATGCACTAATGAAATAAAAAAGAAATTTACCTGATATTTTAGAATTTAATTGACCTTCATATTTATTTTTTCCAGCTTTGTTTCAATAAATTGTATATTTTATCAAATAATTAAAAAAAAAATTCTTGCTTTTCTTTTTATTTATAGATGTATGATATATGAATGATTCTATTTAGTTAATTTTTATCATTTTTTCCTAGAAGTCTTATTATTTTCATGTTTTGCTTTTACATTTTTCTGTCTCTTGTTTTTACATCATACATATGCAATTCAGTCTCATTATGCAAATAAGATAGGCTGGCCTTCTTGGGTCATCTCCTCTACTATTGGTCAAAAGACAGGAAGGAGCAGGACCCATGTGCACTGCAGATCGATAAAAGTTTAGTTTAAAACAAAGACAAGGAGGAAAACACTGTTTTTGTTTTAAACTAAACTTTAAATTTGAATCTAAACTGAGGCAGCACAAGCATTCAGGATCTGCACTGCTGCTTCATGTCTGTTGACCAACAGGAGAGGAGCTGACACAAGAAGGACCGCCCACCTAATATGCAATCATTTAAGAGACACAAACACATGTACAAGTACAAGAAAAAAACATAAAATCTATATATTTAAAATGCAAACATTTAAAAAACATGCCAACATTTATAAAATAATGGTCAAATAAACTATAAAACATGAGGTAAAGTTCTCCATTTTTTTTTATTGGTGCATTTTAAGTGTATTTATTTATTTATTGGTTCATTTATATTTCTGCTTTTCTTTCTAATGTCAGTTTTAGTCTTCTGTGTAAACTTTCATCTGGAACTATTGAAACAAATCCATGCTGGCTGTGGTTTACTTATTTTGCCAAAGGGAAACAGTGGAAATTCATAGGTTTGTGTGCAGTAGCTGCTGCTAAACATTCTCCAACACCATGAAATACTTTTCAGGCTGTCTGTTGCCTACAGCAAAAACTAACAGAAACTTTCCTCCAGCATGTTTTCTAACACAAAACATGCAGACTGTAAGATCCTGTGTAAAGTCGATGCAGATTGCTCACAGTGACACCAAGGACATGCTAAATATGCATCACAGAGAAAAGATTAGACCAGATTTGAAACATTTGCAGGAACTGACATTATCCAAGTAACTACCAACAACAAGAATTCATATCCACGTAACAAAAGAGACATAATAAACAAACAGAAACATCTTGAACATGAAAATTTTATGAGCTGCAGAGTAAAAACCTACACATATTTATGGATGCCTTTTCCAAAAAGATTAAAAAAAGGTAACCACCTTGTAATAGTTCTTGCTTTGTAGCACTTTGCAACAGACGTATTACTCAAGCATGGCTTTATAGCTGAAAATAGTTTCATTATTCTTTACTTCTGTGAGCAAAAACATTATGATGCATAGGCCTCGCCGAACACTTCCCCATTTCACATTCATCTTTTTAAGTACATTAATAAACAGTAAAGAGAAAGGATTTTTTTAAAGGTCCTATTTGTCCTCGAAAGCAGCTGAATACGTGCCTCAGTTCCTGCATTCATCAAAAGGTGTGGCCACAACATTAATAAAATATATATGGAAAAAAGAAAAAGATATTCTGCTAGCAGCTCCCACAACTGGATGAATACAAAACAACAACAAGAAAGATAAAAAAAAAAAAGCTCAGAGATGTATCAAAGAAAAACACCCATATGTCAAAATCTCTGACTGCCAAAACTGAGCTGGGCAGTTTGTTTTTCCACACTGACCCTGTCAAGTTGTATTTAGAAGTATGCTGCTGTTAGCGGCTGTGCCAAGAGCTCTTCATTTCACAACCAAAAGCTCAATTATTATGAAAGAGGAGGCTGGTAAATCCATGATTGTGTGTGATTTCTGAGATATTCAAACAAAAATCGAGTGCTTGAATGTGTGTTTTCTGTTGGAAGTAAGCCTATTTCTCAGATTAGAAAAAATATATATATAAATATTTATATATATAAAAACATACATTTTAGGGCTGTGTTTAACTCTGGAGTCTGCTATTTCTTTTTTTCATTTTTACAAGTTTCCAGCTTCTGCCTGTCAGGGTAGATCTTTCTTGTGTTGGGTGATTTAAATCTTTTACCAAAGCTCTGACCTTTCCAGATGACTGTCTGGGTCTGACACAAACCACAGATGATGAAGCATGGAAGAGTGAGTTCTAGTCAAATTATGCCCATGGCAAAGACAGAGAGGCATGTTGGGATTAAAAGTTTAGGACACCTAAATATGGAAACAAATGAATAAATGAACTTTTTTTAAAAATAAATCAACATTTAGGTAAGTGAAAACTGGGAAACACTCTTTTCAACCTGATTGTTTGCTCTGACGTCAACTCATTTTTTTTTAACAGATAGCAGCCTGATGACAAACATCAGTTAAATACATTCTATCAGTTTACAGGCTAATCCATTAAAGACTATCGATCATACCGATATGAAAATGCATCAGATAATCACTTAAAGCTGTCAGAACAGGACACCACTGTGACAAATGCACTTACTGGTTTCAAGGGTGCTTAGTGCCAGAAGTGAGGAGAAGCGTTAAAAGTTTCAAGCACTTAAGATGTTTACATTCTCGTCCATCACTCAGTACCAAAAAGAGAGGAGTCATCATTTCTAAAATCTATCTCTAGTTTAGGAACGATCCAAAACGTGCAGACAGAACCTGAGACCAAACGTATGAACAAAACAAAATCTCCCTTTTTTTTTTGTTTGTTCAACTAACTGAAAAATAAACCGACTTGATTTTAAAACCCCTGACAGTAAGTTTAGCTCTTGCAAGGTACCACACAGGCACAGCAGGGGATGGTAGCACTTTGCTGCAAGAGTGCCTGCTTTAATAATGCACGCTAGTATAGGGAGAAGACAGGCAGTCACAGTAAAATCCCTTATTGCATCACAGAGCTGCAAAGGAAAAACATCAAAGTCCTGTCGACTGTTATGGCAGAAACAAGACCAAAAACCTGAAAAAACTAAAAAACATATCAGTTTTATTGAGCAGCCACCACGCTCAATACAGTAAAGCTAATTAAGCTAACCCATCTTTGTTTTTGTTAACATTGTTCCATTAGTGATGCAGCTTTGTGTACATGCCGTTACTTCTGCTTACTGTCTACAAGGTGTAGAGTTAATTAGGACAGTCGGTGGTATGTGTGCAGTCATGACCTACGATTCCTTGTTTAAATTATTATTTCCTTCTTCGGCTGCTCATTAGAAGTGAGTCAGCATGTCCTCCTGCACCCCAACATAAGGCTCTGTCTGACATGTGGGCTTGTTGCTGATTTTCTTTGCTTACCGAGTCTTCAGAAATTGGTCACCGGGGAAATTATTCTGTTGCTGCGACTCCTCCCTAATCTATCACGTCACTTTAAAGTGGAGCATCTTTTCTCTTCGCAACTCTGCAAACTCAAAAATGCATCCCGACACAGAGCAGGGTGGCTTTAATTTTAAGTTTTTTATTTTTAAATTTTTGGAAAACTATAGTTGCTTTGACATTACAGTTAAAAATGACAAAACAACTAAAGAAGGGTTAATTAATTAGACTACTTTGATGAAAACCCATAAAACTAAGTCATTGTTGTTCCACAGTAAGAACGACAGCCTGCAGTTTTTCCTCATTTGTTAAGCGGCAGGAAGTGACAGAGTCGCTCAACCTGCAGGAAGATGCAGCAGCGTCCTGCTGTAGGTGCTTTATTTCCCTATGCTGCATGCACAGCAGAGTGGCTGAGAGCAGAAAGGTGAGTGGAGAGAAAACCGTGCACGGCTACAGTGACTGCAGGATCCAGCCGGAGGAGCATTTGGTCTCGGCTGGCTGAGTAAATAGCACTGGACCCAGGATACTGCCCCGGTAGACAGAGACCTCCTAGCCTGTTTGCAGATGGAATCTATGCTTATAAATCACAGCAGCATGGAAAGACCCCTTTGCAAACACAACCACAAGGATATTATTATTCATCAGTGCTGCCACGGTCAGGAATTACATCAGAATATCTGAAAAATGAATCCAAAACAATCATCTGTAGTGTTTTTTAAGCACGTTATCATTGCTGGTTTCTCTGCTCGGATTAGCTTCATGCTGATGCTGAGATGAGCATTTCACATTTACAGACCAGGATTATTTAAATATCACATTAAAACCCTTTTATTCTGCTTAATACCTCAGCTCATATTCTAACTGAGTGTCATTAGGCTAAATGGAGGACGGAGAAATGCAAAGGATAGGAAACCTGGCACCTAACAGACCGAGGCCCACGAGTTGTTTTCATATATGTGATTAGGAGCAACTATAATCACAATAATAAGTGTCCACTAAGGACAAAGCAACACCCTGGCCATGATACTCAGATTAAAAGAGTCTTTTCAGTTTAGTCTGTATGCATCTGCTTCCCTGAGAGAAAAAAAAAATCCTTGTTGCTTTGAGAGAACCCGAGCAAAATTAATTTAATGTCTTGTTAGCAATAAAGTGCAGAAACGCACTGCCAACAAGTATTCTCAATAATACCTAATAAAAGGGTGACATAAAAATTCAGCTCAAAGAAATTGCAACCAGCACTTTTCACAGTGTTTTTGTTTACATCAGCACAGATCTACTTTACTATCAGGATTTTGTTGCAGGATGGAAAAACATTGAAATAACAAAGCAAAATATGTAATATTAAAATATGAGAGTTATCTTATCTTGGTCTGTTGTTGTGGCAATATCTGATTTAGCGGCTTATTTTAAATGAAATGTATTGGTAAATTATGGGGTCAGAAATGTTGAAATTCATTGTGCAAACACTTGAGGTGACACAGCAGTACTGAGCACAGTTTCAGTCCAAATATCACGATTCCATGAAAAATAATGTGAAAGAGTTTTATTTCTGAATCTGTCCTGGTTTGTTCATTTTGTAGTGTAAAGCTGTAGCTTTCTTCTAAACAACAGAAATATTCAGGGCAGAATAATTCACAAATCACACATTTAAATATTAAACAAAGACTATCCAAGCTAGACTATCCAAGACCATCCAAGGGTGTCACAGGGGTGGCCAAGGTATTTAAGGGCATAAAAATAAGCACCATACGTAAGAATGATCTAAACCACATACTAAAATGCTGGTCACAACTCATAATTCAACCAATTTTAGACATAAAAAAGCTTAAGATTAGTGTAGAGGTAGCCAAAATCAATGTTTACTAAATTTTAAATGTTAGTCAAAAAATCCAGATGGCCACCACAGTTAAATATATTTCTGCTATTTTAAGGCTTATTGAGATTAAATTTGTTGTGGAGTAGCTTAGATAGTCCAATTCTGAACGCTGATGCTAATCTCAAATTAAGCTAACAATAATGCTAATTTTACAAAGAGTTATCCAGCCATTTTTAAACACACGCAGCTGAAAAAATATATCGTACAGTAGTATTCAAGAACAATCTTTAACAAAATCTAAATGGAAATACAAAATCCAAGATCTTTACCCACTTGTCAAATTTTGGGGGTGGCACCGTGGGTGACCAATCAGACGCCACCCAGGCTACCCCTCTGGTTCCAGCCTGGATCCCAACCTCTCACTGACATGAGAATCCCACAAGGGACCAGACTGAAGCTGGGAATTTCTAGATTGTAGCCGGATATAATTGTCTCTTTTTGAATATAATGAAAAATCAAGGTGCTCGGAGATTGCCGTCATCACACTCAGTTCCACAGCACTGATTCCATCTGCACATGCAGTGGAGGTTGTGTTGCAGGGGCATAAAGGCAGGCCGCAACATGTTGGTCAGTCAAACAATGACAGCAGTGAGATGAATGGGCAGAAAGAAGAAATGTTGTTGCCTGCAGACAATGCAGGCCAGTGGAGCAGGCACAAACAGAAACTGAGGTGAAGCCCTCTTCATTCATTGGTCCGTGACCCCCTATGTGCTTGATCGACCACCATTCACTTTAAAAGCCAAAGGTATGGTGAGCAGATACATTAAGAAGCTTTATTAATCCATTTCATTCAATATTACAGATCTGCTGGGGAACTCAAAACTTCATAGAACCAACACTGAAAGTGGAGAGCTTAAAAAACCAGCAAACATTTAAATGTTGACCATTCCTGTTGATTTGTTTTCTCCACATTACTCTAACGTAAGAACTCATAAAACCACATGCCTGTTTACATTTATTTCTAAGGATAGTGCATAGGTTTTATAAGAACTGACAACTAAACAACAAAGACAGACAGAAATATATAAATAATCCGTTGATTCACTGGTGACTGTTATATGATCCACACAAGACTGACAAACTTCTAAAGAGAAGCTGCAGAACATGTCGGGTAAACTCAATAACAAAAGACACTCCTGCTGCTGCCCTGTGCAACTAATCCAGCTGTAGTCATGCATCCTGTCAGAATATCTTCAACTCTTTAAAATATACGTCCTACAGATAGTATTGGTATCCTTAAAGTTACGACTGCAAAGCATGCTGGTCTGCAAGCAAGTTTGAGACTGACAACTGGGTTCACACAGTTTTTTATTTGCCTTGTCAAAAATAACGTCAAGAAATAAAGTAAATTTTAAGACTGAGGCCTTCATTTGCTGAAAGAAAAAGACAAAGATGAGTGCTTTTGTTGGAGACAAAGGAGATGTCTCCGGCTTTATTCTCAGTGATGTTTGAGTCAAAAGCCTTCCAGGGTTTGATCTTTTTTAAAATTTGTAAAAATAAAAAGTCAAGAGCAGCATTTCTGGGAAAAGCTAAAGCAAATGGAAAAAAAACAAAGCAAAAACTGCAGCTGCAAACAATGTAGCTAAATTGCTTTTAAATTAAATTAGCTTGTATGAAAAAATTTAATAAAATCCCATTTGCTCCAATAAACACCAGCTCCTTTGCACTATTTAACTGAACATTTCCTTTAAAGCTTTGAACTTTGAATGTTGATTGCAATCATTACTTTGACAGATTTATAATGATCAAATGAGTTCCTTGTTGCATTTATCACAAGAGCCATGGCATTATAAATGATATTTTTATTGAATCATAGAAATGATGGCCGTATGTGGAGGAAAATGTAATCCTGAGCTCAATGTTTGATTTGAACATTTGAACCTCTGCATAAAGCAATAGAAGACATCATTCAATATGCCTCAAGGCTTATAGGCTTGTTATTATTCCAAAGGGTGCTTATGAAATGTAGAGCATGTGCACACACTGTATAGCATTCAAAATGATCTGCGTGTCGGAGGCTTAAATTACAGGTGGTCAAAAAACGATCAAAAAGGTAAATTGAAGGCTTCTGCCATGAGCCGTCGAGACAGTTTTGTTAAGAGAGACGACCTCTGAAAAGGCTAAAGATAAAAAAAAGCAGCAGATGCAACGAGCTATGTATTTCTGTTCAGACGACAAAACTGTGATTTTCTAACACCCACACCCTGTGTCAAACTGTTTGAGCAGAGTTTAGTCCCATATAAAGCCAGGAAGTTAGTTATCAATATTTTTTACAATACAGCCCATGATGTGTGTGAAAGAAAAGTATTACTCCCAAGTGGCTGATCTAAAGAAAAACGTAACTACTGTTGAACAAGAGATGTTCATTTCCATTTCTAAATCAACTTCAATGGCACATTTAATCAAAGAAATGAGACGAAACAAAAAAAAAAGTAAAATAATTTTCTGTTTTTCAATGTGAAATCCATCCTATGGTACCCTTCCAACACAAGGCTACTAATTAAACATTTTTTCCCCCTTTCAAGGCGTCCTTCAACATTTCAAAAGCACCGTATCAAAGGGGCTTCAAAGTTGAAAACCCCTCTGAATTTTGAGTTGACAGAGCAGCATACATATGAAGACAAGTGACTTGCTATATGCCCCCTGTCTTTGTGGCAGAACCAATGTAAGACTAAAATCCTGACTGCTGCATTGTGCATACTAATGACTGCAGGGAAGAAAACCTCATCTAACTTGGTTTGTGTTTAGTAACAAGGGCCTCGATGTGATCACCAGACTGGCAAACGTGGATTCAAACAAGTAATCATTTTTAATGACTTTTATTTTATAACAGTTTATTAATCAATTTGTATGCAGTTGGGATTTTTTTCAACACTTTATGCTAAAAATAGCTGTGCATTGATTAGAAAATGTGAGTGTATAAAGGCAACCTGATAAACAGCAACAAATGAAGTTTAATAGAGAGGTTTAAAGGGGACATGTCATGCTAAATACAATTTTCTAGCCGTTAAATGCAATTTGTTGTGTACTTGGAGTCTCCAGAAGTGCAGAAACGTTGAATTTAGTCTCTTCCGATGGTGCGTAGATATCTTTATATTCTGTTTGAGTCAGTTTTCTCAGGTTTTCATGATGTTTTCTGAAATATTATGACATTATTTGTGACGAATTATTATTAGGCCCGAGCAGCGAGCATCGCTGGCGAAGGCCTCTTGAAACCCTAATGTTTCTTATTAGGCCCGAGCAGCGAGGCATCGCTGGCGAAGGCCTATTGAAACCCTTGCGTTTATTATTATTATTAGGCCCGAGCAGCGAGGCATCGCTGGCGAAGGCCTATTGAAACTGTAATGTTTCTTATTAGGCCCGAGCAGCGAGCATCGCTGGCGAAGGCCTATTGAAACCCTAATGTTTCTTATTATAGTTCTCCCACCTCCTAAATCGCAAATTTGGGGACTTTGCCAGTCTCGAAAACTCACCAAACTTCACGGAACGTTGTCCCCCGGCGAAA
>JARVGW010000001.1:20893770-20906090 GCA_031762495.1 Anablepsoides rubrolineatus | reverse complement strand
AGTTCAGGCTCCTTCCATCAGGATGCAGATACTTAGTGCCAAAATGTAAAACTAAGCATTTTAAAACCAGCTTTGTCTCATTTGAAATCTTTTTTTTTTTTTTTAATTCAAGGTAACATAACAGTTAGTCTTTTTTATGTATTCTACTTTGTTTTATTGGGTTTTATATGGTTTTATCTTTCTATTCTGATATTATATTTAAAGTTGGGGGTTATATTTTTTATTGAGCACCTGATCAGTTTTTAATCATATATTGTCTGTATTTCCATGTAATATGTGTTGTATTTTCTTTTTGGAACAAAGCTGACTCACTTTCCCTGTAATCAAATTTACCTGTCGATATAAATAAAGTTGGTTGATGGATTGATTGATGGGTTGATTCTATAGTTACTATGAATGCTATGATAAAGGCATATGTCTGAAATCATCTTATGCCAGGGGTGTTGTGGTCCTCAGGCTATATGCGGCCATCTGACTGATTTTGTACTAATCCTGTATTTGTGACCTGCAGACATGAGATTCTGGTAAAAAAACAACTTTCGTTAATTTTATTTGGGGATACTTGTTAGAATTTTTAGATTCAACATAAAAAAAATGAAAATTATTTTTAAAGTGTGCAATTTTAAGTAAAATATTATTTTTTATCCTTAAATAAATTATTTTTGGGCAATCAATCATAAAACTTGGCTTTGATGTATTAATTGATAATGAGAAATTGGACTTTGTTAAGACTCTAATCTACAAATAGTTACATCACCTTCTTTTCAAAATTAAACCTTTTATGAATCTGTTTTAGCAGCTGCCAGCTGTACATTTTTCAGTGCTACAATCACTCTTTTGGTTTTGTGTATTCGGAGGATTTTTGAAAAACAAACTCAAACTTTATAGTGGGGTTCAACTGTGAGTCCATAAAATTAATTTCAAGGGTTGTATACTTTTTTCTTTTAATTTGAATATTGTTTGTTAAATATATTTTGTTATCTTAAGTTTACAAAAAATCAAATCAAAAATTAAACTGTGTGTTTTCTTACATCAAAATGTAAAATTTTTGTGGCACGTAAATTCTTTAAACTTGATCTTTAAGCTTGGACACGGTTAAAACACTAAACCCTATTTCCTGAATGCAATGCATTTATTAAAATATTAATTTATTTGGCAAAAACATGAACTACTTTCACCTAGATAGGCACATTTTACAAATCTCATTTATTCTATTTGCAAAATTCTAAACAAGGATTAGAATTTTAACATTACAGAAAAAAATATTGTGTTAAAATGAACTCGGTTACACTTCTTTCAGTTTCACATATCTGGCAGGCAAGTAAAACTAATGCACACTAATATTCAACCTGGAGTTTGGTAATCCATCAAGTTCAACTTTCAGATGCCTGATTGTGCCACATTTAGCTGTTCAATTATAGCTACACAAGGCAAAATAATTCATTAGGATGATTCTGAAGCTGGTCAGAGTCATTATCCACAGAGAAATAAATACTTTACTGAAATGTGCTGAAAGGCCCCTCTATGAGCAAAACCCCATTGCAAAGCAACTTTAAAATCCAGAATACAGTTTTTAAATTCACATTGGAACAGAGACCTGATTTGTTTGGTGATCTGTGATCTGATGAAACTAAAATTGAACTGTTTGGCCATAATGACTGTGATTAGTTTTTTCTGAAATGAGGGTGAATTAAACGAGTCAACTATCTTTTGTTATGACCTTTAAAGAGAAATAACATATAAGAAATTTTAAAAAAAATATATATATAGCAGGACACAAAGTTAGCAGAGCTCAGTGCATTTGCAGAAATTATGTCTAACAGAAAACAGGAAATTTCTATTTGTTCAGAGCCCTGTGATTTAGCTTCCAAGGGTTCATGGTCAAAACATGCACAAATCCTGTAATCCCCTAAAACACACTTTATCTGTACTCAAATGCAATCATGGAGGCCAGCGGGGGCAACATCAAATCCTACCTGAAACTGCAGACTGAGTCAATGGTTTTATACAGTACAACTGTTATTGGTGGTAATGACATCCAGTTAGGTCAATCAAAGGTCATTAAAATAATGTTTTGAAGTGTAACTTTGCCAAAAGAATGTTGGACTCTAAACTCTTCTTTGGTCCTCTTCTTAATTGGACCACCATAGCTGCTTATCTGGATCAACCACTGGTTGTCCAGGTGGTGTCCTGAAAACACTGTGGGCTGACATAGTTCCCAATTGACATCACATTTCCTATATTCAAGCACTGCTCTGCCATTTAGGCATTGGCAGCATGATGGCTCAGTGGTTAGCACCGTTGCCTCACAGCAAGAAGGTCCTGGACAGAGATGTGCGCAAGTCTTTTTTTGTAAGTCAAGTCTCAAATCTTTGGCTCCAAGTCCAAGTCAAATCCAAGTCTTTGACCAAAAATCCAAGTCAAGTCTCAAGTCTCTTGACCTCACGACCATGTTGCATGTATTACTTAACACTTCATCTATTTGGCCCTCTAACCTAATAGCAGGTCGTACCTAATTCTACTCTACAAGCTAAATAAACAAGTTATAGGGAAACATCTAAAAATCACTGCTTTAAATGTTGACCAACACCTCAAGAGCTTCTCTGAACTTGATGAGACATTTTCTAAATATAATATTGACTTAGTTTTATGTTTTTTAGTATTGCCTCTGGAAGTCATTGATTCTTTGCCATTTATTTGTAAATAATAAATCAGATAACATGTATTAAAGCAGTGATTCTCAACCCTGGTCCTCAAGGACTCCTGTCCTGCATGTTTAGATGTTTCCCTGATTTGACACACCTGGTTTGAATGAATGAGTGATTAACAAGCTTCTGAACACCTGCTGAATAGCAGGGAAACAAGTAACATGCTGGATAGGAGTTCTTGAGGACCAGGGTTGGGAACCACAGAAATAAACTCTGACTAGCAGTGTCCTGAACTCAGCTGTAGCATTTTTGAAAACCGTAGCAGAGGATGGTAAGTGTTTTGTGACTTTTTGCATATTGCTGTGCTGTGTTTGCCTTAGATAGAAAATAACAGAGGTTTGGATGGCCTGAGTTGACTTGTGGTGAGACTAGAGATTTTACTCTCAACCTCAAGTCTGGATTGAGAATCCATTAGACTAGTGTGAAATCAATGTTTTTCTTATTACTTGCAGAAACCCATCCAGCAGTCCCTGTCTCTGTGTGCTGGTGAACAGGAGTATGTTAACAAGAGGAAGCAGGTAGTTCTACAGGCACTCTGTAATGAAGAGATCAATTGTACTGTGGTAAGAATCACATTTAGTCTCATTTTTTTTTGCCTCTCTGTAAAGAAAGCACTAAACATGTTTCTTTTGTGACTACCTGAGAGACTCTCAGTAAGAAGTTATTTCACAAGGAGTGGATCAAAAACCCATTGACAGGTGTAGATATCTCAGAGTTACAGACATCGCTATTGCACTGATTGTCTCAAAATATTGTGAAACAAAGTATTGAGTTAGGAATCATCTTTTTTGTATTACCAATTTCATTAATTTGCTTTTTAAATTTTGGTTCTTCAGATTTAAATCTGTAGAACCAAAGTTTAAACGACTAATTTGCTGACTTTTAGTTATATACAGTCATTGTTATGGTCTTCTCCTTTAACTCACAATAATCACAAAGACAAAACCCTTTATTGACCATTTCTGCATCATCTCTCCACCTAGGATTCAGTTCCACACATTGCCTTGTTGGGATCTGGTGGGGGTCAGAGGGCAGCTGTCAGTCTGATGGGATCTCTTTATCAGATGGAAAAAGAGGGTCTACTGGACACTTTGCTCTACATAGGAGGAGTTTCTGGATCAACATGGTAACAGTACATTAATGGGGCAATATCATATAAAATCAACTTTTTTGAGCTTTATATCATGTTATAATGTAAAAACAGTCTTGCTTTGACTCATTTGTGCATTTTTGAGAAATCCTGTAGAGTCCTGAGGAAATTTTAACACACACATCAGGTCATTTTATGACACATTAAAGTCTATTTTTGACTCTAGAATTGTGTTATTTCCTTACTCTAATGTGTTAGCATTTATTGATTAGAAGTGTTTTTTGCATTTAGTAGCTTAACATATCAGATCAGTGTAAATTTTACACTGTAGGCTACAGTGCAGATTACACTCTGGCTCAAAGTTGAAGACAACTCTTGTGTGAAAAGTAGCCAAACAGGGTTGACCTTCACACACCAGGAAGTAAGTCTCACTCATGGTGTCAATTTTATGACCAAGAACACTTTAATTTGAACAACTAACTAACCTGAACAAAACTTACTGGAACAACTAATTATTACACTCATGAACGTCTTTAATCGTTAAACACATGCAAAAAAACATAATTTTTTCAAGATTACCCAGCATCCCTTGCTTTAAATATTCTGGCTCATTTGACATGAGGTGGAAGAGGGTGGGGCTTTCTTTTCAGATACATGGTGCTGTATAACAACACTGTTAAGTGTTATGTTAACACTTGGGTTACTTAACAGTGGGTGGAGCTTATTTAACTCCAGAGTTAAGACAACACTGAAATCAACTCTGTGAATTAACACTAACACTGGCTGTCAGTTAACTCGGTGTCAAAACATGTGTCAAACTCGAGGCCCGCGGGCCAGATGTGGCCCACTGATCACTCCCGCGTGGCCCGCCAGGGGGTACCCCCATATTTTTTATTTATTTATTTTTTTAACTCTGCATTAAAAAAAGTGTGTGTCGCCCAAGGCTCGGACACTGGTGGTGGTGTGGAGGCCAGAGGGAAGGGGTAGCCAGGAAGAGCCTGAGGTGAAGGGTTGGAGGTGGGTTGAATGTGTCTGGAGAGCCGACTGATTCTTGGGTGTTGAGCCTTTAGATCTGGATCCATGTGAGTTGATCTGTACGGTGAGGCAAGGATCTGATGCTGATTAACTGCAGCTGGGAGTGTGACACCATGATTGGATGGAGCAGGTGAGGTGGAGAGTATCTTCCAGTTCCCTCCAAAGACTTTCTATTGGGTTTAGGTCTGGAGACTCGCTAGGTCACTCCAGAACATGCTTTTTACAGAGCCACTCCTTGCAGTGGTGGGCACTAGTCCCCCTAAAGCGCAATGCGCTAATTGCAGACCTAAATTTCTCCTTTGCGCTTTTTACTAATTTCTTCAAATGTTGTGCGGATTTGCTATTTCTAAATTTAGAATTGAGTAGCACTAATTGCAAATAACGTTAAGATCATCAATACTGCCTTAAGAAAAAGGAGAGTGGTCTAAACCCACTATGTTCTACTGCAACATATTTAATTTAAATTTTATTGAACATTAAAAGGGAATGCAGTCTCTTAACACAATGGAGCTCCACTGTGTGGAAACAGCGACCACTCAGGCAGCATTGTGTTCACAGGGCTTAAAATTCTCCGTCGCCATGACGGATTTCCATCATCTATAAGGGAGAGAAAAAAACACTTTCCTGACATACTGAAGAGGCCTACTAATTAAGCACTACTTAGGTTCAGCTGTGTTGAACCAGGGCAGCACCTAAAACATGCAGGACACCGGTCCTTGAGGACCGACTTTGGACACCACTGCACTAAGGGAAGCAACTGCTTATAAAGCAGAGTTTCCTGTAATGTCTCAGACTGAAGAAGTCTCTTGGAAAACAAACTAAATGTTTCAACAAAGAACCCATCTAGGGGACCTACATGTTTTTAATTTAAGATCAGACGCATAATAGTTGAGTTCTTGACCTGAGCTTTTTTTTTTCCCCAATCACCATTGATGCAGTCCCAGGGTACGGAGCCCGCGAGGGGACATAGAGGATTTTTTTTATTTTTTGCGTTCCCACGCAAAAGTCGTTGTGCCTGCCGGTTTATTAACAAATTCACATGTTCACCATTAGCGAGTTAGCCAACTACTTTATTTCAGCTTCAGAATGAATGTTACACAGCCACACATGGAAGTATGTCATATTTTAACACAGTGCAGCCACTCAACATCACTGTCAGTTTCACGAACTTGTGGCCACACCTCCTGTTTCGGTACCTGGGTATTTCAAAATAGAAGTGTTTTAATTAAGTTAATATACAAAACAATATTGAGAGGTTACGCAAAAGTATTGCGAGGTAACGCAAAAGAACCCCCCCCCCCCATGTCCCCTTACGGGTTTCGTACCAGGGAGAGTCACAGACCAAGTTTTTTTTTTTTCTTTTTTAATCATCCTGTTCAATGAAATTTGACTAGTGCAACTAATATAAAACAAACTGGAGGAGTAGTGCTTAAACCACTCAGCCACAGCCGCCAGTGCAGTGTGGTCACAACCTAATGACATTAAGGATATTTAATAATCACACTGACAGGTTGCCATATTTGAAGTCTGATTGGTTACATGTTGGCCTGACCCAAGAAGGTGTAACAGCAACTTTTATCACAAACAAAATGAAGTGTAAAAATAACTAATATAGTCCCATATTAAAATATTACTTTTTTCAATGCAGCTCCTTTTGCTTTTTTTTTTTTTTTTTTTTTTTTTTTCCCCAACAGTCCCAACATAAGAGAACAATCTGCACCACACTTTAATTATTAATACTCACCCTCATTTGGCAGCAGCGAGCTAAAAATATGTTCACGGTATGTCCAACCTAACAGTATTTTCAACTGAGAAAAACTAAGTTTTGTTTTTGAGCTTCTTTGTGTCTGCAAGATATCTCACACACACACACCACTTCAGTTATATTTACATTAAATGTAGCTGCTCTTTTTCTGTATCAAAATAAATTTTTTTTTGTCTGACAAAACCTTTTTCCTTTGCAGTCAGTTTCTCACTAAGCTGTTATATTCATAACAATACCTTAAAAATATTAATGAAATCACCAAATGTCATTCACATTTGTCTAGTGTTATGGTGGTGGTTTTATGTGTATCATTCTCACGTCCTGTCCATATGAACAGGTCCATGGCCTCCCTGTACAGTGACCCTAAGTGGAGCTCCAACATGGAGGATGCTGTGTCCAAACTGTCAGGTTCTGGTGTTGAGTTAGATCAGGTTGTGGCCTGGGTGGATAAAAGAGCTACAGAAGAAAACTTCTCTCTCTCTGATGTTTGGGGAGTTCTTACCATCGCTGGGGTCATGAAACAGGTACCAGGGACACTTTTTTATAATACAGCTTTTTTTGAAATTTAACAAACACAAAAAGTTATTTAGAGATGTTTCTCACCAGATGAATGAACAGCAGCTCTCACATGAGGTCGACAGGGATGTCACCAATCCATACCCCATCTACACTGCTGTAGAGAAGCACAGCTTCTTAAATGGGCCCTTCAAAGGTAAATGCATGCATGTGTCCATGAAAAATTACAGATTTTTGTTGAGCAAAGTAAAGTACACTGACCTGTCTCTTAGGAAAATGGTTTGAAGTAAGCCCCCATGAAGCAGGATTCACAGAGTTAGGCCTCTTTGTTGAAACGTCTCTCCTGGGCAGCAAATTCAAGAGTGGAGAGCTGCTGGAGAAGAAGCCAGAGATGGACATTATCCAGCTCCAAGGTGTGTTTCTACAGAAATATCACATCATGTATTTATCTATTTTTACTTGCACAAAATAATTTCACATTCTGCAAAACCATTTCATTAGTAGAAGTCACATTTGGTAGGTCGGATGTAGAACAACCACACATATTTAGATGTGGTAAATTATGTTGTCAAATGTGAAAACAAAACTTTTTTTTCACATTTAAAAATGACACATTTCTCAAATGCCGCAAATCACATTTGAAAACATGTTAAGCCAGAGAAATTGCATTTTGAAAAATGAATTACCAAAGATAAAAAAAAAAATGCAGAACAAAATCTAAAATCAGGAAAGCCGTAACTAATGAAGTCAAATGACTGAATTCAGTTATTTCATCATTTGTAAGCCGTAATCATTAAAACTACAAGAAATAAAGACTTGAAACATTTCAATCAATGTGTAATGAATGTATGTAATACGTGAGTTTTACTTTCTGAACTGATTGCTAAAAACATTTTTTTCTAACTTTAAGATTCACACTTTTTTTCAAAATATTTTCTCTACAGACATTAGCAAAACAGTTTTTCATGTTTTGCTTTTTGTCAGCAGGTAGTACTGACAAGTACTATAGAACATATTTCACAGTTGTTGAAAAGTTAATTCATGAATACCAATATTTTTCTATTGTGCAGGCATTTTTGGCAGCGCTCTGGCTAACGAGGAGACAATCAAACAGAAGCTTTGTGGTAATTAGTGTTTAAAATACAAACCTAATTGCATTAATAATCTTTACCTCACACTCTAGCTTTGTGTGTTCATTTCAGCGATTGGAAACATTGATGCTGCTACTGAGAAGCATCTACATGCATTCAAAGTATTCAAAAACTTGATTTGTCTGGTCAGAAGCACCATTAAGGACCCTACAGCACTGTCGGATTTGGATCAACTGCATAAAATTCTACAAGGTAGAATGTCTAAAATCATTTGGCCTTTTTGGCTGACAAATAATTTTACTGTTGATGATATACAATGCCATCTATGTCTGCTGTGTAATGATGTAGGCAGGGTACAGTATATCTGATTGAATATGTTGAAAATGCAGCATGAATAAATTCCTGTCTTTTACAGACAAGTGTAGTTGTTATGACTCCGTGAGTCAACTGAGATCTAAATATCCAAAGAAAAAAGAGGGTCTGCTCCACCAGCTGAACCAGGATCTGCTGGCAACAGCTCACATCTGGAGCCAAAGTCTGGAGGATGGAAACTTTAAAACACATGGTGAGTTCACAAGAGTTGGTAGCTTTGTTGGAGAAAATCAAAATTTCTTTGAATTGACTTTGAACTGTCTTTTCTGCAGTGTCTTTTATTACAGATCAACTCCTTCCTCTTATAATAAAATGGGAGTGGGGAACAATCAACAACTTCCTCTACCAATACCAAGGTGAGAACAAAGACATGCAAGCTCTGGTTGGAAGTAAATAAAACAAATGATTCATGATTTCTCATATGACACAGGAACAGTTCAACAAAGGTGCATTACAAATAAAACAACCCTGTTGGAGGAAGGTTAGCTTTAGGCTCCTTTCAGAGATGTACATCAACTGATTAGTGAACCTGGAAAATTTACATAATTTAACTATTAAAAATGTTTCAGGAAAAACATGACATGACGACCTGAAGTTTGGGTTTTATTCAGCATTAGCCTGGCTCTCGCCTTCCTACGCAGTTCTGCTCAGTTCTAGTTTCCCTTCACTGCTCCATCTATGATTTCTCCCATAGACGAGGATTTCTTTGGGAGAATTTCAGTCAGGCCAATCAGAAAACAAGAGGAGTTTGACTTTCTGCGCGGTGTCTGTCTGTAGTTTAGCAATGGTGGTGGAGGAAGCGAATGAAGCCAGTTCATGTTAAGGCTTCCAAATTAATTCAGTTTGTCTCACAAAGCCTGCAGCACTCATTTACAGCTATCTCCTTCAGCTTGATACTTCTCTCCTCAATAGGCATTTGAGTCCGGCACTCGGTTCTAGGTGATTTTCCACAGTAACTCGTGTCCCCACGCTGTGGGCAGTAATGTCTTTTAAAAGTGGATCTCTGAAGCTGTTTAATGTTGTTCATTCTGTGCTACAGCTAACTATTGACATAACGTCTGATATTTAGTCTGTTAATACTGCTACAGCAAACTGTTGCTTTTAAATGTGGGAAAACAAAACCAAAATGATTTTCTTATAAAAAGAACTTAAAGTTTCTGCACACTTTAGTGTGAGTAAATGTTTTTTTCCTTACGGATTTAACTCTATGATAAACAAACAGCAATGCTGATAGTATCTTTATTGCACAAAATAAGTCAGACAATATGTAACTACATTAAAAAAAAACACATTCACCTAAAAGAAAAAAAACTACTTTAAAGTCTGAATGTAACAGGAGCAGCTCTCCTGTAGCTGCCCAGCCCCTGGCTTTTTTTGATCCGGATAGCGAGACAGCTGGTACCGATCGATGTCAGAAGGTGGAGAAGCGGACTGGGAGCTCAGCTGGTCCCTTGTAGAAGGTGACTCTGAACAAAAGAACGATTAGCCTCGAATACAGTCAACATTAATTACTATTTCCAATAAATGTAGGGCTGGGGGTGTTTTTTATCCTGGACTAGCGATAGCCGCTAACTAGTTGGCATTGGAAATGAACATGCACAAAGGATAGTAGAAACTTTAAAAAGAAAAAGTACAGTTTCACAAGCAAGACATGTCCTACAAATTACGATCAATACCTCATTAAATGCATGAATCACTCACCGTCTGCAGATGTCTCTGAAGTTTGTGAAGATTCCAGTCTACAGTAGGGTTGTTCACTGTGCAATCAATTTACGGTTAGCCTCTTAGCTTAGCCTCCTTCACAGTGGAGCTGTTGAACTGCATTCGTCCCGGCCAACCATTAGTGATTGTTGAAGTTTAAAATGATTGGATCTGATTTACCCAGAGTCCACGCCTCCAGCAAGCAATTGATTCTCAATAGCCGAGAGTCCAGACCCTTGTACAAAGCAAAGGACAAGGCTATTTTAGCAATAGACTCAGCAATTAGATCAGTGATTCTCAATTCCAGTCCTCAAGGACCACTATCCTGCATGTTTTGGTGGTTTCCCTGTTTTTTAGCAAGTCTTAAAGTTCTGCCAGGACCATGTCAATCAGTCATTCATTTAAATCAGGTGTGCCAAAGCAAGGAAACATCCAAAATATGCAGGCAAGTGGTCCTTGAGGACTGGAATTGAGAACCACTGAATTAGATAAAGGGCCAGTTCCTTAAATATTTGTCTTTGCATTTGGAGATAAACTCTAGTTCAAAACCTAAGAATTTGACTTGTCAAACGTGGTCTAATTTATTCAAAACCATAGAAATTTGTAAAAACAGTTTAAAACTAAAAGCACTCAGAGGGTGCAAATCTTCGCCAAGGCCAATTTCCCCCATCCTGCAATAGTTAATGCGCAAAAGGAGAGATGGAAACACATTTGACAAATAAGTTCTGATATAGCAAACATTTAAGCAGGCAGTATGCATGGGATTTCTTCCCAGTGGAGTCCAACGCAAAAAAGTCAGACCCCAAATGGTAAATGGACTGAACTTATAGAGCGCTTTAACCACAGCTGCCCACCAACATCTAGAGCCTTATGGAAATCCGAGCAGATCTTGACCACCCCCTGAACCCTGCCACAGTGAAGCTTTTTAACTAACTTGGCAACCACAGTTCCAATTATGGACAGACCAACCCCAAAATCCCCTGAGTCAGGTTCATCCATGCAAGACTTGCCAGTGGGACTGAGAAGGTCAGAATTATTCCTTCCAACTCCTGACAACATCCCAGGTTGCTGTCGGCAGCATCCCACCTTCACTGAACAGTGTTAGTGAAGTGCTGTATTCCCTGCTTCAGCCACTGGATGGTTTGCCAGAATCTCCTCAGAGCCGATTGAGAGTCTTTATCTAAGGCCTTCCACATCTGAGCTTTTGCCTCAACAACAGCCAGGGCTGTGGCCTGCTTGGTCTCAATATTCCTCAACTGCCTTCAGCCTCCTATACCAACCAATAAGACCTAACAGGACTCTTTCTTTAGTTTGACAACCTCACAATCCTGGGATGTCCACCATTGAGTTTGAGGATGGCCAAAGTGAGAAGCACCAACAACCTTGTTGTCACAGCTCAATGCAGCCACCTCAAATTTAGACACAGAACATAGACTCAATGGCCTCCACCTCAGCTGAGAGGTGGTCAAAGTTCTCCCAGAGGTGTGAGTTGAAGGTCTTTCTGATGGGTTATTCTGCCAGGTATTCACAGCCAACTCTCATTGCACTTTTGGGTCTACCAAGTCTGTCCATTATATTCCTCCCCAACTTACTACCAGGTGGACATCAGTTGATGGTTCAGCTCCTCTCTTCACCAGAGTGTCCAAAGCATGGTGTTCAAGATGTTTAAACTGTGACTACCACACAAGTCCAACAACAGAACACCACTTGGGTGGGAACTTTATGGTTTTTAAAGCAAAACTAAAATAATCACGGTTTATTTTAGGTTTGTTCCAACACTGGTTCCTGATGCTATAATCCAATAACCAAAACATGTATGAAACCTTTTTAGTTCATATTGTCCAACTCTCATGTTTTCAACAGCAGGCAGCTGTTTTAAATGCGAAAGTTACCCTAATCATGTTTTTTAGAAAGGAAGTACTAACAAAACAAGCATAGCTTTAAAACATGGGCTTGAATAAGAATTTTAAACCATTTGATATTTTTGTCCTGGGCAGGTTCCTCAGTTCCCCCTTACCTCCAGTCTGAAGAACAGTTTCACC
>JARVGW010000001.1:20736067-20753339 GCA_031762495.1 Anablepsoides rubrolineatus | reverse complement strand
AGATCCACTGAGAAACTTGCTGTTTCCTGATGCAAACTGTACTTTTTAGATTAAATGTTCATAATTAATTTCAATAACTTACAAGTTATGAAGGGAATGGAAGTTTCTCTTTTTTGTATCGAACAAATATCGAACCATGAGACTAAAGAATCGAATCGAACCAAATCAAATCATGAATTTTCTTTATCGTTGCACCCTTAGTAAACGGCTATTTATTTTTTTACCCAAGTGCAGTCACTTCAGCTGTTTTAGTAGTAGTTTTGGCCAAAAATTTTTGTTTATAATTTTTTAATTTAAGGACACATTAGCTATCAATGAGAAGAATATTGGCAGACATGCTTTTTTGTCCATTTGCCATGATTTTATATCTTTAAGTTAGGGAATCCTAAGTTTATGTTTACAGTTATTTAAATACTTTTTTTAATCAGCATTTTGACATTATCAAAGGTAAATATTCTGCTATTTTGTAAAGTCAGCGAGGATAAAGTTTTAAACTTAAAACCTCACAGCATTTTGTTTTAATAGTTCAGCCCCGGAATGGGAGCAGCTGTTTTAAACAAGAAAAACATGTTTCATTAACAGAGACTGGCATCTCGAAAACAACCACACACATAAAACAAGAACTAAAAAGAGGTGCTTGAGGTTTTTCTCTCCCTCATGTCAAATTGGATACAGAGCACACATCAAACAGAGCCACAGATTAATGAGCAATGCTGATAACACAAGTCAAGCCAAGGCCTTGAGGCCTCGCACTAAATCTGTACTTGTGCCACTAAATAAATTTTCAAAATAATGTGTTAATGTCGAAGTTCTGAAAAAGAAAGTTGTGATTGCTCTGATGTGACGCACTGATTTATTTATTTTTGTTAACCAACAGTGTGTTCATTCACATAAAGAATTGCTCCAAAACCTCTGAGTGAAACTAATCTTTCCGGCCACAGTTTTAGACTGAGATCATATGTTTAAAGTTGACAAAACTGTCTAAAACATTTTGGTCCAACCTTGAAAATAACGTTATGCGTGATCTCACAACATATCAGGCGCAAACTATGTGTTGTGAATTACTGCCAGCTACTTTCACACCAAGATTAGCTCAATATCTGTAAAATGAACTTGGGTATATTCATGTTTGTTTGTCAGAGCTGATTAGCTGCTGTGGACATCTTGAATTAGGTTAACCCCAGAAGTTAATCAGTTGTTCATTCAACAATAAATTTCTTGTGAGGTCCAAGAGATACTAAAACATGCATGCAAAAACAAAAACGTCACATAATCTGTGATACATATTGTTTATTTTTTAATACCATGCATTCTAAAAATAACCATAGATTAGAATGAACTGTTATTACTACGATTTTTTCCCAGTCTTAAATCCATCTTCATCGCTCATTTATGATTGTATTTGACACAGAAAGGCTCCTGCTAACCCATGCGAATGCCTCCATCTGCGAGCGTTCTTTGTTTACGCAATTATGATTGTTACAGTTGTTCTGATTAGTTGTGCTTTCATGTGAACCAGCATGCATTGTCACCTCGTCTAATCAGCATAAACAGTCAAACACACTGATTGATATATACAAAAACAAAAATGGCCTGAAGTCATCGCCCCCGCCCGTCCGCCCAGTCGTCCCTCGACTGTCACATGTGACATTGCTGCTTTCGGTCACAAGCACAATCTGTTCTGGCAGTAAAAAGAGCGGAGTGGGGGGGTGAAAACACTGTATAGTGAGAGACGTGTCAGTGTGAGTGATGTGGCCCTGTGTGGGGGTGTTGTCCTCTCTCCTCCATCTCTGACTGGCTCCCCCCTAAGCTCCAGGCCAGGACCCTCTCCATCTCTTCACATTACTCAGTGACCTGAAACCGCAAGGCCAAAAAACTTAACCAGCTCCTCCGTCTTCTTAATGAATCCAATTTTTTGCCTGAGAGCACAAGGCATGCACATATATCCATCGTGACTCGAAATTGGCTGACATTAATATAAATTAACAAGAAGCACCGCCATCAAGACAGTGCCACCCGACGACATGAGACAATGACAACGCCTTTATTTCACTGTACGAAGACAGCAACTTATTGTACCAACTAAAATACTGAGTCAATATTCTCATTTAAAACAGGCTATAACCAAAACAAAAGCAGAGGGGCTGATTAGTGCCGATGCCATTACACTATGAATTATACGCTATATGTTATGAAAATATCCATATAATTGACTCTTCTCTGTGGCAACCATTAATTCCTGTCTTCCATTAAGTGGTTTAAATGATCTTGTAAGAGGCCATACATCTCCTGATGCCCTTTATGAGATCAACACCACATCCCCCTTAGAACGTAATCGACCCTAACTTTCATTTGTCTACAAAGTCTGATGCAGAGGAATAATCATTTCATTCCTAACGGCCCTGATGGGTCCAAACTTGCCTATTACCCCCAGCAGGTTTGCAGCGCTGCAGTTGGAGGCTAAAGCTCCACTTCGATCCGTTCGCTTCTCTCATTTATGTTAAGCCAGCTTTGAATGTCAGTACAGTATTTGCATGCCAATGTGGCTCTGTCTGCAGCTCATTATTTTCAGACATTGACAGCCTAATCGCATGCAAGTTTAGCCCACTTTGTGATCCTAATGCCTGCTAGAGCCAAGTAATACTGAAAGCAAACCAAGGTTTAGAACTGCACTGTTCGTCTGCACCTGTCCTCCTTAGAGTCCTACGAATCTGGTTTATTTTGTCCTCAAATTTACTTTTTATTTTTCTAAATTCTATGTTTTATGATGTAATTGGGATAGCACAATACTTGATGAGTCATGTGTTCAAGAGAACCCAAATTGGTCCAGTACTCAGCTTTCAATGTTTAATCGTGCACATATAAAGATCATCACATCCCTGTGGTCCATCTGGTCCGAGGGGACAAAAATGGCTAACCTTTTATAGTAAACCTAGTCACACTCAGGATATGATGTCATTGTAAACATGGAAGTACCATTAAAACAGTTTCTGAATGTGTTTACACTGCTGCAGAACTTAGACCTGCAGAAGAGCAGGGAAACAACTAAAACACGCAGGATAGTGGGTCACAAGGACTGGGAATGAGAACCACTGGGTTAAAGTAAATGATTACAAGAAGTTACAAAGTATAAGATATATGACTAAAACCACAAAATATCCAACCCTTGCAAAGTGCAACATTGTTTAATATTGTGATGTGAACTGCAATACAGTACATTTTCTTCTGTCAAAATCTACATCTAAACAAGGTGTAAACATCAAGCCTTAAAGAGTCTGTTGGATTGACTAAAAATACTAATAATCAAAACATGCATGGTACTCATGATAAAGTACAATGACCTATGATATATCACAGTCCAAGCAGTCCTTTGAGATATTGATACTGCAATGATAATTCATTCAATATTTATGTAACCCTATTTTTTTGCTTAAAAGTGTCTTAATATGTGGTTGATGAAGTGTTTAATAATTCATTTGTAAGTCTTTTAGAAAAATCATGTGAGTTGTTTTCCTTCTGCAGAGATCACCACAACATCAAAGATTTGGCAATTGTTTTACACCTCCAGCCCTTCCGGATGCAAACTGGGCTCAAACTTGCGGGCTCAGGATTACAAGTTCACGTCACTGACCATTCAGTAGGCTACATTACCGTAAATTACATCTTTAATTTCTTACTCCATGATTCTGTCCTAGTTTTCTGCCTCGCAGAAATCACAAAGCCCTACTTTCTCACTCAAGCTTTCCAGTTTGAAACACAAGAAAAAACAGCCATAATATAATAAAATGTTCTGTTCATCATTTAGTAACCCTTTTTCTTAAAACTTAAAAAAATTGCTTTGTTATTTCAATGAAAGTGCTTTAAAGCAGGTCTGACATTAGCCTTTTGACTGCCTGACTGTCAGGCTGGAGGTCAGTGTCTTTCTCCTGAGAAGTCGATCTTCATTCAATAAGACAGCTCTTTCAGATTTTAGCTGCAGCATATTTGTTTAAGGATTTACCATTTTTCAAAAAGCCAGATAATTTGGTAGAGTCACAATTTATCATGATGCAAAACACATAACAGCTACTTCACTGTCCACCAACACCTATTGTGGTGAACTATCAACCAACGTATCAGTTTAGGTGCCTTCTTGGAACTATAAAAGTTTTGAATACAACCTTGAGGTGGGTTGGGAAATTGAGAAATACCCCCAACTGCTGCAAACGTACACAAACAAACAAACAGAGAGGAAAGTTAGGATTAAAAAAAGTTTAGGGGAGAAGCCACCAATGGGCAAGGCATGGTGGGGGGACGTGGGATTAATTAAAGGCTGCTGTCACTGCGGTGTGCTGGTGACACACAGCCACACAATTACTGAGAGCTCTGTGTGAGAGGAATCTGCTCCCACAACTCATTTCCTCCCCCATTGAGGGGCTGGGGGCAAGGGACCGTCTGTTGTACCAAATACCAAGGAATCATTTTTCATTAGGAGGAATTTCAGACTCTAAATGAAAACAAAAGGTGAGAGATGGAGAAAGAAGGATGGAGTAAAATTCTTTACTCTTAGAATAAGTCAGAGGAATCCATTTCAATCTAGTGACGTGCCGGGATTGTGAGAGGGGTAGGTCAAAGGATGTAAGCCACTGTAATCCTAAACTCACCACCGCTTAAAACCCATTCAAGTTAGCAGTGTGTGTGTCTGTATACACTGACACACTCACACAGCTTAAACCAACATCTGGCAATGGTACCATATGCACTTGTTCTCAACCTGCTTTGTAATCCTTTTGTTGCAACCAATACTCTGCCACAATAATCAAATCAATACACAAATAAGATGGAAACGCAGAATGCAGTGCTAAAGTAAAAAAAAAAGAAGAATCTAAATAGTTATCAGACTTTAGTGTATTATCAGTCAGAGAATAAAATAAAGAGGAAAAAGATTTGTGGTGTAAGCTTGAAAAAATAAACAGTTGCCTAGATTGGATGAAGTATTAAGAAATGTTTGATAGAACATCATTTCAAAAATCACAAGGCTATTCCTTTGAAAACACAAATATCCACTATCCTTCTATAGTTAAATATATTTTACTGTAATCAAACAAGTTGAGCCATTTGAAAAGCTTATCTTGATAAATGTATTCATTTAAAAAATCTCTGACAGAGTAATAAAAATTCAAAGGAGTCTTGAAACTGTTTCACTGTACAGATTGTAAATTGTATTCTTCAATCTCATTGCAGTGATGTGGAGCAGAGTAACCAAAGAAACCAACACCACAGTAAAAATAAAAACTGTCTCTACCTAAAAATCACCAAGTACAGATCATTCTGTTCATGTCCTGTAAATGTTACCTCTCAAGGACGATACAAAATAAAGATACCACACTAGTGCAAAGATGATACATTTTGTAACTTTTTACCTGGACAAGCAAAATGTTGCAAAGTTTTCCAATTCAAACACAATTTTGCGTTGCTTCCATAGAAGCTGAGTGTGTTATTTCGGGGCAGCCACATGTTCCTAATTTATGCAAGTAAAAGCAAGTCCTCCCAGACGGCGTCCACCCACCACTCTGCCACTCAACACACCCACGTTTTACTGAAAATGAATGTAGTAATAGCAGGTGTCGCTTCTTGAGTGAAAACCCCTTAGCGTTCTGACCTACAGTAAGGACTAAAATGGATAAAAAATATAATAATAACAACAATAACAATAATAAAATGAATTTTAATTGAAAAATATTCAAATTAAAAAAAGGTTGATTCTTGATTTGGATTCAGATAAACAAAAGTGATTGAGCTGTTATTTTGAGGTCATTCCATACTGTTTCTAATACACAATTCACCTGTCTAATAAAGCTCACAGAACACAGTGCTGTGCAAAAGTTTTAAACCAGCTCTAATTTTGTGTTTTACTTTTTTAGAGCTAGACATTTTTGTAATCTTTTAAAGTGGTCCTTATCGTTAATTGTCCAGGCTTTTAGAAAGATTTTTTTTCTTTAAACTTAACTTGTTTTTTACCCTCTTTTTCTTTCCAATTTTGGTACCAGACCGTGACAGCGTGATGTGCTGGATGCTGATGGAGAAATTGGACAAGTAAAAGACAAAAGAAGTGTCAGGCTTCAACATTACAGCAGATGAACAGCGTCTGAAGGACGCGTCTTTGCAAAAAAATAAAACAGAATAAGAATCCGCCAAAATTCTGAAAAGACCAGAGAGCTGCAGCACCCTTCAGCTGATACTGTTTTTAAAATTTCCAGCTAAAAACTCTGATAATCACTGTTCTGTGTGTCCTACTGTGTAGAGTCTATAGGAATAGGAAAAATTGTGTCTTTGCGTGACAAGCTGCTTTTATCAAAGTGCTTTTAGACCTTTTTATGCCAAGGTGTCTGCTACATGTACACAACATTATTATTATTTTGTGTATAAACACAACACTGATTCATCACTCGAGTTAAAAAGTGTTTTTATGCCTGGATGATTCATAAGTTTGAAAATGATCAGGTACCAAACAGTGAGTGAAAGAGCAACCACTGACCAAACAAACAAAGACTAAAATTCTCAGCAAACTTAAAGAAATAAAGCTCAAAAAGACCATTTTAAAATACGATTACAAGAAACAAGAAAAACCTTAAAATATTTGCACATTAGTGTGGCTTTGGTACAGTGTAGTACTTGAGAATGGTCTTGGTCTCAAGACTACTTTTTGATGGTCTCAATCTTGTCTTGGTCTCTGAAATTGAGGACTTTAAATCTAAGTGCGATTCATTGCCAATTATGTATTTGCATTACAGCTGTCACACATCCCCGCCCCCTTTAACTCCCACGCAGCACTCCAAGAAAGTCAGCAGTGGTTTTCTGGGAGCGGGAGAAGATATCTGCAATATCTTCAGCAAAACAACTCGGCTATATAAATCATAAAGAATATATTTGTAAACAACATCCAGAAGAAAGCAAACAGCAACTTGTAAATTCTGCAAATCTTTGCTTTCAGAGACGGTGGAGAATACGTCAAACTTTTATTGTCACTTGGAAAGGAAGCACAAAGAAAGGTAATCTATGCATCACTGATATTAGCATAGCTAGCTAGCTAATGTCAGCAATCTGCCTTGGTACCAAAATTTTTTACCAGGCCCTCACACAAAGATTTAGTCAATATTAGCTATACATATTGAGCTAGCTACCTGTGTACAGTACGCTGTTTGTTTAGAGCACAAGTTGTTTTTTTTCGGTCTTGACTTGGTCTCACCCTCCTTCAGACTTGGTGTCAGTTTGGTCTTAACCCCTAAATGTTGTGATCATGTCTCGGTACCTTCTGGTCTTGGTCTTGATTCTGTCTTTCCCTTTCTCGGTCTTAGTCCAGCCCCTAAAATCTTGGTCTTGCCTCGGTCTCAATACCCTCTGGTCTTGACTTGGTCTCACCCTCCTTCAGTTTTGGTCTCGATTTGGTTCTCAACACCTAAAAAAGTCTCTATACCCTCTGGTCTTTACCTGGTCTTGAGTTAGGTGGTCTTGACTACAATGCTACTTTAACAATGGAGTAAAAGTTGGGTACTAGTAAATTTGCCAGGATGTAAGACCCCAAACCACAGAATAAATTTAAACTTACAATGTTCCCTTCAAAAGTTTTATGTTTTAAACAAATAAATAAACCTCTGGAAGTTATATTGATAAATATCAACCGATGAAATCTAAAAGTGGAACTATTAAAAAAGCTTTTAGAAGTGTTAATTATCAACCACCAACACATGCTGAAGGGAAACTCCACACTGTCGTTACTAACTGGTTTGATTTTCTCCTTGCTCTGCTCTGACACAACTCCACAAAAAAAAAAATAAAGAAAAAATAAATACAAGTCAGGGTGCAGTTTGTTCCATCACTCATTCAGATAAGAATCAGTGAGCTGTGCTTCCAAAATAAGTTTGGTGTCGACAAGATCTGATAGCTGTTGGTTGATGTAGTTGATGCTTCATGTAAAGAATTACAACTAGAGTTACTGCAGTGAAGTAAACATGAACCTCGACTGTCAAACTATCCAGATTTTGCTGTGAAATTTGGCTACCTAATTGTACGTAAACACCATTTTTCAGCAATACTTTGTTGTCAAAAGGAATCATCAACTGTGCCGTTATAAGAGGCACTGCACAGTGTTTGTGCATACAACCTATTAGCAGAACAGGAGCTTCTACATTGACAAAAACAAGATGGTTAGGCAGTTTGCCATTTGTCCTAGCATTGGTTTCTAATTATTTCATGTTCCTATGTGCAAATTCAGCGAGTTGATTACAGCAAGGTTGAAAAGTAAAATAAAAATATATCGCGGTGGGTTTGTAAGACATGCCACTTGTTGTTAGTGCTGTGAGAATGAGACATAGCACAGTCAAGCTGAAGTGCTAAAGGTTACACTAAAGCTACAAATGTCTTTGACAAAAAGAAAAAAAAAATCTTATTAAAGGTGATAGAGATGGTGAAAGCAGGATCCTGCCAACAAGAAAGACAGCACTGGAGCTTCTTAATTCACACATCACTGTTCCTGCAGATGAAAGAAAGATCTCAATACCAAGTGAGAAAAACCTTTAAGTATACATGATCTCATTTTGGAAGCTGTTTCGTCTGGTAAAAAATATTATAATAAACATTTTCTTCCTTTGTTTGTGAGCTTTTTCTCCTCATTAAAAAAAGTTAAGTTACAAGCAAATTAAACCTCTTCAGGAATTACAATATTTTATAACCAAAACTAATTATTCACTTATTTCAGCATACAGACATCTTATTTACACAAAACCATGAGCTGAACAAAGCGGTGAAAAGAAGTTTCCATTTTCTGAGAAAGACTGCAAGGAATGCTGACTGAACCATTCCTCCTTTTATAATTACATTGGATTATTATCACAAGACACAACCGATAAAGAAGACATATACTGATGGAAACAGAGCGCTAAAGAAATCAGAGGATGCCAGGAAATACATGCTGAACATTTGATTTTTATAATAAAAACGTAAAACAGAAAAAAAAAGACAACAAACATTAAAGTAATTTTTTCGTTCTGCTTATAAACTGATTTGTGTTTTGAGGCAAACATCCTTTGTACTTTTGCATCTGTGCACAACACACCGCCTGTAGTTCACGCCAGCAGCATACGGCCAAATGTTCCCAGACTGGTGCTAATGTGACGGGGGTTGTGGCTTTGTGAGGAGTCACCAGAACTGCTCAATAGCACCACGAGTTTAGCCATTAATCACCCAGTCATACAGTTTTGTGCTTACATGACATGAGGGCAGGGTCGCTTCGGAAGGGGCTGAGCCCTGTAGTGTGCACTTTTGCCCCCAAAGCCCCAATGGACCAGAATGAAAAGGTCCCATACATTCATAATTACCAGGTCACTAATCAAATTATGGTGATGGCTAGCAAAAACACACAGGACAACAGAATTCATTTAGTATCTCTTACCTCCATTGTCTCTCTCTGCCAGGGAAACATTGAGCTCTAGGATAAATAAGTAGCCCCCTTTTTCAACTCAATTTATTTGAATCCTTTCAAATAAATGGTCTGTCTTGGAATTGAGGCATGAATTAAAAAAAAATAATGAAAGAAGGTAATTTTAAACACTGACAACATAGTTGTCACTGGAAGAGAAAAAAAACTATGCAAATGCAAATCATCAACAAGAGCCAGATGGCCATAGTTTGGGGCAAATTCATTTAGACACTTAGGCATTAATTATGTCTCCATTTTTAATATATCCTGTGCACCAGGGGAGAATATATCTACAAAGGGACGGTGAAGGGACATCTGTCCATCCTTCACAAAAGGTGATCATTTTGTCACACGTCCCCCGAGGTTGTTTGATACAAAACATCAATGTGTGAGACATGACACGGACTGTGTGAGGGCATACATGTGTCGGTTATTCATGCCTCAGCCCAAAAGAGATACCGAGCCTTTTAGGAGACATGGAAAACATGGTCGATTAAATCTGAATTCATTTTCAAAGGTAAAAAAGTTATTATGTTAAGCTTATTCTAGGCTGCCAATTTAGGAGAGTCAGCAACATAACTGCTGCACTGTGATGTTTGTTGCAGTAAACTTCTGTTTTCATGTTGTTTTTTATGTTTTCTTTACTGAACTTAGAATAATTATTTCAATCCTTCAGTTGGGGTCTTTATAAATGGGAACTGCAATGCTTAGGTCTGAATTCTTCCTTACTGTAACTCCACAACGCCCCTCTTTCACCCCTTTTCTGAGGTGTGTCTCAGATCAACTTGTTTTGAGGCTGTCTCTTTAAATTCAAACGCTTCACACCCCACCCCCCTCCAGCTTCCAGTCCGGTTCATTCTAGTTAGATAGAGGGGTTATGACTACATAGCTGCATAGAAACATTTTACAAATAATTAAAAGATGTCAAACATGTTGGAGCCAGAGTTTGACCCAGAACCAGAAGAGAATGAAGACCACCAAATTGTTGTTGGTAAGTCCAGACCTTATGTGGCAGATCTGTTGCAAATAATTTGACGTAATAGTTTACAAAGTGTCACAGAAAATGGAGAACACTGAATGGGTTGAAAAATATGACCCAAACAAAGGAGACAAAATTTAAATTTTCTGCATCCTAGAAATTCCAAACACTCAACAAAATGTATTTAACAACTTTTTACACGATATGTCCCCTTTATCTGTGTGTAAATATTATAGTGATACACACAATGCTAATTGCATTAGCAGGGCATTTTCAGAACTAGGTTAGCATCTGAGCTAATTGTTTATCAACAACCTGTGATTAAAACAGCTTTATGACAACCTATTGTGCACTTTTATTTAACTACATTAATCACTTTTTATTCATTCTATAAGCCGTAGTGATTAAGGTTCCAGGGTAACTGAAATGCATCATTAATATTTTCATAAAAATCACATCCAGGTCTCTGAATCATAAATCATTAAATGCCTAAAGACTTTCACCTTTAGTGCCTTTGCCGTGTACACAGAGAGGATCTGGTAAATTTTGTATCTTTTAAGGGCTGAAAGTGTAAAAAGGAGAAAAGCAACATACCGTGGGGATAATACTGAAAAGCTTGCACAGCTAGCAGCCGGTCTGCAAATGAACAGGTGCATTTTTTGGGGGGTGACCCCTACAACTCCCCAAAGACACAAAGCACCAGTCTGTCAACACAAATGTAACCCCAATGAACAGACACCAAAAAACACATGCTCTCCGTTGACTTTGATAAATCCAATGAATTTCTAATGAGTACAATAACAAAAACAATATTTACATCAGGTGAAAACAGTAATTTGCTTGTATTTCTTCTTCGTTTATTATAGTCCAGGTCTCGTCCTGAGCTGCAGTCTATTTGAGCAGGTTTAATGTGAATTTGACAGAGCGTAGAAGATGTATTATCACCTCTGCTTTCTTTGCTTTGTGAGATTTGTCATTTCAATGACCACTAGAGCCAACATCTCACACCTAGTGTGATTTGAATATAAAGTTGGTCTTACATTTATACAACCTTAAGAAATACAAGTCGTCTTTAAGGATGATTAATTGAACATTTTAATATGTTGGCCGTTTCCTTGGAGGGGGGGCATGCTGCTGAATGCACACATTGTTGGTGAAAGTCAAAACCGTTTCATGCTTTTTCATGTTCAGCTGGAATATTAAACACTGGTGACTATACTTCAAATTCAAAACAGAAACGTCATTTTGTAGTTGCAAATAAGCATTCGTGGAAAAATTTCAAATCACCCGCCATATTTAACATAGGTTTAAATTTAAGATTGTCTTAAGTTGAGAAACAATGAAGCTGAAGCCATTTTTGTCAAACACAAGATGTCATGTTCAGAGTGTGTGTTGTGAAGGAATACCAGCTACAAACACACTGATTTTCAGCACAAAATTTGGAAAACTGACCAAGTTAGAGCTACTTTATGTGTTGGCCAAAGTTAATGAGCTGTGGTAGCCATCTTGAATTGGACTGATTCCAACAGTTATTCAGTAGATAAACATCCAATGATTACTTTCTTCAAATTTCACTAATATCCATCCAATGGTTCAGTAGATATTTTGGTAGCAAACAGGCAGAAAAATCATTGCTCTGCCTTCGCCTGTTGGTAGCAAACAATAAAAATGGCACATTGAGGAGGAACAAGCTGCATACAACCACATGCAGTGTGCAAGTTAAAAAGACCCCATAAAAACCCACTACTTACATAAGCCCTACTCTAATAAACATTTCCAATACGTTCATGGTTTTTCTCTGAAAATCAGAGGTTTGCAAACATGTAAATGCAGATTGGATGTATATTGAAGATTTTAAATATGGAGCTGGCCCACCTTTCACACTGACTGATATATACATGGGGCGTGTGCAGTTGGAACAGTGATTACGACAGAATGACGCATCCTCTTTAAAGAACCCGTAGCAACACTGCTGGAGTGTCAATCAGAGGAATAAATGGATGAAATATTGATTGGCTACTCAACCAAAACAATGAGCCTCAATGATTGAGTGTCATTTAAGAGGGCAATTAGGTTTCATTGCAGTTTACAGTCCCACCTAAAATAAATAACTAAATAAATAAAAACTCAAGGATGCTCTCTTTTTCTTTTAGCAGTCTGAGATGACAGAGAGACACACACAAAGGAAGGTTTGTGGTAAAAGCATCAACGCTTCAAAAGCTTAAGTGCTTGAGTAAACAATACAATTAGATTGCTTTTATTGATACCATCATGAAGGCATCATAAACTATCAACAACCAAAACAAACACACATGACAAAAACAATTGTCAATTAGATTTGCAGTTATCAAAGGAGTGGAGATAGGCAGCGTGACCCATCAAAGAACAAGAGTGTTGATGTGTTTGGGAGGAAGTGAGCAGAGAAGTAAGAGGATGACAGTGGTGTCAGACGTTTCCACCAGGAGAAGTGAAAGAAACCACACGCTGCTCAAACAAAGGCAACAAGCAGTAAAAATAAACACAGTCATGTACCCTGAAACTATCCAGCAAAGTGTGACACAGCATGTTTGGGATTGTGGTCATTTTTGCTTTGTCCTTTTAAAAAAATGTGAAACTGCAGCATTATAAAAACCTGAAATAAAAAAATCTGAAGTGAAGTGAAATTCTTGGCTAAATGGAAAGAAGCTTTTCAAACTCATAACATAAATAAGAACAAGGCCAAGGAGTAATTTCTAATTTGTGCAACACAGGAGGTGCATTCTCTGAATGGCTTGTTTGTCAAGCCCTTCCACTAAAACACATTATGTCTGCAGTAATTCCAACTATTTTCCAGGCTTTATTATAAATGTAGATTTTTTTCTTATTATAATTCTCCATCTTGATAAGTGCAGCATAAATAGTTAAAATGTCAAATCCTTGTTCCAATTCTAAATCAGTTTTAGTGGAAAGTGTTTAGCACAGCACATAGAGTGTATTAATATATATTAGGATTCATTAAAAAGAGCAATTTTGCCATTTGTAGCATGTAAATGAAGCATGCATCAACGAGCTTTCAGAAAATTTGACAGTGAGGAGAATAAATGAGCAGCAATTATGTGACAATAGTGACAAAATAAAAAACAAAGTAACTCACTTTTTAGGTCAACAATTATTCAGAAATCATAAACCATTCATTATATTTTAATTATCAACTCTGTGTCCTATGGTTTTTAGTGGTATTGAGAAAAAAATGAAAGGAAGACTGTGGTCGAATTAAGGTGCTAATGCTCTCATTGTGTTGTTAATGTACCTGATGAAGCCATTTCACGGACCGGCTTCATTTTAGCCGATGAGCTTCATTAGTCCCAGCCTCCGAACTGGCATTTAAATTGCTTGGCCAAATGGTTATCAAGTGCTAATAGCCATACCGAGACCTGTAACACACACGATGAACCTCTGATATTAATTAACGTGGATTGTTCACAGATTTTATTGGCTGATGCCTTTTTAATTGACACTTGGTACGACCAACAAATTCAAAAAGTACACTGTCTGTCAGAGGACACAAAAGACAAATTAAATTCAATTAGTTTGAGGGGAACTGAAGGAGGAGATGTCTGTGCAGATGAGAGAAACAGTCAGCCCACAAGGTGCTCAGCCTCAGACAGAAGTCCAGACTATAGGGAGACCCAATGTCTGCCAATGTGAGATAAGAGCAGCAAACAGTCTGTGGCGCTCCGCTGTGTACTGCTGCTTTCAGAAAATGGAGTGAAGAGGAAAGGCCAGGGTCAGACCTGCAGCGGGATCAGTTTTAAGAGAGCTCTTTTCCTGAAGAGGCCCTCTGATATGTGTAGAACAAGCAACTTTTGTTCTTTATTTACGTTTTTGTAGGCTTGGCTGGGATGAATTATGGAGGGAGCTTTGGTTTGCAGAGGGGTTGACGCAGAGGTAGGCCAAGATGTAAGCGAAACCCCAGAAGCTTTGCACCCCAGACGCCATACAGTAGTTTGTGAAAGTGCTCTTGTGCAAGAGGCAAAGTCCCGGGCCAAGCAGGAAAACTAGAGTTAGCGCCTGAACCGAGTGAAAATTTTGAGCCTTGCTCAAAAGAGAAAAAGGAGGAAAACCAGTGCAGAGCTTCAGAGGTTTTGGCAATAAAACACAGACCAAAGAAGGAAATAAACTTTAAAATAAATGACTGGATCATTTGGGAGCCTGGAGGGGAAAAAAAAGAAAAACACTACAGTTGCCCTAAAATAACTAGACCTCCAAAAGCGCAGTAAAAACCACAGGTGTCCTCACTTCATGAATATATTGTGCAACCAGTAAATGAAATGATAATCAAGTAAACATCTTTCATTATGTAGCAGAAGGTCAAGTTGTTTTTATAGCTTCGTTATGACGAATGATTTATATAAGCTATTGTGCAACATACTAAAATAAAAAAAAACTGCAAAAATATGACAAAAGGTGAAATTCTTTCATACCAGCACCAACTGATTGATTGAAATGAAGGATGGAGATTCAGCAACATGAATTTCATTCCATCTCCAAGTTGAAGATCATTAAAAACCATTTAAGTGGCAGAATAACCAAGTTTAAACAATAAGTAGTCCTTAAAAACTATGACAGCAACTATGATACAACAAATGTAGAATTTATGTAGCTTAATTTGAGAGTTTCTATTTTTTGTTGGTTAAAAGTAGAACACTGGCATTAAAAACAATTACAAAGTTAACACAAAAGTTGTTTTTCTTCCTTTTCTAAACCAGTTTAATGAAATAATTTGCAACACAATTTACTTATAAGGTCCCAAAAAAAGCCTGGTTTCAAACATTGAGTTATTTTACTCAAAATCTCTCTGAACCCAAAGAATTTTACAAGAACTAGTTTGAACATCCTGTTTTCACATCAGCACGGCTTTTAAAGTTAATGTTTAAAGTTATTTAATGACCGTTTCTGCTGCACTGAAGTGAGTACAAATGAGTGCAGGGTTGTACTAAATTAATATTGCAGCGTGATGTAAGACGGATAAAGTCATGAGTACAGGAGCATGTCAAACGCTGACCACACAAAAACAAACCACCACCATCAAAACTACAACCTAGTGCCTAAATAAAGCTGTACAGCAGCGTTTGGGATTGTTTATGTCAGCAAACAAAGGTCTCAAAATTGCTTACATTTACATTTACAAAAGGTCTTTTCCTAAATCTACAGCAGGGCTGAAGTTTTCCTAATGTCATCTAAAAGAGAGAAAAACTGTAACCGTGAATTCATTACTTTTATCCTAATTATATTAGATTAAACAAAAACATCCATTACTTGAACAAATTTGCTGCCTTAGCTTTCATCCTTGACATGTTGTAAACATAATACTGTGAATCTTATAGCTTTATTTTTTATTTTTAATGTCTTTATATCCACGTACAAAGGGTGATAAATTTTAGAAATGTCCAAACCTAAATCTCCAAAACATTGCCAAGTATAAAAAAAAGCTTTTAGCTTGTGACTCACCAACATCTGTAGGGTGTAATCTCATTTTGTAATGCAACCCTTCTTCTCCTTAATAATATATTAAAATGTCTTTTGCTCCCCCAAAGTGAGTTCAAATGTGGAGGAGTTGACATGTTTTTTTACTTTCTTTTTCATCTTTTTTATGGTTGAAGTTGTTTAGATGTTGAAGCAGCTGAATGAGCTTTCCAAAAGCTCAAGTTATGCCTGAAATAAGACCCCAAATCCAGTCGAGTTAAAGTGGAGGCACCTTGGATGTAGGACAGGAGAGAGGCAGAGATCAAGGAGAGCGGAGTTTAAAACCATTTCTTTTATCAATCGTCATGGGGAATGTGTGCAGGCTCGGAGTGCTTAGGAGGACACAGCAGAGGGAACACAGTATTGTGCATTTCACCTAAAAGGCACAGCCGCAGGACCCTATTCTGGACTTCTGCACTTTTCTATAGAAGTTTCAGACTGACGGGGCAATCATAATGACAAGAGCAAAGAAGAAGAGATTGCCTTTCTTGTTACAAACAGCTGCCGTGATTCACTGTAAGTAAAAAAGAAGCATTGGTGCAACCAAGATATTAAATTGATGGCTGTCAGTTTCTACTTATGAGAGTTGACCCAAGTTAAAAGCCAGCACCGTATGACGTCATCAGTTTAGTCTAATGCATATATTTTCATATTTTTTTTACAATGTGAGAAGGACCAAAGGTTAGCAATTTGTTGCATTTCCTTTAATACATAAAAATACAGTTTGTCTTTTCTTGTCAGTGACAAAAATGTGACGAAAGCACAGGTAAGACTGAAAAGTCCTCTAAAGATTCTGTCTTTCCCCACAAACCTCCCAATACGGACCTGAACAGGTGAATGATGGCTCACTCACACTGTGTCCTAGATAGTCTTTGTTTTCTATCATTGATCAATGAAGTAAACAGATGATGCAAATGGAACAAGAGGCCCCAAGTTTTACAAATAAACAACAAGAAGTAATTAGCAATATGCCATTTAAAATGGCAACATTCTCCTTGTTGGCGGATAGAGCATGATGTATAAGATCTAAAATCTAGCTATTATTTAACTAATAGTTTTAGATAAAAGATCAAAGTTATTCTGATCAACATTGCATCCTGTCAATATGTTGCTTTTACATGATGTCACAATAAAGTACAGCGAGAGCACAAAATGTAGACGGAAAAAAGAAAAGGGGCATTATCAAGTACCAAAAATTGTCATACACAAAAATGAGAAATATTGAAAGTTTACACAACGCTGTGATGGACTTGCGACCCTGTGATGGACTTGCGACCTGTCCAGGGTGTACCCCGCCCCTCGCACGGTGACTGCTGGATATGGGCACCAGT
>JARVGW010000001.1:20720631-20730696 GCA_031762495.1 Anablepsoides rubrolineatus | reverse complement strand
GCTGGATATGGGCACCAGTGACCCACGTGACCCTGAAAGGAATAAACGTGTACAGAAAATGGATGGATGGATGGATACACAACGCCAAAAAAAGTGGATATTAAACCTCCTTGTATCACTTTTTTCAAAGTTTTGTTAGCTAGCTAACTTGTTTTTTGTGTCTGTTTATAAAGCATTGGTAGTCGTAAAATGCTCATTTACTTAACTTAAGTTACAGGTAGTCTAATATGGACTTCATCTGGATTAAAGAATAAAGAATAAATAAAGATTTCTTAACCTTCTCTAATGTTATGTGTCATTATTGCATCTTTCTTGACATTGTAGCCGCTACTGCTAGCATCTTAATTTATAAAACAATATAAGAACTAATACTCACCTGTTGAAGACCAAATAAAATAAATATTGTGGAGCCAATTGGTAGTGAGGTTGTGGACCCAGCCGTTGACAAAGTTATACGCCTCCAAACTTTTATAGGTTTTCATGTAATAAGACGTCTGAAGGACTGTATATTTTGGGACAGCCTGGAGTGTCGTCATATCTTTAGGTGCAGCCTTCATGATGGATCACAGCCAACATAGTTAACTAATTGCTGGTGTCTTTTTCTAAATTGGATCTAAATCTGTGCAATACAGACAGCAGTTTCCTCCATAGATATTTTACTTCCTGCCTTCCATTTGAAATTGTGCATCATCAAAACCACATGACTAAAACCCAGCTATAGCCAATAAAATAAAAATAAAAAACACTTCAGGATAACTTATCTATAAATTCAAAAACCAGCAATGCAGTCATTACAGAGTATCCCTTACTGTAGTATCTGATCTTATCTGTCAGAGCTGCTCATTAAAACGAACACCTTAGTATCATCGGGGTGTTGCAGAAGGACTATTTTCTATGTAAAGGACCAACAAAAAGGCAAAGCCCAGAGGATCAGGACCCAAAGCTGAGAGAAGAAGATACTCCTGGCCGGCTCTATGCAGTCATTAACCTTTCTCCATCAAGGAAGGCCAAGTGCTTTCTTCTTTCAGTCTATTCACACACTTCATTAACAAGCTCCCTTTCACACACTAATTCCTGTTTCAAGTTTGCTTTTTGTTAATTAGAAGCAGATTTAACCTCACAAAGAGCTTCTATTGTGTTTACTTTTTAATATTGCTTCGTGTAAATGAATTAGCAGAAAACACACTGTCCAAGGCAAGCACTTCAAAACACACATTGCTGAGTAATTGAGGGTGGTTTCAAATGTATTTGTTCTGTTTTCCTCGGTGAAAGCTGGTGTTTCGCCTTGAATTTCGCACCAGTTGCCATTCCTAATTAACTTTAGTTTTCTGGGGGATTCCAACAAACCAAATGAAGAGACTTGCTAAAGGGAAGGTTGTAATATACTTCTCATCCAATAAATTAACCTTGAATGTCTTTTTTTTTTTAAACCAAAACACAAGTTTATGAGTAATGTTAGTTGTCTGTAATGGTACATTCATGAGCTTTAAGAAAATGTCTGATGAGCATGAGGTGTGCAGAAAATATAAAAAGAAAAAAGTGTCTAAATAACCCTCTGCAAACTGCGAAACAATTTTCTTCTGAAGTATCAGCCTTGTGGTGAAGTGGGAGCTGAGCTGCAAGGTGAAGCTTTCTGTTTACCCGTCGCTCAACATTCCTACCCTCACCTATGGTTACAAACACTGGATATAGAGACCGAACAAGAACAAGATTGTGGATACAGGCAGGTCAAAATATGTTTTCTCCACAGAGATAGGGTAAGAAGCTCAGTTACCCAGGAAAGACTTGGATTACAAACACTGGTCTCTATCGAGAGGAACCAGTTGAGATGGTTCAAGCATCTAGTAAGGATGGCCATGGACACCTCTCTAGGGAGGTTTGCCAAGCATGTCCAACTGGGAGGTAACCTCAAGGAAGACCCTACTATGTCTCAAGTAGTCTGTGAACACCTTGGAATCCTAACAGAAGCGCTGGAAGAAAGGTCTGGGCCTTTCTGCTCAAGTTGCTGCACCCATGACCCGACTCCAGAAGTGGAAGATAATGAATGGATGGATGGTGTCATTATGTAACTTTTGTGACGTGGTTCAATTGTCAAACCACAGCTAGCCTATTTCATAAATAAATAAAGATATAAGAGATAAAATAGTTTGGTTAAACTTTAAAGGATTACTTCACAAGTGAATCTCAGTCAGCCTATTATCCATTAATCATTGTGCTTGACAGTTGCACACCACCCCAGCCATCTTTAAACTGCATGCAGCAAACTTTAGAACAAGTCATAGTCAAGTTTGCATTAATTTGTCACACCTGTACTATCCTCAGAACTACCTGATGCAACCTTACATGGCAATAATGCAGAATTAAAAGGTCGTTAGCCTTGAAAATGTCCTTTGACTTGGGGGACCAGAGGATTTCATAACAGAGACTTCATTTCCTCCCACCTCTAGTCTCTGAAGTGTAATTAAACAAGACAGTTAATGTTCAGTGTCATTATTCTTTACAGGGTTTGGGGATGAATGCACAGAAATGAAGTACAGATGTTTAATTAAATTTATAGTATGAAGCGAGAAATGTTTATAGCTGCTTTACCCTACAGTCAGCTAAAACCGGCCATCACGTATATGCTGGACAGATGCAAGACCCCGTCAAATACACGGATAGAAACTTCTATATTCAACACATTTTTTGATTCAAAAGGGCAAAATAAGTTAATGTTATCCTGATGAGGGTCAAGAGGGGTGACATAAAAGTCATTAAACAGCAAACCACGGTCTGGATTCAGACCCAAGTTAAGTTTTAATAACAGATTTTGTGAAATCAATTAGAGCTCGAATCAGAAGCTGGGAATCAGTTTCAGCTAGTACCACACCAAAGTTTAGCTCAATATCTGTAAAACATACTGAATTATAGCCAGTTTGGTGTCAATAAGAGTACTTTTGTTTCTTTATCACTCTGACTTCATCGACGAGCGATAACCCAGTTTGTCAGATACGCTCCCTCACTGTCCAGCAACTCACCTTGATAACCTGAACAGATTTAAGGAGGAATTCTTTAGTCAAACCTCGTTGAATTTAATTGAAGACCACTGATATAAACTATTTCCTAATCAGCACAGACAGATCCTGGGAAGAAAAGTCATTGCTGCTCCACATGGGTCAGACTATTAAAGAGAATACACACACATCTACACAAACCAAACACACAAATAGTATCCATTCATGCATTTACTTTCTATACACAGGATTATGTAATTGTAGAAAATGAGGATGAATTTGGGTATTTGTATGTTTGCTTAAAAGCTAATGAGATAGTTTTAAAGACTGTATAAAGAAAGCCGAGATGTGTGCGTGTGTGTGCAGTGCTGCCAAACAAACATTTCCCAATTACCTCCCATACAAGGTTTTCATTAAGTACTTCCACATAAGAGTCTGACTGGCTGCTCTTTGTCTCCACAGCTGTCTAGAGCTAATCAAATTCACAAGCCGTCTCAGAAGCCATCTCAGCCTCCTATTATCATTAATCTGGATGGCCATCTCATCGGCACCGTGGTTAACGAACAATGTTAGGGCTAGAAATTCAATTTTCTGCAGTTAGCAACTGAATTGGTGATCAATTGTAGCATTTCAGAGATGAAGGATTGTCAGAGCCGGGTCCTTCAGTGTTCCATTACTGAAACACTCAGATGAGCTCCTAAATCTCATTAATAAAGCATCGGTACAGCAACAGCTGTGCATTGCATTGTGGCCAACGCCGAACCTGGCCGGCTCCGTTATTTCCACTAAGGGAGAAGAGATGGAATTACAAAGCAAAGCTGCTTAAACAGAATGAAATATTGTGTTGTTTGCTGCCTACAGAAAGCGCTCACTCAGGAAGGAGCTCCACGTCGCAAACATTAATTGAAAATATATTATGTGGGGAGTAAGTGTTATAAGTGTATAAAATCTCAAGCTGTGGGAGAGAAGGAGGTCTAAGATTTCTGATAAGTGCGATGAAAGCTAGTTTCAGTATTATGATGACAGGCACAAAGGAAAACATGTAAGTGTTCTCATTGAAGTAGCCCACCTACATTCAAGTTGAAAACCAACTAATGCTAAGTGCAAATTACTTTTCTTCAGAATCACTGTGATCTACCTTGTACTGATTATAATATAATGATGTAGCCTGGGTGTTTTGGTTTGATCTCATTCTAGTTTACACACGCACTAAACAACAGAGGCAGCGTCAAGGATGCATATGAGACACGAGACAAAAAGATAAAAAGGACAAAGAACAGCAAAGAAAAAAAAGACGTGCATGTATTTTAAAAACAAATTTGTTTGAACTCTTGTTAAAGAAAGAAAAATCCAGAATGGTCACTGAAATATTTGGAGTTTGCCAAGATGCATATCGATAACAAAGCTTCTGAGAGAACGTCCTCTAGACAGATAAAAGATCTGGAGAAGAAACCTGTCAAACCAGACAGCTGGAGTAGAGTCGAAATACCTGGACAGGTGTAGGAATCTCAGAGAGACTTACAGAAATCACTTGATTGCAGTGATTGCCTGAAAAGTTTGCACAACAAAATTAAGTTTCATCCAGCCTATATTAATTTAATTTTTTTTGTTGTTTTATCAAATCAAAATCAAGAGAAATGACTGATTTTCATTAGCTGATTTTTGTTATTACTTTTTGTTAATTTTAAGTTAATTCACTGACCTTTGTGGGCTTATTTTCTTTAACAAAAACACATTTGTCCACGTCTGTTACTTTACAAAAAGAATTACAAAAGTTATATTTTCTAACAAAAATAAAACAAGCAAAGCTGTGCGGAGGAAAAAAATGTAAATGCAGTTCAATTTATTATTGTTAAACTCTGGTAATAAATCATGCATGGGACGTTTTGTTTCTAAGACTTTGGCAGTGTTGTTCATCATAAAAAAGGTAAGGTAAAAAGGCAGCTAAAAAATGTTATTCGAGTCGAACGGCATCTAACAGAGTGGATGTGGTTTCGTTTCAGAGGGAAGAGTAACTGTTGTGTGTTAGAGGGGAGTACCGATCTTTTGCCTGGTGCTGCAGGAGTCTCAGGGTCTTACTGCAGAAGGTCTATTGAGACAGAGTGCCTGTCAGAGAAGCATAAAACCTATAGCCTGCTGCCATTTCTTCATTTATTGTTACACTCACCCCAAAGCTAAACTACTTCAAATTTATACCACAAGCTGTCTTATTGTGCCATTTTGTACAGTATTCTGCACAAACTAATGTTGACAACAAGTTCTGCAGCAGCTGGGTGCACTGTGACAAACAAGGTAATGTTTTGCACAGTTTTAATGTCTGTTTTATGGTTCTCTGGTGGTAAAAATGAAAGAACTTCTATCATGATAGAAAAAAATACCCATATCATAAAAAAGCATTTATAAATAGTAAACTCTGATGAGATCAATTGAAATGGTAAGGTTGACACAATGAATAAAAACCAGCATCACTTCTAGCAAAATTAGTTAAATAAATATGATCAGAAGTGATAAACATCAGTGCTAAATAAAATGTTAAAAATATAAGGGTAAAAAATACATTTAGCTTCCTTTTATTATAGTGCCTGAGCAAAAACTCAAAAATCATGACTGGTTTCCTGTACTATCATGTGACAATCTGCCCCTTTAACCCCGGCCCTTCTTTCCATACAACCCCCTCGACTGTCCAAAATAAAAAAAGAGGATATGAAAGCGCTTATTTGTTGTCCTTTGTGAAGTGAACAGCTCTGTCTGTGCGCGTGCTTGAGTTGTTCACCATTCACCCACATGCCTGCAGTTGTCATCGCTCGTATCTTAGTAACGCCACAAGGCAAGCAGCGTTTGTGGAAGCTCTCACTGTAGATATGATTATGGACACCAGGTTCAAGCAGCAAAGCCTGGGGCCAGTGTTTCAAAGAAACAGAAACTAACTCCATTGTAAAATACATAAATAAATAAAAACGGAAGTTTATGTGGAGGATGATTTAAAGTTCAGGTAAGAACAGAAACAATGGTTCTAATATTAAACGCCACGCCTCCCCGCTGTTGTCTACATTCTTGTTCCACCAAAATGACATCACCTTCGTACGTGTTCCAGTCATTGTACAAATTCCATGACTGTCTCCTTCTCTTCCACCCATTTCCCAAAGCTTTTGTTTAGACAGAATTTGTTGCTTAAAATACACAAGTGAACGAATAAATGTCAAAAGCAGATGTGGCTGCAAACAAAACTGCATTCAACGCACATGTGACCAATTATAACCTCTTTGTTTTTAGGTAAAGAGGTAAAAACAGGAAAAGCAGCATGTGTAATATTTATTAAGGAGAATAGGAAGTCCAGTTCTAAAACGCAACTTTATTTTTCTATGCAAAAAAAGGGAATAATTATGTACCTTTTTAATAAAAAACATAGAACTATTTCATTTTTATTGATAATTTCAAACTATTTTTCAGATGCTAATGTTATAGCTCTGAAGTCTACAGATATACAGAATCTGAACAGGAGTCATAGTTGAAGAGTTAGATATACAGAGAAGAGGGAGCCTAATGGCATTAAGGTACGAGGGGGATGCAAGGAGAGCCAGAATCTACACAGGACTGTGGCGTCCCCACTCCTACTCTGATGGACATAGACTAAGACCCCCTTCGAGGACACTGAACTGATCCTGATTATCCCAGTAGGCTTAATCCTCAGAGGCCAACATTGCCTGGATGTTTCCCCCCCAAAAAAGAGACTCACTTCAGTGGGCAGAGAATCCCAGACACTGTGCCCCTAAACTGTGAAAACTCTCCTCACAATGGAGCCCGAGCAGAGAAAAAGACCCCAAAAACCACCCTCTTCCATCATCCTCCCCCCTCACCCCAAACACTCCCCCCAATCGTCACACTTGGGAAAGCAAAGGAGCAAAGCCTCATCCGAGGAATCCTGCTCAATATCCTGGGATTAGCTGTGGACCCTCTCGGTGCCCCTTCTCTCCCTCCTGCTAAGGCTAATTCAGGCCAGAGTAGATGTAAAAGTCCCACAGGAGAGGGAAACAATCAAATATACAAACTTTAATCTCTTACAAGCTCATCTCAGTCGCCCCTGCCTGCAGGCAAATCCCACTAAGAAAGAGACTTGGAGGGTTTGTTAAAGATAGAACGTCTCATCCAGGTATAAATTCTGATTTATTATAAACCTAAACAGATAAAGCCTATTTTTTGCAGGGGATTTAGTGAAAGTACAAATCCCTAATCATGTCACTTGCATTACTAAGCAGTTTGAATTTTTGCTAATTAAAACATCCAGCGATTTTTGGTATTCGTGTAGCATACGAGACCGCACATTTCAATTCAGCTGACAAGCTAAAAATTTGGTTTTAGTCATGAACCTCAGTCAGGATTTAAATGTGAAAATAACACAGTCAGGTGCAGTCTTTAGTTTGGTTTGAGCAAAGGAATTCCTTGAGTAAAACGTGCAATTGGGAGCTCAACAGAGGCTTTGAAGAGTTCTATAAAACATCTGTGGAAGCCATGGGATAGGTCCATCTGTAAATATAAGAAAGCGCCCGGGACTGCCACCCATGCAGCAGACAATTGTGTGTTTGTGGTCTGCGAGACTCCTGTTGCTGCCATTTCTATATCCTGTCGCTTCCCCCTCTTTCTTTTTTCCCCCATGCATACAAAGACACATTCACACTGTGAGGTCTCACTTTAAAGACTACTGTCATCACTCATGCTCATCCATAAAGTCAATACTCAGAAGGTAGCAATGAATTATAACAACTTCTGTTCTCTACTAATTATTACGGCAAAAAAAAGTTGGAACGTTGTGTAAAATTTTATTTAATTAAATAACAGAATGCAATGATTTGTAAATTCCATGAAACCCCTTGTAATTGTGTGAACGCTTCACGAGCATTCACACTATTGAGATCATTTTTTCTTCTGTACATTTTTTGGCACGGATCTCGTTCTGCTATTTTTGTGCCATTTTTACAGTTCATTAATGAAAACGTTCAACTCCTTCAAGACATTCCAGCTATGACTTTTGGTATTCCAGCTATTTATACTTTTTTATTAATACTATTTCACTTTTTCAGCCACTTTTTTCCCATTAAAATGAATGAAGCCATTTTCAGATTCCTTAAAATCCCTCAAAATGTTTCTAAATCTTTACAAAGACTTACACCTTTTGTTCTGGTTCTGCTCTTTTTTAACTTCCTTGTGCTAATTTTAGCCACTTATTTGCTAATTTTAGCTTTTTCTGCTATTTTAGCGATAATCCGCTTCTATCTGCTATTTTCTGTGTTTTGCTTTTTTTCAGCTAATTTGAGCTATTTATGCTTCTTAAAGTTGCTTTCTGTCATATTTAGCGATTTGCTGCAATTTTAGCTAATGTTCAGCAGTTATTAGCTAAAGTTGGCTTTTTTAAGCTAATTTCACATTTTGGTGGCTATTTCAGCTTCTTTCTGCTTAGTTCAGCAAACCTGTGCACCTTATGCTGCCTTATGCTAATTTAGGAATTTCCGGCTAAATTTCAGCTCTTTTACTGCACATTTTGGTTGTTTTAAATATTTCACAAATTATCGCTCTTTGTATTTTTATGCATTTTTTCTGCTAATTAGATATTTTTATACTCCTTTCTCGATCTGGGTGCTACTTTCAACTTGTGTCTGCTACCTTTAGCTTGTTTTTATGTTACCTTTTTTCTGCTTTTTCAGCTAACTTTCCACTTCTTTTTCAGCTATTTTTCTACAAAGTTAAACTTTTTATGGTTCTATCAGCTTTTCAAATAGCATTTTCACGAAATGCAACTTCTCTAGTTCATAATTGATCATATTAAACATATCGAAAGTTATCCTTTTCTTTTTTAAATAGGGTCATTTTAAATTTGATAAACATTACTGCACAGGTATCTGTCTGAGAGCCATGGAGTCATTTGCAGCCACCAACTTTTCTAGACTAAAGCTCTGTTAAAATGGACTGAGACAAAATGAAATAATAGTCTGTGGTCAGACGAATCGAAATTTCATTTAGAAACCACAGATGCCACATCCTCCATACTACAAGGAAAGTGACCAACCAGCATATTATTGCCACTCAGTTCATATGCCTGCCTCTCTGATGGTATGGGGGTGCATTAGTGCCTATGGTCAGCTTACACATCTGGAAAGGCCTAGTTATGCATAAAGTATATTGGACTGTTGTTAAGAGAAGATGGGTTGCTTCTGCATCACATGCTTTAAAAGGTATGTAAAGCATTGAACTGTGTTTAAGTTTGAACTTGTTATTTAGAATTAGGGTTGTGTTTTATGAGATCGTATTAAAATAATATTTTTTTCCTTCTACAGTATGCCGAAATATAATAAACTTGAGCACTAACAATTTTGGTTTTATAAAAGAGCAACAGGTGGAAGCAAAATGAACTTCAAAGGAAACCAGATGCAAATTAAACAGGTCTTTAGAACTTTTTGTAACATTATATTCTTCATAACTAAATTAGGAGAACTGTCTGTCAACATCCACATTAGGCATGTCAGGTGCAGACACACAGCAGCTTTTAAAGTCTCAACCTCCACAACAACTGGTGGGGATAGAGGTGGATAGATCACATGGATTCTGCATAATATCAAAGAGTTTTTAGGATAATGTAAGACCATCTGTTCGAGGAGATGAAGCAGGACCAGAAGTGAACCTTTCAATAGGATAAAAGTCCTGTTGCAAACATGCCACTAAAACCCAGCAAACCAAACATGAGACTTATTTATTTTTAATTCCACTAAAATGATTTAGGGTAATGGAAATATGTAATACAGCTGGAAATTTTAAATATTAAAAAAAATGAACAAGATAATTCTGGTTAATTTCATGTCAGGATTTGATATATACAAAAACTGCCTTGGGCATGTAAAATGCAAGTTTAGGCAGGTCAGAGTGTCCCAATCCCTGCCTAATACCTGCTAACCTGTACGGCAGGCCATTTTTACTTTTAATCAGCTTCACCACACTTACAATCCAGCAGAGGTCTATAAAGTACTTGAAAAAAGTAACTGAGTAAAAGTAAAAATACCTTAACAGAAAATGACTTTGGTAA
>JARVGW010000001.1:20699493-20720531 GCA_031762495.1 Anablepsoides rubrolineatus | reverse complement strand
GTAAAATACAAATCCTCAAAAAAATTACTTAAGTACTGTAACTAAGTAAATGTACTTAGTTACTATAGACCTCTGCAATCCAGATATCTGAAATTGCTTTATGACTAAGAATATTAGTTATTTAAGACATCTTTAATTATATTTTGACAAGGCAAAATGCCTGTTTGAGATATTGCTAATTACATTCTGACTAGTTTAAATGATGTAAGCTTTACCATTTAGTTGTATGAAGGCTCCAAATCAAGATATCATAAATGACATCATTATTGAAGATATCTTAAATGTATTTTTAGATATGAGATAGGCTATAAGATTCAACTAATGCAAATTAAAGTGCAGACTTCTGTAGTTTGTAATTAAAAAAAAAAGCTGTAATCTTTTATTAAATGCTAGTTTCTGCTGTCGATTTTTGTTCTCCGTTTATTAAGTTTAGGGTTGGTCCAAAAGTTAATTAGTTGTAGACTTTTATTAGAATCTAGTACCTTGTTCACAGCCTATTTTACTGACAAACACACATGCAAGTACATTATTGCCCACCTTTCATGGTGACTGGTATATTATTTATGACAACTACGATTCATTATGTAATAAATTATTTGTACACTGTCTTTATTTGTGATTATACTTTAAATATCATGAGTATTCTCTGATTTAGACAGGATTTTACAGAAGGAAATAAAGTCAGTGACTTCGATGCCAGTCATACTGACTTTTTGCACATGACTGCTTTAACGGACCACAGCAGAGAACAGCCAGCTCCGGCTGTGAATGTGAGTTTAAGGTCAGTACATCAAAGAACCCAAGTGGAACTGAACTGACAGGTTGGCACAAGTGTAAGTGAGTGTAAACGTAATAAGTTTCAAACTATGGTATACACACGCACGCAGAGACATACACACACTGCGATTTGTTTCAACACAACACTACTCCTGTTTACTTCAGCTGAAAGTGTTCAAACTTGTACAGGGAAGACAGTTTATGATGTATAGTCAGCTCATTATCTTTTAATTAGGTGATTTCTCCACAAATGTTGTTGTCACTCTTGATCATAAATTCTTATTTAGCAAAAAAAAAAAAGACGCTGACAAACGTCCAATAACATGTTGGAATTTTTAGGCAATAAATCACAATGTTGTGTAATGTAATTTTACCTGTTTATAGGTTTTGGGGTGTCTACAACAACTGTTTCCCTGCTCTGTCACAGGACTTTCAGAAACAATCCGATCACAGCGACACCCATTACAAGACCGCAACCAGGAGCCCAGAGAGATTAACAAAATTGATAGCTCCTCATCAAAAATCACATTACGCTTTATACTCTATCAAGGTTTATTTTGCCTCCAAGGATGCTCATTTGCCACTTTGAAAGATATCTTCCTTTTGAAATTATATTAGACACGTACAATAAAGGGTAGAACATGAAATCATCAGTCAAGTGAAAATGACTTTAGAAATCATTAGCGACAAAGAAGAAAACAAGGGAAACCGAAAAGTCCTTCACTTCCTCTTAGATCATTACATTTGAACAAAAATGTGTTTTATCAGTCAGGTGGGTTAAAATAATGCAGTTAGAGAGGCAACGTTTCCTTTTTTTCATAAAACATGCTTAGACTCCAACTGTTAACTGGGGATTTCCCAGGCAAGAGGCCAACAATCTCAGCCTAATGCTAAAATACCTACACATATTGGCTGACATCCTGTTTTGCTGTTTGATTGCCAGTTCCTGTACAAATCCAACCCAATCCATGGATTGTGCACTCAAGATGCAAACATTTAAAACTTCAACTTCATACATGAGGTATTTCTCTAAACACAAAATAGAAAGAAAAGGAAGGGGAGGGTGAAATAAAAAGTATAGAGGAACAAAGAGTACACAGCTATGAAATGACTTTTGGAGAGAGTGGATTTTTTGTATAGTGGTCGTGTATGCAAATCTGGCCACTGGGAATGCTCTCTGGCTTCTACCGCGCCCTATTCTGATGATGCGGTCCAAGGCAGTGGAGGAAGAAATTGAGTTTAGTCAGATAGAGAGGCTGAGTTAACATGTGACCTACAGGAAAAAAGAAGGAGTCACCTTGGTCCCATGAAGAGGCATAGTCCCCAAGAATCATTGTAAAGGGTACGGCGGCTCTCAGGAAACAAGGATGTGGAGCTCAGTGGATTGAATGTTAATGACATTTAAATCTATATTCCACATGGGTTGGCGGTGATATGAGAAATGTGAGATCTAAAGCTTGAGAACTGAAACTCTGGGGTGTGAAAGCATTTAAAGTTAACCACGCTATTTTTGGTGATGGTCACCTTTCTGATGAGAGCCTAAAACGCGCTCTGGCTTTTACCGTCCCTGATGGATGGCCATCCTCGGAGGCCTTTATCTGCTGAACCTTACTTTAATAGCCGCCAAAGGCAGACTGTCAGCCCCTTCTGACCTGAATCTGAGGACTTTGTTAGAGCAAGCGAAGAGAAGTGAAAAGGTGGCGTAGGTGGAAAAAACGCAGAGGTAGGAGAACCCCGTAAAAAGGAGAGGGAAGTTAAGAGAGGCTGAGAACTTCACTTTACTCCGAGTGCCTCGGATCTTCCCTTGAGCCTGCAAATATAACTGAGGAGGGGTCTACTCTTTATTCTTTTCATTTCATTCACTCATTCATTACTGCATCACCTGTTCAGCCACTTTATAAACAAAACTAAACTCACAAATTTGACAAATTTGTGAGAAAGGTGCGCACAAATCGCCTCAAATTTTGGTTACATAATAATGACTTCACCCTCTTTACTAAGGCTCTTTTTTTATTTCATCTATTCATTTTAACAGAATCATGTCCAGCTTTCTTTGAGTAGCTATCAGCACTTTGGTCCTGATATTCAATCAAATATGAGAGGTTTCCAATAAGGTCTGACAAGAAATTAAATAAGCAGTAGCCCAATCGCAACCCTGAAATGAACATTACCTGCTGCAAATACAAGATAAATATTTGTGGAATAAATTAAAAATGTCAGTTAATGTGGTAGGAAAGCCTCCCTTCTAAGCTGAGCTGGTCACTTTTTTCTGTTAGAGATAATACTCTTTAATTTTAAACGAGTGGACACCAGAACTCACTATCTGAATTTAATTATTTTGCAAATAAATTCGTCTCGGTGGATTGTACATTACACCAGATAAGGTCCTCGTTTTCTACTCTTGGTGCCGTTTTAAATGTGCCTTGGTTAGGGGGGAAAAAATAGAAATTAAAAGAAACTGGTGGTGTTTTCAGTTGTTCTGGTTTGAAGATTTTACTACAATGCGCAACATTTAACACAAGTGGGAAGAATAGGTCACAATCTAACCTTTTCTTTTATAAAAAAAATATATTTTTGCTGTGAGCAACATTATCTTTGCTTCAAATTAACATAAAGTATATTTCACAAAACCACTGTATCCAAATAATTGCGCTGAAAGTGACAAAAGAATTATCAACTTCCAGCATAAGGGTTGGTTGCAACAATTGCAATACTTTCTGAACAGAATATATTAAATGCAATCATATCTAGATATTGACTAATCTGATCAATCATATGTTGAAGTTGATTTTTTTAAGTCTAAACATTTCATTCTAAATATTTCCAGGAAACTCTCCTCTAGCAGTGTTGAACGTTAAATAGAAGCACACAATAAACCCAAAAACACACTATAATTGAAATTATTCCACATTATGGCTGACTCAATGTTGGTCAGTTCTTGAGATTTTTCTTAACTACACAGTAATAAATGGACAGTTTGTAGATAAAGAACATAATTTGAAAGGAAGACCAATTGACATGACGCACAATGTGAAATGTTCAAGATAAAAGCAGTGTTTTGTGCATAAACAAACATTTTTACAGGTAGTCTGTCACAATGACCATCTGTATGTTGGACAGGATCTCCATTCATGTGGAATAAAGAACAGTTTGTTTGTTTTTCTATTTCCTTTTTTCCTCTCTCTGTAAAGAGATGCATTTCCTGCATTTCCCAATTTTGCAGTTAGATGTCTGCTCACCCAAAACAACTGCGGAAAAAGGAACATTAGGGCTGAAGATGGAAAATGGCAAAACAAAATGGGTTGGATATAAAAGAGGAACGTGAAGAAAATCCAGCTGACAATTTAATCAAAAGTCCTGATGAAAACAAACTATTATGACTTTTATATTTTTCATTGCTTAACAATAAAATACAATATTTAACTCATGTCATAAACTGGATACATTTCTGCATTGTGACATTTCTTTTTCTAAATGTTGTAGGGGTGACTGTTGGTAAAAGCAAAATATCCAACCTTTGAGCTATCAAACAGGTCTATTTTAATATAAACCCTATAAAACAACATCAACAACACTGTGAAATAAAAAACACATGGTAAGTTAAAGCTGAAAAGGCTTCTTATGAAACTGAAGCCGGGTTCACACCAAATGCGTTTTAATGAGCAAAAACCGCCCAACGCCTCAAGTTGGATGTGCTACATTCAGACTGGGATAGAGACGCGCTTCTGAAGAGGGAGGTGCGTCTTGGTTTTTTTCTGGTCTGTCTTTAATGGTGGATGAAATAAAGATAAAATAAAAAAATGGCTTTGCTTTATTTACTGAGAGCAAGCAAACGTTACGCACACCAGATAATTAATTCACCAGATAATTTAGAGGTGGTCTGATCCGTAAATTTCTCAAATCCAAAAGCTGCAAGCTGACAAACTATTTTTTTGTCCGGAGCCCAGTTTAACACCGCGGTCAGTTTAACGAGCCGCTGACTTGCATCGTTGCAGATATCTCCAGTCAGAACACCAACTGCAGACGGTGGATTTCAGCTAAAGAGCTCCTGTCTGTCTGTTTCAGGTTAGTGGGCAACATTCAGGAAACCGTCACATGGAAAAAGGAATCTCTCTGATTGGTTGATGCAGCACATCGAGCAGCAAAAGTTCCATTTTTTAAACTCGAGCATCGGCTGCTTTGGATGCGCCGCATGCACGGAAAACGTTCTACCGCACCTACCGCGTCACGCTAAACAAGCGAAACACCACGCTGCCCCTAGATGCGCGTCCACCATAGACTTTGCATGTAAACCAGCTACTCCTGCTGCTCAAAATGCGTCCGGTGTGAACCCAGCTTGAGGCTTGTGCCAATCCTGCTAAAACCTTACTCTGATCATAAAGCTCTCAACAACCAAGCTTCAGTTATATTAAATAACATATTGTTCCATATTTTCCTAACTATACTTCACAGTCAGACTGCAGGTTTACTTGTTTTTCCTAGAGTTTCTAAAAATAAAATGACAAGATGATTTTCTAGTGGAACCAACTGCCAGTTTCTGTCCGTGAGGCTGACACTCTTTTAAAACTAAAGACTTTCCTTTTTGATAAATCCAATAGTTAGGGTTGGTTTCCAGAGTTATTCCTTAGTTCCTTAGCAATGGATTAAGACAGCAAACATTTCCTCACTCCGCTGCTGTCTTTAGTCACTCTCCTCTACAGCTTTGTTGTAATTACTTCAATAACATGTTTTCTTTGTCTCTTTTACAGAGGAAAATACACCTGAACCAGACCTTCTGTGTTTGTCTGTCTCTTTCCTGTCCCCTCAAACCCAGCCGGTCAAGGCAGAAGGCCGCCTGTCATGAGTCTGATTCTGCTGGAGGTTTCTTCCTGTTAAAAAGGGAGTTTTTTTCCTTTACACAGTTGACAATGTGCTGCTCAGGATGGGAGACGGCGACAAAGTGAAGATTCAACACAATCTGCTGGCTTCCTTCCTTAGATTGATTGATTTTTTTTGTACAGTACCCATTTGTTGTGACTCGGCTCTGTATAAATACACTGAAATGCTAGCTGGAGATCTTTATAAGCTTTTATTTTCACTGGTCCAATGGTTCAACATTGAATTTTACGTCAGTAAAGCTGAGCTCTTCATAATAAACAAAGTGGCAGAGACAAATGCTGAGAACAAGTTGATTTTCTTTGCGTCAGATATGAGAAAAAAGGAATGTTTTGCAAAATTTCCTTTGGCCTGACTGCTACATCTACGTCTCCTGCTGAAATCAGTATGTACAAAATGAGACGCCGTGGGCACAGGTCTCTAATATCCAAACTCCCAGCAGTATAAACACAGATTACCTGATGAGCTCTAGTTAAAGAGATTAGCTCTTTAGCTAAAGAATAAAATCTCAAGAAGCCGTTTGAAGTCCCTTCACAGCATGTGTTCAGTACAGATATTGTACCAGGGCTGCTAGATTGCTCAAGGATCGTTACTCTAAGAGTCAAAATCAAACCTCAGAGCATCCTGAACAACGGTGTCTTAAAAAGATCACGCATTCTTAGCCTCAAAGATTGCTTCTCATCACATTCTGTTTGAGGTCTTCCAAAAAGCCCAACCACAGCTGCCACAAAGATTAAGAGATGATCTGATGGTCTTTTGTGTGTAAAGGCTACGCTGGTGTTGGCCGCCTGCCTGAATTCAACTTCCTCAAAAACACACAGACGAAGGTTGTGGTTCCACTTCATGGTTTTTGCAACAGCAACGGATTAAAAAAAGAATGTATTCCTGGTAAGAAATTGCCTTTGAATATTAAAAGGCAAGAGATCAAGCTAGAAGCAGGTGGTTTATTTGTAGCGCTTACACCCCCCCCCTCACATATGCTGGATCATGTCATGTTAAGAACATTGTATGCGCAGTTACAATCAATCAATTTTTAACTGATTTGCATTGCTCTGCCAACACGGCACAGTAATCACAGCTGTGGAGTTGCTACTTCATCACAAGCAGCCAATCTGTGTGGGAAGGGGTTAATCAATATACTGTAGCACAGACGAGACCTACATCTTTGTGGCTGCCCAATTAGACTCCACAACACCACTTATACCCTTGTTCTTTCCATGTGTAAAAAGCCTTTGATAAGAGAACACAGTAATTCTGCAGCCAAGCACCAAAATAGATTAAGTGGAAACATACAGCGGCAGCTAAATAAATTATGATTAACACAGGGGAAAGAGAATTAATGTTTTAGCACTCGGTCTGGGCTGAATTCTTTCAGGACTTTCGTTTGAAACTTCTCTGCACTTTCTTAAAATCTCTGCTGCCTGGGCGAACTGATATTCTGAGCGTGCACAAGGTCCATTTATGCATGTTTACGTCGAAGGAACACTGGGGAGTAGGTGTTTTTGTGAGCAAAGTGTGGGTGGGGAAGCATCAAAAAGGCCAAATGAAGCACTTCCAGTACCACTGAGAGATTAGATGGCAGACTCTAGCTTCAAGATATCACTATTGATTTCCCTTTCTTTCTCCCATTTCTCACTCTGAGGAAAAATAACTTCATTACTGTTCTAACTGACTCATCGCTGCGGAGAGAAGGAGGCCATATATTTTCAAGACAACCCATCTGAGAAATGCATTTTCTCATGACACGCTGCACATTGTCTAGCTAATAACCGTAAAAAAGCTATTTGTTTTGTGGCTGACAAGGCCTGTTCATGTATACACATGGCCAACAAAAAGACATAAAGTGCTTAATACGTGTTTGAATAAAATTACTAATCTGCAATCTATTACTCTAGGTCATTACTGCTATTAGTACTTGTGAAAAAATACAAAACAAAATAGAAAAAAGGGAAAGGATTTTGCATTTTCCTGACAGTTAAATATAAACTCATTCAACATACAACTTAAATTTCTAACAAAGCCTTAAATGTAATGAAAGCTCATCCTTCTGTATAATGTCTTGTGATGTCCACGGCCTACCCCGGTTACCACTACTGTGCATGTGTGTCAAGGACAGGAAGGCAGATGTGGCAGTGCTAGGTGTCGAAGCAGTTTGGAAAGAAAAACAAAGTAAATACAAAAAAATGACTAATCGACTATTAAATTAGTCGTCGACTATTTTAATTATCGATTAGTCGTCGACTAGTCGACTAATCATGGCAGCCCTATTTGTGGTTGGCGATAAGTAACTACTTCTCACATAAAATAAGAAATTTAAATTGGCATAACACATTCTGTCAGGTCATCATTAATAAGAAAGCTTCAGGTTTTGGGAAAATTTAGCTGTTTAATGAACTTTTGGTGTCACTTGAAAGTGTTTCCATAATAAAGATGAAGTCCCAGTTAACATTAAAGACCTTTAAATAAGGTGGATGGTCTGTAATGAAAACCTTGTGAGGCTGCATGAGTCAGATGGATCAATAAGGTCTGTCTTATGGCATTACCCAGTCAGTAAGATGTGTCAGAGTTCAATACGGCTGCCTTGGACCTTTCCTTTGACTTTCGGTTAAAAGAGAAAACAGATTAGAAAAAATAAAATAAAAATTCAAATCGGCTTGTATGGAACCGTTTAAAAATGCTATGCCTGAAATAATGAATAAATGTTCTTTTTTATCTGTTGAATGAACTGTGTAGGTGCATAAAGTCGACTTAAAAACGCCCTCACAGTGTTATGAATGATTCAGAAGCATTAGGAGCATTACCGAGACCACCTCTTCACAAAATACTTCAAAACCATTTTATTGTACTGAACTCATTGCTCCTGTTACAAGATACTATTTTTCATGCAGCGTTTTAAAAAGAATTGTCATGATTTTTTATGAACGCTGACAGCTTGTCCAAAACATCCCGACTCTGTGTGAAACTTTGACTCTGTGTAACACAATGTGCCAGATGTTGCAACACAGGAACTTCACTCTTTCAAAGACTAAACAAAGGAAATAACCACCGTCAAAAAAGAGAAAATAAGGGTAGTTACAGTAACTAGTTAGTAATTAGTTTTTGAAAACAATGCCTTTGCTCTAAATAATACATTTAGTATTTATATAAACATCTGTTTCATTTACCCCAGCCACACAAAAACAGAAATTTCTAAGTTGTTTATTCAAAGAGTAAATGAAATGGTTTGCAACAAACAAAAAAATTGTTCCCATAAATTAAGAGTCAAACCATGTGCATACATTTGAATAAAATCTGTTGAATAAAGAAATAAAGAGTTCTCTAAATACTGTTTTCATTGTTCCTAAATATGACAATTCCTCAGACTGAGCACAAAGGTTTAAATTCGCATTTCTTCCTAAATGTTCTATAAAGATTAAAAGTCGCTTCATCACTTTTCATGAAATAATTGTTATTCAAGTTGGCAACCACAGCCACATTTTGCAACTTTTGGTAATGCTCCGATAAACATTCCTTCATTGTCTGTAAGTTTGATTAAGTTGTAATCATTTGTGTGATGTCATTCTGAATTGGGCAGACTCATGATTACTGTCTGAAAGTTTCCTCAAAATACGTCCTATCGGTCTTAAGATATTTAGCTAATTGTGCAACCATGCAGATCTGGACAAGGGTTTAGAGGATTATAAGATCAAAACAGATCTTATAAGCAAGCATCAGCCTCCTTTATTCTGATGCTACAGCTGTTACAGCTGAAAGATGACCACAGAACACATTCTTTAATTATCAGAGCTGAGTTCAGATTTGATTATTTCATTAAAAGTGAAACAACAAAATGTGTTTCCAAACAGCATCTCCACAGGTTGCAGAGATTCACTATCTTCAGTCAGGAACAGAACATGTGGTGATTTATGTTTTATTTTTATTACGCACTCAAACTAAATTAAATTAAAACATCTAATTAAAGCCTACTATTAACGAAGTAAACGTGTAGCCAAGAAGAAATGTCTCCAACAAAATAAATAACTTCTACTTCTTGAGTAATGTCTTAAATTAAAAAGAGTCACACAGGGCTTTAATAAAGAACAGATAGCAGGATAGAAAGCTCCTTAAACAGCAAACTGTGATATAATGACTGAGCTCGGACCATAAAAAAGGAAGATTTTTGCTTCTAAGGCTAAAAATCACACAATAATTGTCTGCAAGGTTCCTGGAACCTGCACAATGTCTGCATTTTTAGACATTTGTTTTTAGTTTAAAAGAAACTTTTTTAAAGATTTTATTAAATCGGGACACAAAGCATAGTTTAATATAGAAATGTGGCCAGAGTGAAATAAATAACAAGCAGAAAAGAACAACTTTACCACAACTGAACCAGGACTTCAGCTTGCCTGAGAGGAAGAAAACTGCACAGTCAAAGCAGCCAAATAAAAGAAAAGGGTATGGAGATTTTCTTTAAAAAAAAAAAAAAGAAACCTTGAGATTAAAAGAAGAAAATCACAAAAGAGAATTTTTGTTCCACAAATAAAAGCAGCGTGAAAAAAAGGGGAACTCAAGACACCCAGATACTGTAAATGCGCCTCTAAGAGAAGCAGGAAATTAACGCGAAGCAAAACGAATGCAAATGTATGCAGATTCCTTCTATCAGCCTGTACTGTTTTTTTTCCTCTCTAAACCTTTGGTCTTTAAAAACCAGAGGACAAACATCAAGCTGTTTAAAATTCATGAAACTTTTTTTTGTTATTGTTTTCAAATTCATCACCGGGCAAAGAGCTCCTCGGACAACCTTTAACTTCTCCCGTTCGAGCTAATCGAACATTTGTCAGGATCACATTGGACAATGATAAATGTTCCGTGACGGATTGCTCTCTGACATCGGTTACATCAGTCTCTTCTGCTGGCTTTGATCACAGGATAAGAATTATCGACTCTCAAAAGTGTTAGATATATCAGAACATAGGAATAACAGAAAAGGTCGCTGGCTGCTTTTCATCACAGAGCTTTAGACTAAGATCATCTTTTGTTGAAAAATGAGGGAGTCACTGCTGTTTAGTCAAACCTTGAATATGTGTTGTGTATAACTGTCAGCTACTACCTCACCAAATTTCAGCTCAACATCTGCAAAGCTGACAGAGTTACAGCCCTGATGTGTAACCTAATGCTGTTTAGCTGTGGCAGCCATCTTGGAATGGGTTGACTCCAAAGACCATGGATGCATGTCCAATGGTTACATACAGTGATCGCTGTAATATTTTGCTAACAGACTATCTGGATTGACTGTAACAAGCAGTAGCAATGCTTTGAGCAGAGATATCTTGAAATTTGTTGTGTTCAAAGTATGATTGTTTTCAAGGATTTTAGGTCTAGCTGAGCAGAACATACAAATTTTCGATGTTCTGTAATTCAAGGAATACGTTTGTGGAAAGTCTTACTATTATTATAAATACCTCTAAAACAACATTTATGTTTAAAAACATGATTAAGTTGACCCTACTGGGAAAATATATAATTTAGTGGATCTAGTGGAAAGAAAATATGACGATATCTGATGTTTTTGTTTTATTTTTTTGTAAATATGGAAATTATTGACGCTTGAGTTTGTTTGTTGAATTTGTTTTTTGAAAATAAGGGTCTGATTAAATAAGTTTTTTCATTCTGCACCATTCACAGCATGATTAACTATTAATGTTTATCTTTAATAGATTATTTTGCTTTATGAATGACATAAATGGAATAAACTAAACTAATAGTTTTAATTAAATTAACTTTATTGGTTTAACTGCGCAAGTTTATTTTATTTATTTTATGTGAATTTTATTGTACCTGTAATGTTTTATATTTTAATTTTGTAAAGAACATGTGTCATCGATTCAAATGTACTTTATGGATGGATGGATGGATGGATGGATGGATGGATGGATGGATGGATGGATGCTCAACCACAAAGACCATATTTTAGCTCAGTATCTGTAAGGTAGAGTTTCTTATTAGAGTTAAACTATTAAGTTAGAGTTTCTTTATTAAATTTATTTAATGTTACAAACAAACCAAGACACAGACAAAAATATTATTGGACAGTATTTACTCTACTGACACAAGCATTTATTACTGCCAGTATATTTCAACAGTGTCATTTTTCTAGAAGCAAACAACTCAGACTAAAAAAAATGCAAATAAAATAAAGGGCCCTGCTTTACGGATGTTAAATGAACTGGATTTACAAAATGCAATTATTGTTACAGGCAAACTAAATGTTAAATTGGGCTTGATAATTCTTCTACTTATCTGTGTTTTCTCTCCACAGCATTATGACTCAACCCTTCTCATTTCCAACAACTGGCTGAGCTAAAACCCAGCTGTCCACTGACTTCTTTCTGCCATGTGAATGACAATGACTTGCAATGAGGGGCACTGAACCACAGAATGTGGAGGAGTTTCTTCAGAATCCTCGAGGTTCTTTTCTTCCAGACTGGTATGTGTTAAGCCCATCCACGCCCTCCATGATTTCCCTCCTCCCCTGTGCACTAACCACCCCCCTTAACTAACTCCCATTCTTGCTCTCTAAGGTGTTCACTCTTCCATGCTCCTCTCTTCTGTTAAAAAAAGGAGAAGCATTCCCACAATTCCCTGCGGTCAGCCCTTTTTTGAATTCTACAACACTATAGGTGGTATTTGATGAGAGTACAATGTGTGCTCTCACGTACAATTTGTGGATTTAGTTCAAATTATTCTTCTTTTTGGCCATGTGGTTTAAGAAACACCAAAAAAGTCGAGGGAAATGTTCATTTTAACTTCAGGCATCAATGTGTTTACTAAGAGTTTGACCCCAATATCCCCAGCTTTACGTAAAACACAAATAGCACTTTGGGTACCTGAGGAAATAAAGAGGGTATTTAACCCAACGAGTTGAGCAGATTTCAGCCATCTGTTTTAAAGAGCTTAACCTCAGACAGTCCTCCACCGTGTGGACATGGAGACAAACCAAAGAGGTGCAGTCAAGCAGAGAACAATGCTGCATGTTCAGCTCTTGCTCCAGTCTCTGCTTAGTGCATTCAGCAGAGATGAGCCATATGTCTCAGAAGTCCTGTTTAATTTTGTTCAGAGCAGAGCGGGATGGACCATCTGGGCAGTGAGAGTTTCAGTGATGAGCTGGTCAACCAATAAAATAAAACCTACAGTGATCCAAGAAAATGTTTAAACTCCCACTGACCTAAGTCACCATAGAGGTGACTGATTATTTATTGTATCAGACGGCAAGGATTTAATTATAGAATAACATAAAGGGACTGTGTGTCAGTGTTTATTTCTAAGCTAAACCTTCATTACAACCTAACTTTAGAATTACTGCTCTGTGTTTATCACCCACTTCCAAAAGGCGAAAGGCAACTAGAGAAACTGCATTTCCTGTGAAAATGCCATGGATGCTTAAAAATATGCTGAAAGACCTTTGCTAAAAGTTGCTGAATCAATCTGAAAAGGCAATCGCAAAACTGTTAATGCAAGTTAAATTTGCAGAATGTAGGACAACAAAAGTGATCAAAAACTGATAGAAAGTTAGCAAAATAGGTTAAAAAAATCTGAAAACCGCAAATAAATTGCTAAAATTAGCAAAGAGATGCTAAAAGTACATAAAGTTTGAACTGACAGACAGATGAGAATATTAGAGTTAAAATATTCAATTAGCAAAAAAAAAAAAAAAGAACTTTCAATATGTCTTGAAGTAGCTAAAGAAAAGTCTGAAATAGGCTTAAAATATATTTTAAAAAGTAGGTGAAATTAGCACAAATTAAGGCGTAAGAAGCTGAAATCATTGCAAAAACTTTAATTTAGATGAAAAAATCGTTAAAACACCGAAAACAGCAAGAATCGCAGAAAGTAGATGAAAAAATCAAAGAAGTTTAAATTAGCAGAATAGCAGAAAAAGTCAGAAAGATGGAAAAAAAAAATGGCAGAAAAGGCTAAATATCTTGTTTTGATATATGAATTGTTGAAATTGCGCTAAATTTCCAGAATCAGATACATACATGCCAAAAAATCAGACAGAAGAAGAAATTATAATGTGAATGCTTGATAAATCTTCAAACAAACGTTTTGCCTGTGTCTGTGAGTTTGTTTGCCTTTAGCATTAGCAAAATATATCAATCCAGACTAATGTTAGTTGAACTCTCAGAAAATAACCACTGACTTTACATTGGAACTAGGGCTGCCATGATTAGTCGACTAGTCGATTACTAATTTAATAGTCGATTAGTCGTTTCTTTGTTTTTTTACTTTGTTTTTCTCTCCAAACTTCTTTGACACCTTCCACTGCTACATCTGCTTTTCTGTCCTTGACACACATGTGCAGTAGTGGTAACCGGGGTAGGCCATAGACGTCACAAGACATTATACAGACAGGCTTTGGTATCATGGCTACCTGGCAATGGAGCTCAAAAGTGTGGGATCATTTTAAGAAAATGAAAGAGAATCCTGTGCAATGCAATATCTGCAAGGCAGAACTTGCCTTCCATGGCAATTATTTTTAGTTAGCATATAGCTAAAATCTAACGATGGTTATATAATAGCAGCTGCATTCTGGGGCGATAAGCTGTATGATTACAGCAATTAATGTATGATCCGATTAGTCGACTAATCAAAAAAAATAATCGGTGTTTAGTTGACTATAAAAATAATTGTTTGTGGCAGTCCTAATTGGAATGCTAGGCCTTGCTTTATTAGTGTCATCACAACAGGAACAACTACATCCACTATGAATGTTATTTTGTGTACAACAGTCTGATGTTGTGAAGACTGACAGGTGTCAGAGGGATTGGGAGCTAAGAATGACAAATGTCATGCTGAAGTTAAGGATTACACTGTATTACTTTCTGAATAATTCTTCAGGGCCAAAAGCAGTCGAGTAAAAGACCAGTAATCTTTTGTGGCTAGACCCCATCTGGACTGACAGTGACTTAGCCCTGCAGAGTTCAGGCACTGTGCAGCCCAAAATTAAAACCTCACTTGCGATGCCACGGTCTGTCATAGACCTGAGACTTGGCCATCTAATAAAACCAGCTCCATACAGTTTGGCCCACAACTGAAGGATTTTCATTACCTGCAAACTTAAGAACCGTAATTTCATCAGCTTTTGAAAATAGAATGATGTCATCATTTTTTTCATTTGATGTACAATGCTATTTTATCACTACAAATAAAAACAAAATAATTGTGTTTTTTTTACTATTCAAATCTTGCTTTAGGCATGATTATTTGTTCTTCATTTTGTAAGTTGTGGCTTTGACCAATGCTTCTCGATAATTCAGGCAAAGTATTTTAGTCTGAACTGTTGCTTCCTTTTAAAACAAAAAAAATAACACTAACTATTTTTCCCAAATGCTCCTCATAATAAGTTTGAATCATCATGACCATTATGTTTGCCAGAAATATCTGGACTAAAACAAAATGATTATGTGGTTAGGATAAATAGCATGAAAATATGTTTTGTTGACCAAAGTCTCAGGCTGACGAATGGAAAAGTAAATTGACAGTTTTGGGTGGTTGAACACTGATTCCAGTCAAATGGCCCATTGATTACTTGATTATAGCTCTGTTTTGTGATTAGCTGATAAGAAGAGTGGATATTGGACATTATTTTAGAGCTTGGTTGACTGGGAAAAAGGGGGAATTTGTGTGATTAGATGAGTGGATGTAAACCACAGAGGTATAACAAAAAAACTTTTTTTTAAATCGGAAATAAACTATCAAGTTAGCAATCATGGAACTTATCAAATCTGAACTCAGCTCAAAATCAGATAAAGTTTACAGTGAAGCATTGTTGTGTCATGTTTTCCTTATTACACACTATTAACATTGTCTAAAGTAGCTTTTGTGGAATAAATACCAAACTTTATGATAGAGATTTTAAACAAAGATGCATAAACAAAAATCTACATTTTTATTTAACTTAAAAATAAACTATGTACTTGCATAGTTAACATTAATACGTATGTTCAACAGTAAAACGTCAATGTATGCTTTACTTCAAGTCCAAATTAACTGCACTACAACACTCTAAAGAGTTTGATATATTCACACAGATTCCACTTAGTCATGTACGATTATAATCCAACTGAAGTCATTTCATCTGAGTGGCACCACAAGGGAAAAGTCCAAGTAAATATGAAATTTAATTGAAGCCTTGGTGAATGCATTTATATGCGAGGCAGGCTATGCTTAATATTCAGGATGCTCATGTATTCCAACCATCATGCCCCGTTTATAATAACCCAGTTAAGATCATATCCCAGTTCTTTGAATCCCAACTAGAAGAGCTGGGTTATTATCTGGTATACTGAGGCGTGTAAACACTTAACTCCATTTACTGTTGTGTTTTATAATCACTACAGTGTGATTACTATGGTAATTTAAAAACTTTGCTTACTCATGTATAAAGAAAGTTAAGTGTTTTTAGAGAAACCAGAATAGAAATTCCAAAAATATTGGTTGTATTTTCAGTGTTTGCCAAAAATTTATATTTTATCTACCAGATATAAAGGATGCTTTACACTAAACTGCAAAACAAATTTAAAGAAAAAAGTAATAGATTGGGCAAGAGGGCAGTTTGTGATTTCTCAGAGCTGCTGAAGACTTGGGTGGAGAAGAGAGGAAACTGGGTTATGAAGCATTAACCTCTTCATTCACAATTGTTCCTTCACCTCTCCCTCTCTCTGGTTTTCTGTTAGCCCCTCTGTCTTGTATTACACACCACTTAATGGCACCAAACTAACCAACGCTCCCTGGAGGGGTCCTCTGTCAGCCAAGTGCCTGATAGTATTTTTTCACAACACCTCTCTGAATCCTAAGAGAGGAGTAAAGAAGCACCTTGATGATATCACAGATATTGAGTTTCAGCGAAGTCATCGCTCACCGTGAGAGGGGCAGGGGAAGGAGGTGAGTGGGGACTGGGGGGGCAGCTAGGCCGATAAGAATCTCTTTGTCTCGAAGTGATGACCTGCACTGCCAGGTCAACATCCTGGGGATCTAACTGGTGTGAGGTATTTTTGAACCTCGGAGAGGTGTTGAGACACTGAAGGGTGGTGTGGAGAGAGCTATTGAGTTACTCTGATAGGAAGGGTTGAGGTGCATGTTTACTCCATGGCCTGAGGCATTTTATAAAACAATCATGGGGCCAGAAGCTCTCGTCTTTCTCCCAGTTGCGCCTGGTATCTATCAGTAGTGTGCAACACCTGCATCCCTCACACCTGACTCTGGGACACTGGTTAAGGTCTGATCAAAATATCACACGCTTCACTGCTGAGGGCACAGATTTCAATGATGTGGTCTAATAAAAGAAAATAAAAACTAATTCTAAAAAGTAGATTTAAGCCTGAATATTCATTATGGGTGGAGTTTATAATGTTTTTCCTATGAACTGTTATTACCTGGACAGGGTATGGTGTGCATGCAACAGAGGGAAAATGAGACTGACATATAAAAACTGGCCCTTCTGCATTAAAATCCAGTGTCTGGAGGTACATTGGCTTCTATGAACAAAAAAGATGAACTTTACGTAATTTGTAATAGCCAGTGGCAGTTGCTAGCTGCTGTTGCTAACAGAGGACTATCGAGTAAGCATCGTCAAAGTTTCCGAATGACTTTTAAAAGACGAAGAGAATCAGAACTTCTTTTGCAACTTTATTGCTAAGTGTTTGCATCCATATTTAGTCCAGGTTTTGTGAGCTGTGTTGCATCCTTTTGTGCCATGAAAGATGATTCTCACATTTTACAATGGATCCATAAAAAGTTGGTTTGAATAAAAAAACATTTTGCACTGCAGTGCTAAGCAAAATACATGGTTTATTTTAGGTTTGAGAGATTTTATGTTCAGGAGTTTGTTTGATGCGTGATTATGGAAACATCATATTACCTCGTTTAATAATCACATTGCAGTACTCTGATTCAGAATTGACTCGAATCAATTCACAAGGTTCCTACTCCAAATATTCACGTATTATAAAACCTGTGAAGGGTTTTTGGTTCCTATTACTGCAACGATTAGTCAACATAATCAAATAAGTTGATTATAAGAATTGGTCGACACGGAATTTTATAATTAACTATTTGTATTATTTACCAACATAAATGTTCATTTATAACTACAATGCAATACACAAACTGCTGGGGGCAGACTTGCCTCTATTGTTTGTGGTTCAATTGTTTACTAATGAAGAAGTGCATGCCAACCTGCACATCAAACAGTGATAATAATGGCAGAACAGAAAGACAATCACATCTAGGCTAAAAAAACAAGAGTAACTTTCCAAATTTGGTTACATTTTACTGAAAATCAACCAAAGAAAGTAAAATTTAGACTTGGTCATTTCATGGCAGGACAGCAGCAATGAAAATATGATCACTTGAAGCGCTAACACGCTGCAGCTGTGATTTATCTCCTCTCCAAATGGGTAAGTTTCAGAAAGTTAGCTTGTGCATCAGGTTGATTCCTTGTAGATCTTATTTTCAGTGACTAACCCTTTCATGCTAAAGCCAACGGTCGATAATTTCTACTAGTTTACCATCAGAAAACAGTGCGTCTTGGAAGCAGGCGCTATCAGTTATGCTAACGTCAGCTAATGCATTAAATGCCTTCATATTAAATCACTGAACTATAGTGGAAGTCTATCTTGTATTGTCTTCTCCTGTTTATTTGCACTGAAGTCTTATTTAAACTTTTGAACTGCCAGATCCAGCAAGATAAAGGATGGACTTTTGTTTACTTTTATGCATATGAGTGTCACTTTAACCAAAGTAATGTGTAAGTGTATTTAGTTCTTGCAAAGCTACGTCTACACCCTACAGGGCAGGGTAACAGCGGAGGGGAGAGGCTGCTATTTTGAGTTACTTGCACATTACAGCAGGAACATAAGGTGCACCAACAGGAATGATAAATTAATATTGTGACAGAAAAAAATGGTGAAAAATCAACTAATCAAAATAACTAAAAAAAATTAAAAATCGGCAGATTAATCCACTATAAAAAAATCGTTAGCAGCAGCCCTACCGGTTACGTTTTTATGCAACAAAAAGATAGCACTGCTGCCAAACATCACACAAAACTGACATTGATCTGAACGACCCAACTGATTGCACCAAAATCTACCAAAATTGGAAACTTTTATTCATTCAAAGTTTATAAAACAATTTGTTAAAATCGTCCAGGTAGCCCTAACAGGCAGCCAACTAACAACGTAAACAGATGAGCTCTGAATTTCCAAGTGAGCTTTTTAGTTTTACCCGATTAGCATTTTAATTCAAGTTTCCATCTTTGTCTACTTCAAGTTAATTCAACAGTTCTCAGACAAGGAAGCCACTAATGGCCTCCTTGTTGTAAAATTTAACAAACCATTTGGATTTGTCTGAAAATTTGTGGCCATGTACGGTGTTGTTTAGGGGGGAATCATGCAAATTTAAGATTTCTTCCATTTTTAATTAGGGTTCAGGGATTTTTTTTTTATTAAGATCAACTTTTCAAATGTAAAATACCCTTCTGTAACACGCACACACAGACACACAATAAACAAATTAAATAATACTTCAGACTGACAGGGCTCTTGTGAGATTTAATGTAGTTTCCATTTATCCACCTTGGCAGGAAAATGGCTCAGGGACTAAATCTGCATATTTGACATGCAAACAGTAAAACTGAAAAATTTTAATCAGAGCCAAAAAAAAAAAAAATTGGCTACATTTGAATTTAAAATAAAAACTCTTCAGGGTTCCTTTGAAAAACCCACAGCGCTTGTACACAAACATTCTTGGTTATGACTTGGATGAGGGGGAAAAAGATTGTTTTGAGATCTGAGACAGCTGATAAACATAATTTACAACAGAAAAGACACCAAGGCTTCCCACCAAAAATGTGCAAACAGCATGTGAAAAAAGCATAACATTAAAAGTTTTGTAGAAAGGGGAATAGTTTAAAGATTATAGGTATTTACTTGATCTTTTTTTTTTTTTTGCCTTTCACCGTAGTGCTCTCAGTTTAATTGCTGTGTGAATCAAAGCACCGGAACATTTCTAGTCTTCTCTGATCAATTTGACACAGTGGCTAATGAAATAAAAGCTTCAACATTCTCTCAAGCTTTCTTGCTTCCTCCCTCTGGTCTGTAAAAATAAAGTTGGTGAAATGTGCAATGATAAACACTCATTACGCACTGTCTCATTTTACAGAGAGGCCATTATGGTCCCATCCTTAGAGGTGCTTTCATTCTCTGACAGTGAGATTCCTCTCATCTATAAAACATGCAGGTTACATTGAGGGGTATCTGTAAAGTGCCAGTTTGCTCATTTGGTCGTGTCTGGGGTGTGTATCTATCTGGTATTCATCTCCCACCTCCTGGCCTCTTGCTATGGGCCTGACTGAGAGGATGCTGCCTCACAGTCGTAAATGTATAAATAAATGAATGAAATCACACTTCACAACTCTAACAAATTATGTTTTTAGTTTTACTATCGCTCAGTATAGTTTACTGCATGTCAAAAGTTTTATTGCTTCTCATCCTCTGGAAGATTAAATAATCACATTGCATTTGTCAGAAACTGTCAGATGTCCCACTACAGCTTTTATATTTGTTTAAGAACATGCTTATAAATTAAATTATTTGGAACTGAGGCCAGCAGACAGCAGTTTGGTAAATGTTGTACTAAAAGGGTTGTGAAAAACAGTATTGATCATTTACACCATCTAACCTTCATCTTTAGCATTCTGCGTGTTTTTAACTTAAAGTAATGAATTTATTAAACCAAACTTTGTTTTTTTTTCTTTACAGCAAAAGTTTCAGAAAACTTTGCTCATTGAAAAAGTACCAAATGTCAGACACAGCTGTCTAAGCTTAGAACAAGCATTGTTTGATTACTGTAAGTAAACAAAATAAAACCGGGTACTTAAGGGTACTTAGCTGGTACGTACCAGATACCAACCTGGTACAGAGTACATACCTGGTACATGCACCAGGCTGTATTATTAAATTTACATATACACACATTATATATACACATTATATATACAGCTCTGCTGAGAATCAGCTGGTAACGTTAGTGATTCCTTCGTTTCTTTTGTTTTGATTCAACTTGTTATCGAAAGCTAACGTTAGCGCTGAACATCAACCAGATGTAAACATACGGCAAGCCAGGAGTGACAAAATATAGAAACGTATTTCAGACGCCATGGGGAAGAATCAATCTCATGCCCTGTAAATCGATTTTCCCAAATTTAAATGAAATCGATCCAAGATCGATTAAATTGATTTTTTTACCCAGCCCTAGTTCTGTCCCTGGTACTTTCAGGGTACTTACTGGTTATGTCCCTGATACTTTCAGGGTACTTACTGGTTATGTCCCTGATACTTTCAGGG
>JARVGW010000001.1:20656286-20669288 GCA_031762495.1 Anablepsoides rubrolineatus | reverse complement strand
AGCCTTGACTTGAACTGTGCCTGTGGTCTTCCATTTTCTCACAATGTTTCTCACAGTGGAGACTGAAAGCTGAAATAGATAGCTTTCTGTATCCTTCCTCTAAACCACGATGGTGAACAATATTTGTTTTCAGCTCATTTGAAACTTGTTTTCAGACTCCCATGCTGTGACTCATAATTGGAGTCACCTGTGTATGGAGGTCACGGGTCACTGAAATTACCAAACCAAATTTGAGTTCCAATAATTAGTTATAAAAGTTTTGAAATCAATAAATTGACAAAACTTTTGCACCCCACTGTAGTTTAACTTCACTTTCCTAATTAAAAAAAAAAGTTAATTGTTTCAGTCTCTTACATGTATTTTCTTCACTCCAGGTTGGGATATCTTCCACAGTTTTATAATCACGTTGGTATTCTTTGCGTCTCTCCTCCTGACTGAGTCGAAGCAATCGTTCTGTGGAGGAAAACAACCAGAAATTTATTTAAAAAAAAAAAAAGTGATGTAGGAAACAAACTCAGTGTCAGAAAACTATTACTATAACTGTACGCTCTTTTACCAAAATAATCTCTTTATTTTCCCCTCGTTAAGATCCAATTAGTGTTCTAGTGCCTTCTTTTTATTATTTATTTATTCTGAATGACTTCTCCCTGGCACATGAAGGTCTTTTCTGGATTATCATTTGGTCTGTGAGTCTCTGCTTGGACTGCTAACATCATCAGTTCTCACTTTTATTGGTATTTATAATAAATAATTTATTAAAACCTGAACTTCAAACAGTTAAATCTGATTAATCTTTTTCTGCTTCATGCAGCTGAACTCTTTGCTGTAAAACACTTGTAGGACTATTTAACACTCAAGTCTGTGTCTAAAGGGCGGTGAGGAACTCCAAGTGGTTTCTGAGCCACGGGCACCTCAGACTTTATGTGATTATTTAATTTAGGCTCACCAGCTGCTTTGATTTGCACTTACAGCTGCTAACTTCTCCAGATTATTATTAAGACTACATGAATTATTTCACTGAAAACTGTTGCCCTCTTGCTGGGCTGATGGTTGGATATTAGTTGTGAGAAAACAGGATAATTTCCCACTTTGCTGCTGCAGTTTTCACTTCTATTTTTTAAAATAAAGGCAGGTTTTATGTTAGCCTGGTAAAAACCAGCCCCTTGTTCTTCTCTTTGTTTCGTACAGAGTGTCTGGACTCTCAGCTACTGAGCAGCGATTTCTTGCTGGAGGTGTGGACTCTGTAGAAGTTTAAAATGATTGGATCTGATTTATCCAATCGCTAACGTTTGGCCGTGACGTATGTGGTGCACCAGCTTAACCGTGAAGGAAGCTACAGGAAATTGTGTGACACCAAGCCAACAAGATGGCTGTAAATGAGGGCTGCAGGCTTTGTGAGACAAATTTAATTTGGAAACCTTGTCAACACAGACTGGTTTCTTTCACTTCCTCCGCTGCCATTGCTAAACTACTAAAACAACACAGAAAATCATTGTCGTCGTTCAAATCTCCTCCTGTTCCCTGATTGGCTCGGTTGAAATTCTACCAGAGAAATTATTCGAGCCAAAACTATATTTTAGGTTGTGCACATTTTGTTGCCCACCTCAGTCCACTTTGTGTTTAGCTACCTTAACGGTTACGATTAAATTGCCACACACATTTGTTATTAGGCAACAAGGCTACAAAAGCCTCATGATTTGCTGCTAAGAGTTGCAGCTCAGTGAGATCCCACAGCTCTGTGTTATTCTATCCAAGCCTTCTGTGACTTTTAGTTTGTTTAAAACCGCAATAAATGAGAAAATCAGCTACGGGATGGAGTATGATTGTTCAAGTCCCGATTTGGACCTTTTTTGTGTAGTTATCTTGTGCCTATAGTCCAAAAAAAATGGTTTAACAGATGATTCTTTGTTGGAACCAGCCTTGAGCGTGCCAACCTATAAAACAGAGACTTGTCCACGATGAGCCTCTGTGGAAAATAGACTGCAGCTTAAGCAACATGGTTACCAATAAATGGTAAAAATAAAAAAAATAGGGGCAGTACTATAATTGAACTGGTTAAATCACACTTTATGATCCAGCTGCTCTGCATGGAGTCCTCTTTTAATCTCTGCTTCTCTCCATTTAATACTCGCAATATTGTGACTTTTTATTTGTCACCAGAGTCTTCAGAGCATCAACTTTCATCTCAAAGCTATTCAGCAAAAGTGGCATTACCCTAATTATGTGTTTAGCTGTGCTGTATAAAAACACAACATCTGCAAAGCATTTGAAATTATGCAGATATTACATTAACACAGGAACTTTGATAAATGCATTGTCCCACCCGGCCAGTGCGTCAATGTGACAGGTGAGTTTCAGTCACTCGTTTATAATGACCCCCATTGTATTTCAAAATCCATTTAAATGTTTTATTAGGTTAATTTTCTGTTTTGGTTTGAAAAATGTTTGGATGTTTGAACAATGTTGCAAGATTTTGGCGCGCTTCTCGTCTGCAGGGCTGCACAATCTTTTTATGGTGTAAAGTAAACCTTTGATGAGCTCTGAACACTTAAAAAGTGGTTTGATTTAAAAAACTGTTTTTAACTAAACTGTTTTGGAATTGGTGCATAGAGCCTTTCAAGTAGAAAGAATAACAAAAGAGCTGTAAAAATAACTTTTTATTAAAGTGCCTCATTAATAGTTACAGGAACTTGTTTGGTTTTTTTGGGGAGGGGGGGTGTTAAAGGAATCTTTCTTTAACTCAAATAAAAACATGAACTTTAAATGAAGGAAAGTCTGACCTTTTGATAAAAGGCACACAGAAATCAGGCTTACATTAAAAGGTATCACAGCAGATGGGGGGTATCCATTCTGTCTCTAATGTATTTTCTCTCTTTCTTGACTCCTTCTTTAATTCCCAAAGCAGCTTTTATTCTACATGAATGAATAAAAGGCATCTGAACACAGCAAAGCTCTACATTAAAGCACTTTGTCACTCAGTTGAACTATTAGTCACTAAGGAATTCAAAAGAAACTTTAACTCTAAATCTGTTTTCTTCAATAAGGCACACATGAGCCTTGTACTCAAGGTTCTGAATGGTAAGGCCAACCACTGTAATGTTATCAACATAACCAAGTCTAAAATGAAAAATGACAGCAAATGAAAAGAAATGGCAGCATTTGCCAAATTGCATTTCACTATATTGGATTTTTTTTCATTTTCTCCTTGTGTAACTAATTATGTTTTAGAAAAGTCTCTACCTTTAATATGATTAAGACTATTGTGCAACCAGTGGTTACTACATCCTTGTAGCAGAAGGCTATATCTATTCCTAAACCAGCTATTGATCAGATTAATGATAGGCCGGCACCGCTAACTGAGCAGCTAGATGTGGTAACTGAGAGGCAGACAGCTTTAGTTGCCACTGGAATTAGCAGCTGCGTTTGCCCTTGTCTACTTGTTATTGTTGTTGTTTTATTTCTCTCTAGCCGAATTATGAGAAACGTCAGAACTATGAAGTTGGGTCTTTTTATGGTTTTTAACCGGGTATTAAATTAGGCTTTTCCCTCTGGATGTCTCTGAATTATAAACAGATATTTCTCATAGCACCTCTCATAGCACCTCTCATAGCACCTCTCCATAGCGAACGCCAGCCCATCCATGCAAGTCGCTAGCCACTCCAATGCTAATGCCATCCCGTCCATCCAGGTCCCTCTTACAAATGAGATCTTGATCTCAATGGGGTTTTACCTGGTTAAATAAAGGAATAACATAAAAATAAAATGCTAGTCGCTAGTCTTTCCGATGCTAACACCAGCTTATCCATGCTAGTCGCTAGCCTCTCCAATGCTAACACCAGCTTATCCATGCAAGTCGCTAGCCTCTCCAATGCTAACACCAGCTTATCCATGCTAGTCGCTAGCCTCTCCAATGCTAACACCAGCCCATCCATGCAAGTCGCTAGCATCTCCAATGCTAACACCAGCTTATCCATGCTAGTCGCTAGCCCGATCAATGCTAACACTAGCTTATCCATGCAAGTCGCTAGGTTCTCCAATGCCAGCCCATCCATGCAAATCACTAGTCTCACCAATGCTAACGCCAGCTCATCCATGCTAGTCTCTAGCCTCTCCAATGCTAACACCAGCCCATCCATGCTAGTCGCTAGCCTCTCCAATGCTAACACCAGCCCATCCATGCTAGTCGCTAGCTTCTCCAATGCTAACACCAGCCCATCCATGCTAGTCTCTAGCCTCTCCAATGCTATTGCCAGCCCATCCATGCTCATTGCTAGCCTCTCCGATGCTAACGCCAGCCTATCTATGATAGTCTCTTGCCTCTCCAATGCTAACTCAAATGAATAGTCTCCTTCTCATTTGCCAGTGCTGGCCTCTCAGTTTCCGGGGTCAGCCTCTCAGTTACTGGTGCCGGCTTATCATTAATCAGATCAATAGCTGGCTTATGCTACGTTCACACTAAACGAGTTTTGAGCTCCAGGAGTGGCTGGTTTACATGCAAAGCCTATGGAGTTTTTGGCTTTATGAGAAAGCTACAGTAAACTCATTTTCTGAGTTTTCACAAGCTTCAAAATAAAAGATTATTGAGAAATTGAAACTTAACTTTCATGATTATCAAGTTGGCCAACTGCCACAAGAAGTCTGCACCATCAGTGTTTTCAGCAGAATGAGAGAGACTCAATCTGTCACACATTAGTAAACCAGGTCTAATACATTTTAAATATAATCTGGTATAATGGATTAAATGGTAAAAAGGGACATTTCTGTCCTTTACTTTGAGACAGACTGCTCTGACCTTCATTCATTAGTTACACTACTAGTTATGAATTACCTAAAATATTTATTTAATCATCTTTCTCATGTTTTGTTAATTTAGGAAAAAAAACACATTCTACCACATCTCTATGGTCAGATCGCAGGAGAGAAACCCAGACCTCCCTCTCTTCAGCGATGCTCCCAGCTCCATCTGGGGGGGATCTCAAGGTGGGACAAACCTGAAAAACCTCCAAAAGGGAGGCATCCTGGAGGTGTCCTAATCAGATATACAAGCCACATCATCGGACTCTTTTTGACGCAGAGAAGCAGCTTTACTCCGAGCTCCGACCACTCTATGAAGGAATTCTGTGTTCTTTACTTTACAGCAAATCAGTCATACTTGTAGTACTTTATAGCAATTATTAGATATGTTTTAACACTGTTTGTACATTTAAAATACAGTGTCGAGCGCTAGGGCTGGGCGATAATGATGAAAGTTTTTTAACAATATAGGCTTTAAACTTGTTTAAATGCTGTTTTTAGATGCCTCATTTCAATAAAACAGCATCCTAAATCAATAATTAATGTCATATTAACCCTACAGCAGCAGACTGGTCCATCAAGCTAGCGTTCTATTGCGCGAATGTGTTGACAGTAGGGAGAAAAAAACCTGGTTTACACGTTTCAAAATAAAATGCGAGCGATTTATTTTCTTTTAGCTTTTTTCGTGGGAATTGGTCATCTGTTAACAGCTTTAAGCTTTTATTTTGAAGGGGAATCTTAGCTTTCCATCCATGTGTTGTTTAGCTGAAAAGGTCCTAGGCTAGCTTATTTTATCAGGAGGTTATCAACCGTTAGTCGTTAATAACCAGTGAAATTATCAATATTCTATCAGATGTGAATTTTTTATCCCAAATTCAATATTCGATTTTAATTGACTTTGCTTCCAACTTAACGGGTTGCCTCTGTTTCAAGTGTCAAAACAAATTTGTTGTTTTTGTCTGCTTTTTGTGGCAAGAGCCTTCAAACACATTTTGCAATGAGATGTTCATTGTTTAAAGTCAGAGGTTGCAAAACCTAACCAGTTCCAGAAAACTGCAGAAACTGTGCCTTTTTTGAGAAGTAGATCCTCTTTGCTAGCTGCCATATTGTCATGTCATGTACCAAGCGTATTAAGGGACAGGTGGGGTGACCTCCGAACTACAGAAGCTCCAAAGAGTGCACTGGTGGGAAAAAAATCTTGATTTTCCAAAAATTTAATCTTTATAAATGGCAAATTCGAATTAATCGATTAAATCGATTTATCTCCCAGCCCTAATTGGACGTGTTTTCTACTGATCGCGAAATATATCATTATTGAATTATCGCCCAGCCCTATAGAGCGCTATTGCTTTATGTGTTATTGTTATTATTCTGTCAGAGCAACAAATACAAAAGCTTTTTCCCCGACATTTCTAACAAGCTGCCGGAAACTGGAACGCTCTCTATTCAGAACTGACGTGAGTCCGACTTTACGATTTTGAGTTCTGCTGTAACTGGAACACAGCGTTATTGTGGCTGTTCGTATCCAGGATCTCGTTCTTTTTGGTCATGATTCAGACAAAACCGGCGAGGGCTGGAATGTAGAGAGTGTTCCTTTTCAACTCTTTCTTCACAAAGACCGACCGAAGCAACATCCTCATTACTGAAGACAAGCTCCCGATCTGTTAGTCCATGTCCCGCTCTGGAACTAATCAAAACAGTTGCAAAACCATAAATCAGAGCATAAACTGATTTAATGTCATCTTTATACATGGAAGAAAACAACGGATAAGTCAGAGAAAAAAAAATACAAGTGCAATAAATATTTATTCTCAGTTAATTAGTTTAAAATCCAATGATAACTCAATAACAACAAGCACGGCTGCAGAGACTCAGTACAGTAACAGCTAATTAGTGACTAATTAGTTACACCTTGTAATAAAAGGCTTCTGTGCAAAAAGCTCTTGAACTTATTAGAATAAGAAAATAACATCTTATAACTAATAATAAGTCAACAGGTCCAACTTCTGCGTCTCATGAAGCAAAAACATCAAAGAGCGTTTGTCTGTCTTCTGATAATCTAACTTAAAATGTATATCATTTACTATTTTATCAAACATGTCGTGTGACAACAAGAAGGTTTGCAGGAGAATGAATGGAGCCATCATAAACCACAGGTGCATACAGGTAGAAAAACAGGAAATATATGTTAGTGGCAAACAGACAGACACAAAAAGGATACTGGAGACAACTCTGAGCACCTAAAATGTGAGCTGAACAGCCAGGAAGCGATTCAATATATAGAATATTATTGTGTTGATGCGAATGTCAAGCATTAATTGCGGTAAGGCGCAACAGTAACATCTGCTCAGACCCCGTTCAGGTTGCAGAACACAGCCTAGAAAATAAGTTATCCAAGCTATGAGCAGGAAACACACAAAGTGTCTGTCAATATCCCTGTGTAGTTAGGATTCCTGCTGGGTATGCCATGGCATGGATTTATCCCCCTATTCACCCCCCAAAACAACCCTTACCTTTTTCAGTCTTCCAGTCCTTTTTCTTCTTGCTCATGCTGCCGGAGGAAAAAGACTTCGGAGAAGGCTCGCTTTTTGAATGTGACAACCCCAGGCTCACAGCAAGGAGAGTCCCGAGGAGAAAATAAATCCAGAAATGTGAAGGGAAACAGCCTCTGGACGGTCGTCTCACCTGTGAAGCTGTCAAATTTCTATGGACCTCAGGCCGCTCAAACTAGCATGACTGCGCCGTAGAATTCGCTGTACGAGTCCGCGCCTTCTGATTGGCTCCCGTGAACGCAGAGGTCGGCGTGTGATTGGTCCTCCTGGTGTGTCAGTCATGGAACGTTCACGCAAAGTGCGGAACAACCTACCCTGACTTCACTCTGCATACAGATTTCATTTAGAACTGAAAGTTTGTTGAAATCTATTTTTAAAACCTTAAAACAAGTAATTTTTTTGTATTATTTTTATTATTATTTTTCATATATCATAATGTTAATTGTTACTTAAAATATTTTAAAGTTTATTGAAACTTTAGTGCATTTTGTGCATGTCCTAGCAGAGACACACAGGGGGAAAGAAAAATGCCTATATTTTGACAAATAGTTTTAAACTTGTTATCAGGATATATGTATTTAGTTAGTTTTTGTGTTTTATTTGTGTTTGCATTTTTAGGTCATACCTTCCTAAAAACCATGACACATGTAACAAAAACAATTTGTTTTTGATTTGCAAAGGTACAGCTCAAAGGTTAGTGTGACATTTACTAAACGTACAAACTCGGGAAGGCCTGAGGAGACCAGAACCCTCGGGGGAAACTGGACGTAGCATGCAAACTAGTAATGCTCAACTGAAAACAAGAGACAAACAAACTGAACTGGCTGCAGACGATGAGGTGCAGCCATTTGGCTGCAGCTGTGGCAGGCTGACTGGGGAAGCAAACACTGACTAAAGAGAGGTAGTAAATGGCACAAAGAATAATAAAAATGAAAACACAAGCAATATAAACAAAGAAAAATCTCAGATTGTGTCTACATTGTTCAATGCACCTCTATAAAAAGTCATTGCACACTTTTCCTGATCAAGCTGCACATTTTGATGCATGATTTGCAAATCCTTTTCAAAGCTGTGTATTGCGAAACATAGTTCAATTTAGTGTTTATGCATTTGCAGTGGCACTGTTCATTAACGTGACCAAGACCAAAAGAAAAGCTTTTAGCTTTGCTTGTTTCACCAGAGAATTTTAAATGTTCTTGTTGTTAAGTGATAATTAATACTAACAGGTATAGATTTATGGTCCATCTGCAGGGCAGGGAGCTGGATCCCCCCAGGTTAGACCAGACCAGAGCAGTATGTCAGAGTCTGGTTCCAGAGATCACCGTCTGTCATCTGTTGTGTCAGCGTCGCTCCGGTCCAAACCCATCTGCTCCTCAAACATTACCAGAGAGGAACATTTGTTTTTCTATCCATATAAATTTTATAGTGAAATATATGCAGATTCAAGCAGAATCACTTATTGTTAACATGAGGAAATATTTTAAATAATACAATATCTGTGTGATGCTAAAGCTTGGTTTGAAAATGTTACAATTTAAAGTTGGATTACAAACATTTTTATTTATTTACACAGTTATGTAAAGTCTCATCTTTTTATTTTCCATTATCCAGAGCTTATCATTTTAAATTAAAAACAAGAAAACTTGAGATTTGATAGCAGAAGTCATGTGTTTTTCATTGAAACCACTAGATGTCAACCTTACATTGTTTTAAGCAGCTGGAGCAAAATCCAAACAAGTTATCACATCCCTGGAATATAATTTAAAGCACAAAACCCTCATGTCAATCTTATTTTATAACTTGTTTTTACTTCTAGTTTTTGTAACTTTTATACTTTCATTATATTTAAATTCATTTTGAAATGATTTTCACATAATAACTGTGAGATCTCTTCAGTTTTGTTAACATTCTTTTTTAAAATCCAGCTTCCAGTTAGCTCTTAGCTAGATTTTTGTTATGATAAGCTCCCAGCTGCTGTTTTCTTATATTAGCTAGACCTTTTGCCACTTTTAGACTTCTATTTTGTTTTAGCTTTTAGCCTTTTACCACTTTTAGCTACTGTATTCTATACTGAGTTTGTTTGTTTTTATTTTTGGCTAGTGTTTACCTTTTTGTTTGGCATTTTTAGCTTTTTAGCTAGCATTTTACTACTTTCAACCACTGTATTTCTATTCTGATTTAATTTTAAACTGGTTAGTTTTTAGCTTTTCATTCAGCTTTTTTAGCTATATAGCATTTTACTACTTTTACCTACTGGTTTTCTATTCTGAGTTTGTTTATTTTTTAATTTTGGTTAGTGTTTTGTTCCTTTTAGCTTTTCTAACAAATATTGAAGCGGCTGATCCCATCGCAGGCTTGATTCTGCAGAGTAATCTGCACTCCAGGACCAGAGGAGGATCTATTTGTGTGAGTTTGCGTAGGCTGTTGTTATTGTCATGGTTACAAGGAGATTAAGGCTGCACCTACAAGTCACTTTGCTAAAAACACAGCCTGCTTTAAGATGCAGCTGGCTCCATATACGTGTCTTTCATTTCTCTGAGCAAAAAAACAATAATTATCTGTGATCATCTCTCACTTAAATCGGGCTTTAGGAATTAAAGCTCTAAAATTGAGTAATTTTGTGGGTCCTAATGTCAACATTCATACTCTCATTATTTAATTTGTTTTCTCCGAAGGCGTCCCATTTCTTACAAAGTCAAACATGCAAAACAAAATTAGTGTTTGGTAGATTATTTATTTTTTTGTTACAATACTTCTTGGCAATAAATGTTTATGTTGGCACCTGATTGGCAGCACCTGGCTGCAGAAGCTCTAAACAAGAGTCAGCAGCAAAATAAGATGTTTGGTAGAGAAGATTTGACAAACTCAGCTCTACTGCTTATCTCACAAATGCATGATCCTTACAAATGTGGCACCATTTAAAAGGGAAATCAACAAAATGATTTTATTGGCACGAAGCAAAGAAATAACCTAACAAACACAAACGCCCTTAATTTTTGTTCATCCTAAGGCAGTGATTTTAAAGTGGCCACCAGGGGGCGCTAGTGGAGCCTCAGAAAGCTGGAGGGAAGATGAGAAAAAAAGCTAAATAAAAAAATAGTAATAATTCTAATAAATGTTTTAAATCACTATCATGAAGTGAAATCTGACTTTTGATCATTGTTTTAAAATCAAATTTATAATAATGTTATTTTAGTTTGATTTATTTTGTTCTGTTCCTATACGGCCAGTAGTTTGATGAAAAGTTTATTTACTAATTTATTTATTTATTTATTTATTTATTTATTTATTTATTTTTAGTGGGAATACAGGAATTGAAACATGTTAATAAATAAAATTCTTATGCTAAACAAATGAAATAGTTATAAAAAGGGAATAAAAGTGAGAAAAAATATTTTAATGTAAGGTAATGATGCTTTTTTAGACAACACTTCCACTGAGCATTAAATGATTGTGTTAAAGTACCTGTGACTTCCATTTTTTGTCATATAATTGAAGTCATTTTTTGAAAGACAACACTGATAACATAATGCAAAACAAATGTCACGCCACTGAGAAGAACAGTTGTTGAGATATTTGCATGTAAAGCAACAAGAAGTGATGTCAAAGGGGACTGTCTGCATGTGAGCAGAGCATTGATAAAATGTCTGACAACACAGACTGTAGAGAAGAATCTGATGTTTCTTTAGATCATTTTGAGTCTCTATCAGATGAAGAAGAGTCAAAGTTCAAACAATGTTTCAATAAACAAAGATCAGAATGAGAGGGTTTTCTTTCTTAAAGAGTTCCCCTATGATGTCACTTCCTGATTCATTTTGGCTGAGCCAAATCCAAAAGAAAATATGCTGGTTATGTGACAAAATGAGTAAAAATCACGTATATTATGCCAAGTTTTTAAAATAAAAGAATGATTTCTTTGACTTTTTGTATTTGAAGGATTCAGGCTCTTTAAAACTTCTACATGCAAAGTGGCGGACGGTCTGCACTCTTGCAAAACTAATGCTATAGTTTTTTGTTTTATTGTCTTCATGGATAAAAGTGAATTTTGTGTTATATAATCCCTGCATGCTGTCATTTCTCTGACCGTGAAAACACAACAGTGCAGTACTTGATCAATCCATCTTAATTTAAACGATCGTCCTGCGACACCACACGCTCATCTGTTCCACAGATGAGAAAAACAACTCATATTCTTAACCTAAAATAGCCCCAAAAATACTCATGAAGTTGATATTTTTGTGTCTTAATCTGGCACTCATCTGCAAATCACTTTGTTTGTGTAACTTTGTGTAAAAAAAAAAAGACAGAAAGCTGTTATGGTTTCCACAAGTTCATTAGCTTTAACAAGAGTTTCATTCATAATTCCAACTTGTTTCTAATCTATGTTTCTGGCACCTTTTGCTCAGTGAGCCCAGCGATGTCCTCCTGTGAATGAAGTGGTTTGTTTTGTTTAGTCTACATCTCCAGAATGGGTTTGAGGTTGTATTAAAAAAGCACCGCACTGTGAGGATTCTTTCCCTTTAGGATTCTTGTGGGTTCCAGCGTTGGCAAAATATGTAACAACTACTCCCCGTGTTTATTTTACTTCATTTAATAAAATCCCCCATCCAGCGTGTCTCCCTGCAGCAGAGCGTGCCTGCTCTCCTCCCGCTCCGAGCAGCGGGAATTTCTTCTTCATCGCCGGGTGAACCCGAGTTCAGTGGATTTAGTGCGGATTGATGTTTGGATGTACAAAGCATGCATGCTGGGTTTTGGATTTATACGCTCATGCAGAGGAGATCTGACACTTTGCGTCTTTCACGGAGCACAATCTGGGTTTTACGGCTGGAGTTTACGTTTTAATCCCTTTGTGTTTTGAACAAAAGACAAGTCAGAATGTTGGTGCTGGGTCTCCACGGCTTTTGTTCTAAAAACAGGATAAAATGCAACACGTTCCATTTTTATTGTGCAACAATTCCCAGAGCTGCTCCTGCAAAAGTTTGTATCCTCAGCCTGTCAGGTTTTTAAACAGAATATTCCACATTAAAAAGCTGTGACGTCCTTCAAATACAAAATGTCAAAGAAAACATCTTTATATTGAAGAAACTTGTCATAAACCGCATCATTTTACCCAGTTTGTCACATAACTGGCATATTTACTTTTGAATTAGGCTCAACCAAAATGAAACCGGACGTGACATCAAAGGGGAATTCTTTAAGCTGGTTAACTCTCTGGTCTTTGTTTATTAAAACAATATATAAGACAGGGTATAAAATATTTTTTGCAATATGTTATCAGTGTTATCCTTCCAAAAAGGTATTCGTATTTATTACAAAAATGTTGAAGTCACAGGCCCTTTAAACTCAAACTATACTTTTCTGCATGTGGTCAAGGAAAGGCAGAAAAATGGTTGTAATTTTGTCAGTAATAGAAATTATGATATAGGATTTGATGTAGCATACAGTACTTCTGCAGAACCCGAAGAGGTCATTTCTTCACTGAATCAGGTGTGCTGCAGCAGAGAAACAAGTCCAGGAAAGCGGCCCTTAAGAACCACAACTGGACTGGTCTGAAAAGTGGCAACAAAATGCATTTTTTAAAACTAAATTCTTGTCCTTTTGTTTAAGATACGTTTAACTTTGTGTGTATTTTCCATCTTGTCCAAACAGAAATGTC
>JARVGW010000001.1:20046528-20058952 GCA_031762495.1 Anablepsoides rubrolineatus | reverse complement strand
TTTTTTGCGAAAATTACGGATTTTTGAGGCTTTTTGTACAGGCAAACGTCCGAAGAGGTTGTCATGTATGAGCACCAATCCGCCTGTCGATCTCCCGCTCCTTTCTTCCCTCATTCGTGAACAAGACCCTGAGATACTTAAACTCCTCCACTTGGGGCAGGACCTCCTCCCCGATCCGGAGAAGGCATCCTACCCTTTTCCGGCTCAAAACCATGGTGTCGGATTTGGAGGCACTGATTCTCATCTCGGCTGCGAACCGCTCCAGTGAGAGCTGGAGATCCTAATCTGATGAAGCCAATAGGACCACATTATCCGCAAAAAGCAGAGATGCGATCCCAAGGTCACGAAAACGGATCCCCCAACACCTTGGTTGCGCCTAGAAATTCTTTCCATAAAAGTTATGAACAGTATCGGTGACAAAGGGCAACCTTGGCGGAGTCCAACTCTCGGCAATGCGGACCAAGCGCTGGCACCGGTTGTACAGGGACCTAACAGCCTGTATCAATGGGCCTGGTAATCGTTAAACTGATTTATTGTTCTTTTTTGGGTCAGAAAAACCCTACAGGAGGTGAAAGTCTTGTCAGACCTCAACCACTGCAACATTGTTCGGTACCACTCATGTTGGATAGAGGACACGACTTATCAGTGGGACAGTTCATCTGACGCCAGCAGTGCTTCACAGTAAGTCCAGCATCTCCTCTGGTCTTCTTATCAATCAAACAACATGTTTATTTCACCGTTCTGCTTACTCTTCAGGTCATCCACAGACTTGCCTGTGAAGTACCTCTACATTCAGATGGAGCTGTGTGACATTAAAACGCTGAGGGTGTGGATAGACGAGAAGAACATGCAGAACCCGAAGAAATCTTTGCGAGACTCCAAGAGGAAAGAAGACGGTCTAGCTATTGCCCTGCAAATAATCAACGGAGTCGAATACATTCACTCCATGGACCTCATCCACAGAGACCTGAAGGTGAGAAAGAGACCAGTTCAGGCTGGAACCAAAACCCAGCTGAAAGAAATAGAGTAATATTTAAAATCTGATCTTTTACATAGTCTTCAGGGTGAGTCGAAAGTTTCAGGACAAGCTTTTATTTAAAAAACGAAAGAGTAAATTAAATATCTGAAAACCACAGCAAGTAATGGGGGAGGGTAACCATCAGGCTATGTCTAGAACATGGCTGCTATCTTGAAAGCAGCCATATTGGATCAAAGTCTAGTTTTTCCAATGGGAAGAGGGTCATGTAGAGTATGAAAGAAACTCAGGATTCTCTCAGAACTGGATTACTGCGATCAGATGTGCAATATCTCTTATGGTTCAGAAGTCATCAACACAGAAATCTCAAAACTTTTGTTGTTCATCACAGGTGTCTGTGTGTTCAGCACTAGGGACAGCATGTTGAGCACGTCTAATAGCTGCACATTACAGGAAACGTTTCCAGTTGTTGCAAGAGATAGTGCTTTTTTGATTACAATCGATATGTGACCACTTTACCATTGGAAAAACTTGCCCTTGAACCAAGATGGTGACCATGTTCTGGACATAGCCTAAAAAATAGACTCCCCTTACCCAATGTTTCCTGGGGTATTCAAATATTTAATTTTCTCATTTGTTTCAAAAATAAAAGGGTGTCCTGAGACTTCTGACTCACCCTGTACTTCAGTTCTTTTATAGCTTATATGTGAGTGACCTTTTTATATCTCAAATCTGTGTATTTTGTGTTTTTTTTGTTTGATACAATTAGCCTGCGAACATCATGTTCAGTCAAACCGGCACGGTGAAGATCGGAGACTTCGGTCTGGTGACTCCTGTGATCGACGACGATTCAGAGAACCAGAGGGAGAGAAGAGGCTACAAGGGAACCTGGTCTTACATGGCTCCTGAGCAGGTGAGATCAGATTCTAACACCTGATATTCTTCTATCAGGAAAAGGATTTCTCTTAATCTACTTTTGTTTGTCTTTTAACAGAGGAACAGGATCCTTTATGACCGGAAAGTGGACATATTTGCCTTGGGGCTGATATATTTCGAACTCTTCTGGAACATCCCAACTATTCATGAGAAGAACAATGTAGGTTAATCACAATCTTGTTAAGAATTTGGAAACTCTGAAGTCCTTAAAACGCACATGAAAGATGAAGAAAATTTATTTGGAATTTGTTTTTAAAAACAGAGAGGTTTGGATGTTTTTATGTAGACTAAATTTCTATATGTTTTTTTTTACAAAACCTGTTGTTGTTCGTTAATGCTGGGAAGTAAAAAAAAATCTAATTTGTAAACATTTTTTCTGTTTCATTTTACTGCTGTGGTACAGATGTGGGACGATGTCAGAAATCAGAAGCTCCCACTGGTATTTTGTCAACATTTTATCGAAGAGGTACAAAACTTTTTATTTCAGAATTTTCAGAATTGTATTTTATTTATAGCTGACATTAACTTTTCATTTTATCTTTTTTTTTTAAATACACACACATAACATTTTAAACTAAAATCTAAACAGATCAGTTAGCACTCAGAGTATGTGTTTGGAATGACTCAACTACTACCACAATATTACCTCAATATCTGTAAAATGGGTTGAGGTGTAGCCATTTTTGCATTTTTTTTTGCTAAGATTGCTTAGCTGTGGCTGGTTTATATTAACACATACATTACTGTTGATGTTTGCATTAAAACATTAAATATCAGCTGTTTCATTCTTTATGGAAATTGTAGATATTTTGTGTTTCGATTTTGTTTCAGAGCCAAATCATCAAATCGATGCTGTGCTTCAAACCAGAAGAGCGACCAGAAGCCTCCAAAATAAAATCAGACTTAGAAAAGCACAAATGTTCACTTGAGGCCCTTAAAACGCTGCAGCGTGACAGTCGGACGGTCTGACGACTTCAAGAAAACAACCTCAAGTCCTGAAAAAGTCCAGATTATTAACTTAAAATCACATTTGTCTGTGAAACCAGTGTCAGGATCTGCTGGAACAAAATGTCATGATTATGTTTTATGTGAGGTACTGGAATAGTGCAAAACATCATCAGTTTTATCAAGAGTAGCAACAAATTTAATGTTGCTTTTTAATTAATAATCATGTTTTTGGGGTAAAATCTATCAGCTGGTGTTGGAAATATGAATGTTTTAATTATGACGTGACGTCACATCATCACTTATTTTAACATGACACTAAACAATAAAACAATGAATTTGCAGTATTTAAATCTGTGTGTGTGCTTATTTTGTAAATAAAAAATACTATATTTTTTTGTCCAATCTGTAGTGGGATTTACTTGTACAAAAGTGACATTTAAAATTTTATGTTTGGTCTGTGGCCGTTTGTAGAACTGTTTTATGAAAAAGTGCTTATAGTTCATTAAGGGTAAATTTGTTACAAAGTATTAATGTTATAAATTGACCTTTTTTGCAGTTACTAACGGGCATGAGCCATTAAAAAATGTCCAATACTTTTTTCTCTTATTTTATTTTATTTATTTTTATTGTTTTGGGCTGAGCCCCCCTGAAGGTCTGACCTTTGAACCGTCCCTGTTCCCATCTTCTGTTCTGATTAGTAAAGGTACAGTATGTAATAATAGTAAATTGAATATTTTTATCTGTATGGATTAAGGTAATAATTTGCTAAAAAATTGGGGGCATGGCCTGTTCTACCTTTATAGTTTGGGGGCGTGGCCTGGTTTTCAGTTTCGGATTCATGATGGACCTGAATCGAAACTTATCAGACTAAAACCAGTGGAAACGAAAAGAAAAGAGAAGACGGACTCGGTCGTTATCAGAGAAGGGATGTGACTGACGAAGAAAGGAGCCAGCAGCGTTTAAAGTTTTTAAACACTTTATTTTTTTTATAGTTTTATATCCAAGTTGCTGCGTCATCGCGATGGCTGGAAACCCTGTTTCTGAGCTGAACGAATATGCGCAGAAAAAGCAGCTGAAACTGGAATATGAATTTCTTGACTCAGGTGGACCCGACCACAATAAAACGTGAGTAGTAAATCTGTGCGGGTCTGCATTTGTGATCTGGGAGAGCGTGTTACCATTTGTATGGCATGCCATTTGTGCATTTATTCGGTTTCTGTATGACATAATGTATGTCATAAAGACTGCCTGTAAAAAGGTATTCACCTTGGATGTTTTATGCTTTTATTACTGTTATAAATAAGTCAGAGTCAAGCTCTATAGAGTAAAATAAAACCAGTTAAATACAAATGTGTAAATGTGTCAAACTCAAGGTTTGCAGGCAAAATGTGGCCGTCCATGGCATTTTATGTGGCCCGCAGGCTCTTCAGAGATGTGTGAATGTCTTAAAAAATGCTGCTTTTGCTAATTAAATAACATTGATCATAAACTACATCTCCCATAATGCATGTTGATTTTTTTTCACTCATGACCACTGTTTCCTGAGTTCTTCTAGGTAAGATTTATGGTAGAGGGGCAAAGACACTGTTAAAAATTCTCAACCAGAGTTTGTCTAGATTGTTTAGAGACTATTTGAGATTTAATGTTGGATTTTTATTCAGCAGTGGCTTTTTCTTGGGCCAGTTTTCTCATAAATCTTAGCCAGGTGAAGAACTCAGATGCTCAGTTTCTCCCATTTCACCTGCTGAAGCTTGTACAGTAACTCCTTCAGAGAGGTCACAGGTGTCTTGGTCTCCCACTATTCTTCTTGTCTGGTCCTTCAATTTGTGAGGACGGCCTGCTTCTTGGTAGATGTACCCGTGTCCCATATTCTTTCCTTTTCCTAATGATCAATTTCACCGATGTTAAATCTTTGTAAAAGATTGCTTTGTTGCCTGTCAAAACTGTGGTGAGTCATACACAATGAAAGCTTGTCTACACAAGAACTATTACAATATATATGGGTGTAGCCTCCACCTGAACATGTAATTTAATGCTTTTATTGTTTTAGTATTATGTACAGTTTGTCCCAAAATAGAAAGACATCTAGCAAACAGTCAAATCAAGCTAGAAAGTGCAAAAGACAACCAAAAAAAGCAAAGTTGTTCACACAAAAAAAACAGCAACCCCATAATGAAACTGTGTATATCTTCTATCAGAGTCCTATGTGTTGTTGTAGTTTAAAGGGCAACTTATCACCTCCTAGTGGCTAAAATATTCAGTGTACACATTTTCTGGTTATAACTCCTCCACAGATTCCCCGTGAGAGTCATTTTGGACGGTAAACCCTATCCCTGTGGCGAGGGGAAAAAGAAGAGTGATGCCAAAAAAGCTGCAGCTCAGAATGCCCTGGATTGTCTGACTGGGCGTCAAAACTTGGTAAGATAATTTCTCTTTTTTTATTTAACTTAAATGTGAAAGAAAACGTGCATCAAATAATGTTTGAACAGGCGGAAAACTCAGCAGAAGCTTCCAGCCTGGGTGGTAATTCAAGTGTGAACTACATATGTTGGCTCAATGAATACGGTCAGAAGAACATGGTGGAGGTTAAGCCGACGGGGACGACCAGACCTGGACCCCATAATCAAACTCAGTAAGTCTCCACCATCAATCAACTTTGACTACAGTGAGTATTCTTTAGATATTTGTTAAATAATTGTGTTTTTAATTAAACTAGCTGGTGTAGGTTTAAGGTTGGTGACGAGGAATATCCAGAGGTCTGTGGGAAAACGGAGAGAGAAGCCAAGGAGATGGCAGCCAAGTTGGTGTATGATACGATTAACGGAAATGTAACTGCAGATGTAAGTACTGAAACACACGAAGGGTTGTGCTACGAAGCAAGTTCAACACAGCTGGGTTTTCTTTTCATTGGCTAACTACAAAAATTAAAAATCCAGTGGGAGAACTGGTTCTGTGGTTCTGAATTCACTTGAACCCAGACTTTCTTCTTTAGCCTAGCTTAGCTTATCTATTCTATCCTATCTTAGATTAGTTTAGCACAACCTGTCCTAGCATACCGTAGTCTATCCAAACTTATGCTAGCCTAGCTTAGCTTATTTTATCCTAGTCTAGCTTAGTCTGTCATATTCTAGCCCACTTTAGCCTACCCTAACTAGCTTAGCCAACCCTAGTCTATCCTATCGTAGCATAGCCCACTGTATTGTACCCTATTTTAGCCTAGCCAACCTTATCCTAATCTTTCTATCCGAACTTATATAGTGACTAGAGGTGGGCACAGCTAACCAAAATGCTAGCTTCGCCCAAAAACTCTGACTCTAAGCCATAGTTATTTATTTGTAGTACAGTTCCCTGTTGTTCCTGGCTTGATAGATGTTAAACATCTTCATCAGACTTAACATCCTTTCTGTTAACCATCTAAAAATCTTTCCTTTTTTTCAAGAATGCAGAAGCATCAGGTCAACATAATGCTGACACAAATAAAAACGATGCAGATATTTGGTGAGTACATCATTAAACAAGCCAATATTTTTGTTTATCTACACTGTTATTATTTCTATTTACACTGTTGTTATTTCTTTTTAATTGTATAAACTCTAGAGGTTGCTCATTGTTCTCTGTGTTCATCTGGTTCTCCAGAGTTTTTATACTTATTTCTTCCTTGTGTGCTATATTTCTTCCTTTATATTTCAACTCTAATGCTTACTTGAACAGCTGCAGCTGTAATAGTTGCAATTTCCCCCTGGGGATCATTAAAGTATTCTGATTTTGATTCTGATTGTTAAGGTCTTTTCTCTGTTGTGAAACATTTTGTTGTCACAGTGCAAAGACAAGAAACCTGAGCATAAACTCTGAGGACAATAGTTCACCAGATGCAAAGTTTGTTTCAATCGTCAATAACTATTGCCAGAAGACAAAGCGCTGTCCTTCATATATAGAAGAAGAGAGAACTGGTCCTTCTCATAATCCCCGGTGAGTAGTTTCTATTTACAACAGTGACTCTAAACAGATATTTATCACCAAAGGGGTGGAGCCAGGGGGGGGGCAAGTGCCACCCTCTGGCTCCACCCCCAAAGGGGATTTTAGATTTTGCATTTGCCTTTTAGATTTAGATTTTGCTAAGGATTATTCTATGATACTATACTATCATTTGTACCAGTGGTGGGCAGCACTAATCTAAATATTAGTTGCACTAACCGGGGCAAATGGGAGTCACCCGCAGGCCACATATGGCCCACGGGCTTTGAGTTTGAAACGTGACTTTGTAGATAAGTGACACACAAACAAAATGTATGACAGCTTTCACCCTCAACTTTGAACAATAATGTTGATCAATAACATTTAAAGACCTCAGTTAGTGCTTCTAAATTTAGCCCATAAATTTAGCATGTGCTAATCCACTGAGTTTAAAAAATAGCAAAAGCACTAGTAAAAGAAATTAGTTCCTCTATTAGTGCTTTAGGAAAACTGTGCCCACCACTGATTAGTACTATAAGTACTATATACTTTTTATCTGTGTATGTTTAAAAATGGCTGAATTTTAGCCCTTTGTAAAATTGGCATTATAGTTAGCTCAATTTGGAATTAGCATCAGTTATCGGCATGTGATCAGTCTTAGCTCCTTCACAACAAATTCCATCACAATTAATCTTAAAATGGCTGAATTAAAGTCAGCTGTGGCAGCCATCTTTATTTTTCAAATCCAGATACTTTATTTGTATGTGCCCAATAAAAAAAAAACATCTTGGCCACCTTTTGTCAAAAAGCTCCTTCCCTGCTTCGCCAGTATGTTATTTCCTAAATTTAAATCCTTTTTTTTTAAACAGCTTTTTCTACAAATTAATAATAGACAAGAAGGAATATCCTGTCGGTGAAGGGAAAAACGTCAAAGAAGCCAAAGAAAATGCAGCCAGACTGGCCTGGTCGGCTCTTCGGGAGCAGTCGGACTACGACAGTAAGGTATGAGCTCTGGTGTCTCTGAGCAAAAAGAGTTAAAACTTGTTTCCACTCAGATAAAATCTAAATCAGATCCTCCCTGGTGCGTTTCAGGTGTCTGAAGACGGGGCAGCGTCTTCCTCATCGGCACCGTCTTCCTCATCGGCACCGTCGTCCTCGTCAGCACCGTCCTCTACACTGTAAGCACAGACATGCAAGTCCAGTAGAACATCAGCCGAAAGCTAACTGCTAAACGAGACTTGCGTTTCGGTTCTGTGTCGTTTTCTTTTCCAGGGACTCAACAGAGCCAGTGTCACTGAACGTCCAAAGCAGCTCAAGTATAATTTTTGCTAATTCATCGAACCCCCCCAGGAGCCAGGTTTGTTCTGTCATTAACTGAATAAAGAGCAAACTGTTTTGATAAAATATTATTTTTCTTTTTTATAATTTTTTATAATCCATTTTTAATATTTAAAATAAACAAATCTAGATTGTTGTCTCTGAAATAAAGTCACTTATTTTACTCACTGCAGAAGTCCTCGGCAGCAGAGTCTGACAACAGAGCACCTAATCCCCTGTAAGTCTTCCTAAAATGTTTGACTTGTTATGGTTTGGTGTTTTTGTCAGTAGAATTATTTGGAGCAGTCAGTATCTTACCTGCAGTAGAAAAAGCCTAAAGTGTCTTTCTATGAATTAAAACCTCCAAACTGCTGACAGCAGGACTACTTTTTACTTCACATAAAAACATTGAAACTGTCCCTTTAAATGTTGGTAATAAAACAGCTTGTAATGCAGAGTTAATAATAAGAATGTGGGACAAACATTTTTTTGTTGTTTTTCTTTAAGGGAGTCGTCTGAGTCACCTCAGAGGCAGGCAACAGCTGCAGCTGTTTCTGGGACGACGTCTGATTCATCAGGAGATTTTAAAATCCAGGTCACTTCTTTGTTCTAAAAACTGACAATCAGGTCAACGGTCGTTCATTTAATATCTGAAAATATTAGAAAATTATTCAGTTTTACAGTAAAATTAACCCTAAGGTATTTAAAATTACACTGAATCTGTCATTGCAATTTTAACATGCTGTTTCTGTTTTCCATTTAATTCACTAATTTATTTTTGTTTTAATTATTTTAGAATGGTGGGGAAAAAAGTATACAAAATGCAAGTAATGCATTCATCAGTCCGAGGTATGTATCATTTATTAAACAATGGGCCTCATGCAAGAACTGTTCGTACAAACAGATTCGTTCTTAAGTTGTGTGTACATTTTGATTTAGGAGAACTTGTGGCATTCACCAATTTTCTTGTATTGTAAGATTTTTTCCAGATACAAATCCGGGCTTGGGACCGGCAAAGTGCCGCTAAAAGAGAGACTCTGGCGGAGTTACTATTTTTTTAAATATAATATAATATAATATATGATATAATATGCTATATCATTTAATATGATATAATATAATACAATTTATTTTAATTTAGTTAATTTAATTCAATTCAGATAGTTTAATTTAACAGTTGTGTGTTTTATAAAGTACCACAAAGTGATGATACTTGAGTAAAAGTACATGTATCATACCCAAAAATTACTTTGGTAAAAGTCAGTCTCTTTAAGAATATTATTTGAGTAAAAGTCTTAAAGTAAATATATAATCTGCAGCATAAATAACAGTTGAGTTTATTTTGACCAGTATAAAAGTGATGAGCTTATTTAAATTTAACTTTCATTTGTAGGAAGTGGTAGAAATTAGTTTTCATAAAGGGTATTTTCCTGGTTGAATAAAGGTCAGTATATAAATCTTATCAATCCTCCATCATTAGCTTTCTAATCCGTTCTAAACATCCACGTATCAATCTTATAAATAAATGTAAAAACATCCTCTAAACTTGTTTGGGTAATTTCTCACATTAATTTAATTATTTGAGCAACAAGTGAGTTTAAAAACAGGACAATGCAACTAATTTAATGAAGAATCTGTCTCTCTAGTTATTAAATCAGGTGTTGTTTATTTATGTAAGTAAAAAGTATGTTTAACAACCTGTTAAAATACACTAGAAATCAGGAAATAGCCTCTAATTTATTCAAACATGTCTGGGGTAGGACCCCCAGAACCCCCTCCAGTGTGTCCTTTACACACATTATAAGACTTCTTATGTGAGAGGATAAACAACACACCAGGGTTATAATAATAATAATAATAATAATAATACATTTTATTTGAAGGTGCCTTTCATGGCACTCAAGGACACCGTACAATGTAAATACAAAGCAAAAGATTAGAGCAAAGAATAAAATAACAATAAAACATCTCAGCAGTACGAAACCTTCAGTACGAACAAAAGTAAGAGAAATTTAGGATAAGAATACGAAAATGTTCTTGCATGAGGCCCAATAAGAATATGATTTATTTATTATCTTCTCCACGTTTATTGTCTTTTTTGTCTTATTGCGCATCATTTTGTCTCCTTATTGTCTTTTCTGTCTGTAAGTATTACTTTGTCTCCTTGTGCTTTTTTGTTTCCTTAATTGTAGTTTTATTTTCCTTTAAGCATTACTTAAGTATTAAAGTGCATTTTGTCTCCTTAATTGTCTTTTCTGTTTCTGTATTATTTTGTCTCCTTGTGCACCTTTTTGTGTGCCTTTTGTCTTCTTTGTCTCCTTAATTTTACTTTGTCTTCTTAAACATTATTTTTTCTCCTTTATTGTCTTTTAATGTCTCCTTTAAATACCCCAAACTTTCCTTAAGCACGTTTTTGTCTGTTTTAATTATTATTTATTTTTATTATTTGTTGCAGATTTACATCAGACTTTGAGATCATTAAACCTCTGGGAAAAGGAGGCTTTGGTTCTGTTTACAAAGTAAAGGAGAAATTGTTGGACAAGGATTACGCCGTAAAGATAGTTCGCTTTAAAGAGTAAGTTAAGTTAAGTTCAATAAACGATCAAGAAGAAAAGCAGTTGGAATGATTGGATGATTATTGATTTCATTGTAACCTTTAGGAAAGCCAGAAAAGAGGTGAACGTGTTGTCGGACCTCCAACACGACAACATCGTCAGATACTACAACTGTTGGGTGGAAAATTCAAATTACGAAGACGGCAGAGTCAGATCTAGCTCTTCTGAGTAAGTTTTACCACTTCTTAAACTTGTTGCTTTGTTCCTTCTTTAAACTAACAGCCATGTCGCCCTTTTTTCTCCTCACCTGTAGATCTACAAGTAGCTCATGTGAGCTGTATCTTTATATAAGAATGGAATTGTGCAGCCCTGAAAATTTGAAAAAATGGATCAAAGAGAAGAACAAGAACAATGTGGAAGGCTTCCAGAGAAGAGCAGAAAGTCTCCCCATCGCTCATCAGATCGTCAGCGGAGTCGAATACATCCACTTAAATAATCTCATCCATAGAGACCTGAAGGTGAGTGGTGTTGGGCTTTTATTTTGAAATACTTACCCTGATTCAGACACAGTGGGACACGTTTGTTGTTTTAGGACTAAAATCACTCGTTGGTATGTAACTCAAGACGTCTGAGGTTTGATTTAATCGCTCTCTTTGCTTTTCAGCCTGAAAACATACTGTTTGGAAAAGACGGAAAGGTGAAGATCGGAGACTTTGGTTTGGTCACCGTCGACGAAGATGAAAACCTGATGGACCGAACTCTAACAGGAACCAAATCATACATGGCTCCAGAGCAGGTCAGTAATTTGGTGGAGTTTTCAAAAATTAATCTTTTCCATGAAAGGCCCACTATCAAGTGTTTGTCTCTGTCTTTTAGCAAAATATATCATGATCCAATGGAGGGATTTTAATAAAACTCAGAAAGTAATCTATTACTAATTACCTTCTGAAGTCAGCCCAATTTAAAATAGGTTGGTCAATATTCATCACTTCATGGAATGCTGCTGATCATCATTACCTTTGATTTCCATTTGTTACACAGTGTTGATGTTTTGTACCATTAAGATACAAAACCGTTACCATTTTGTATTTATAAACTCAGCATCTTCATCTGTCCCTTCATGCACTTTTGCACATAAAAATATTGGCACCAGCTCCACAACTCTGCATGGAGTCAGTTTATGCTTTATCTGATATAGTATTTTATATTATTTTTTTAATATATTTTTTATATACTACATATTTAACAAGCCAGTCATTAAAAAAAACACACACACAAGTACATTAAATCCTGTATGTTAGGGTGGAAAAAATGAATAAAACTGCTTCAACCTTTTGTTGTAATATTGAGCAACACAGCTGCAGAATTTAACACAAGCACTGTAGCTTTGTTCACCTCTCTTTTTAACTGTTTTTATTTGATATTAAATTTATTTTTACAACCAGAAAAGCAGTAAATATGACCGGAAGGTGGACATGTTTGCTTTGGGTTTGATCTTCTTTGAGCTCTTGTGGAAAATTTCCACCATGACCGTCAGCGAAAAAGCAAAGGTGAGTCTTTTATAAATAAACAGTTAAGTTACTGTATTACAGAGGATTCCATTAGTTAAGTGTAAAAAAATTAAGCTAACCAGATCTGTTGTCTCCATCTTTTACTTTTTATTTCTGTTTTTATAATCCAAACCAAACTAACCTGCCCTTTTATTGTCATACCTTTGCTGTGAAAATAAGATCTGGAA
>JARVGW010000001.1:19693881-19706555 GCA_031762495.1 Anablepsoides rubrolineatus | reverse complement strand
GGAACGCAAAAGTATTGCGAGGTAACGCAAAAGTATTGCGTGGGAACGCAAAAGAAAAAAATCCCCCCATGTCCCCTCGCGGGCTCCGTAACTTGTAGCTGTTTGCTAGTAGTTTATTTAGTCTTTAGCAAGCATGTTACTTTTAATTTTTTAACTAAAGTGTTGCTACTTTTAGCTTTAGTTAAGCCCTTTGCTAATAGCTGATTAGCTAGCTTTCTGCTACATTTGTCAATCAATTTGCTACTTTTAGTTCCTAGTTTTTTCCAGCTTTTAGTTAGCATTTTGCTACTTTTAGCTTTAGGTTTTTCTACATTAAACCAGCATTTGGATACTTGTAGCTTTTTGCTTGTGGTTTAGTATTTTGCAACTTCAAGCTTTTAAACAGTTTAAGATAGTATTTTGCTACTTGTAGCTGTTTTGCTAGTAGTTTATATATTTAGTCTGTAGCTAGCATGCTACTTTTAATTTTTTAACTTAATTGTTGCTAATTTTAGCTTTAGTTAAGCCCTTTGCTAATAGCTGATTAGCTAGCTTTCTGCTATATTTGTCAATCAATTTGCTACTTTTAGTTCCTAGTTTTTCTGGCAAAAATCACAAATATTATATTTATACTCTTGAGTTTTATTGACAGCTATGAACCAGCAAAGAGTATCCTGCATGGAAAAGTTGAAGCACATTTTTGGCACAGTCTCCAGTAAGTATCCACACCGTGTGTCCGTTCAGGCTCCTTCCAGCACATTTCTCCTGCTGCTGTACTCAAGTCTGTCAAATCCTGACAGAAACGGCTTCTGTCGAGTCCCAACAGACCCGATCGCTCCTTGGGATAAACCTGACTGTTGGGCCGCTATCAGCGCTGATGTGAGCCACGAACTGGGGCGGGGTGGGGCAGGACGGAAAAGCTGTGAGGGATCTGCTCACTTCACAGAGAGGAGATGCTTATCCAAACACGACTACAAAGACCGAGCGCTCGTAGAGAGAGGGGTGTGGGAATGGAGACGGCCCGGGTCACGGTCCGGGGACGGCTCGCTGCTGCTCGAGAGGAAACCCCCCGTAAAGAAATGACCCAGTTTGTGTTTACAGCGAGAGCAGAACAATAGACGGACATATACAGCGGCAGCGCTCTTCTTTACGTGTTCCACGGGAAACACTTTGTGGCGTTACGCATACAAGGAGGAATCTGAAGTCTGGTGTTTGTAAATACACCCACACATCAACTGTGAGATGTCAAAACATGCATTAGGAACAATTACTCTTTTGACACAACCAGACTGTAAATAGGTTTAAACAAGAGGCAACCATCCGATGTGACACCAGTGATGTATTCAGGTCTGAGAACATCTCCCCATAAAGTCCCAGTCCTACTGGTGACAGAGCCAGGGTTCCTACAGTCTAAAGCAAGTTCAATTTAAGACTTTAGTGCCAAGTGAAATTAAATTTAAGACCTATTTCATAATAAAAACAAACGACAAACAAATAAAAACTGGCAGAAACTCATAAACCAAAGTATCTTTTGTTTAAGTATTCAAATATTGCTAAATAGACCAACTGTTTTTATCCATATAAAACTACAGCAGAAACATTCTTAGCAGTCAGTTTTAAACATAATTTAATTTCAGGAAATCCTCTAACAACCCAAAATTCTAAATTTTAAAACCCATAGTGGGATCTTAACCCCAATTTGCTGTAGATGAAATATTAAAGTGCCTGTAGCTGCGTTTCGTTGCAAATGTGTGCAAAACTTTGTCGATATTCTGTTAATGTCGAAAAAACAGTTTCGCAATTGCAGTGTTTCCATTAAGTAAGAAATGCTATTAAAGTCACGCGTGAATACGTTTGTTCTCGCAATAAGTCATTACAAACATGATGACAATGGATGTAAACACTTATGTTGCTACAACAACACTAGTATTCATCATCAGCCATCAGAGGAGACGTCAGCATCTTATCGAGGCTTTCGAGCGATAAGCCCCTTATACTTGGGAGCGGATACGTACGCTGTGTTTCGTGGGAAATTGTAGTCGGTGAGTTTACAACTTTCTTTTACAAATTTGGTGATTTTACTACCATTTCTACTTCCTGTTGTTGTCTTTTTCGCCAGTAGAAACAGCCTGTTTCTGAGAAATCTCAATATTCAAATACTAATTAATGTTTCTTATTTAAAATGACATTAAAAAAATCCTCATTAAAATGACATAAAATTAGGATTTAGACCAAATATTTATGTAATATTGTAACCAACAAGACAAATTAAATAATATCTCTGGATCTACTAATGATATCAGGATGATCCAAGTATCAAAATGTAGCTTTTAAAGCCAAGAATCTGAAAATATCATTTTTTGACCAAATTTGACTTAATTCTCATTTTGATGTGATGGGTCACATTTGATCATGTCTGATTTTATATTCTGGATAAATAATGTTATTGACACCAGAACACTAACGCTGCAAGAACAGACTTGTTCAATAAGACACAAGTCATCACTTCAGGAAATAATTTGATCAAATGTTGTCAATGAATAAATTCTTTTGAATAAATCCTGATGACCTCTTTTTATTGTCTTATCTGATAAAATTATCAAAAGAACACGTGAGGCACGATCATGCTTCTCACCAACAACCAAACAACCGAGTCAGAACTTCAAAAATGTTCTTTCTGCTTCATGATACTAATGAATCAAAAGTTCAGCATGCTGCTTCTGCAAAAAATAACAAAAGACATGTCCAACTGTTATCAAACTAGAAGGGGAAACAGAAACAATAACATTAAATAAGTATTTGGAGATCCCCCCCCCCTCCCCCCTCCCCCCTCCCCCCTCTGTCTCTTCTGTTATGAATCGTAGCGACATTGTGTTGTTTTCCCTTTGAGTCACCGATACTCACAGCTCTGCCGTTTGTGCAAGTCATGCTGGTTTGTGCTGGTCGCGGTCCAGCCGGGTGTTTGCCAAAGCAACTGGAGCGAGAAGCGGGGAAGTTCTCGGTATCCGTGACTCGGGGGGCAGCTGCACAACAACACAACCTAAAACTGTGTTTCTGGAGAACGGCCTTGTGTCTGCTGAGAACCAGCCGAGAGCAAAAACACAAACAAAAAATAAAAACAAGAGTGACCTAAAAATAACCGTCGATCAGAGCTGGATGTAAACAATGAGAACTGAATTCCTGAAGCAATCTTCAGTTTATTACTGCAACACGTGATAAAGAAACTTAAATAAGAATTTTGGTTATTTACTTTAAAGGAGTTACGTTTTATGTGTCCCTTTAAGTTTATAGCTGTAATATTTTTATCTGTCATACTGTCAGAATTTCATACTGTTTATTCATAACTAGTATAACTGAATAAATCTAAATTAAAATGAATGATTAGAAATCAAAGCTAAAGCAAACAGCTAAAATATAAAACTAAAAGTCATCATAACTTCATCAAATACTGGAGATTTCCAGGAATATCTTTTTAGACCAGTCATCTGGACTTTCCAACTTCTAGATAAAGAATAGTTTTACTGAATAAAGGAATAAATACACCTGCAGGTACATAATGGTAATGTGTGTTTGAGGTGTGGGTACGAAATATCTCTCTACAGGTTTTACTTTCCTTTAAGGCCCTGTCACACTATAATGTTTTAATTAACTTTAAAGACATCTATGATAAAGATGCCTTTTTAAGCACTTTTTAGGTGTGCATGCTATAATGCTAATAAATTGCTCAATTAAAAAAATAATATATGTTGGCATAAGTTGTCTAAAATGTTATAACCAGACAGGAACTTTAAATTCATACACATAAAATGTCTAAACATGAGGACAACCTATCATAATCAACACTTTTTATATTATTTTCTAACCATCACTATTGGTTTAATAACATTTCACTTTCATGTCTTTATTTAAATGTTTCTAGTTTAATCAGATGATTGTGATGCTCATGTTTACCAAAAGCAAAGGGGCTTCGGTTTTTATTCTATTATAAATTACAAATATAGTTTGTTTAAAGGACTTCAGTTCTGGAGCAAAAATGTACAAAATGTTATGATTTTATAACCCCCCCTCCTCCCAAAAAAAAAAAACACAGTTGTGTAAAACATCTAAATATAGTAATGTCTTTTTTAAGAATAGAACTAAAGTGCATTCTTGTGCTTTTAGAAATAGTAACATGGCTCTTTACAGTATTCCCCTCAGGAGAGGAGGAAAAGGAAAAAGGCTGGGAGCGACTTTATCCCTCCTGGGTTAGTTCCTTGAAACAAGGTCAAAGTGACCAGATCTGCAGGTCACACGCTACTCAACAGTCCACATGAAGACGTGTTGACTTTTTATTTTTCAAATCTAATTTGTTTTTACCAATCACATTTACTATTAATTTATTGCAGGGCTGCCGTACCTAACTGGATTAGTTGCAGCATGATGTTGAACAGTAGCGCCAACACAACGTAGTAAAAGTCTGTTGTGTTCTGCTGATGTCACAAAGCTAAAAATAGCACCGGTATCAGATTTGGTCAGAGTTAAAACAGTCTACAGAGCAGAAAAACACACGGTTGCTGCTTCAACAGCAAAAGAAAACAACTTGTTGCTGATTTAACAGCAAACTGTAAAAAGACTGATGCTGAATATAAAAGATTGAGGGGAAAAGTGAGAGGAGGAGGATGTGATGCAGTGAAGGCTTCTGAAGGAGGTTCTAAAAGTTGGGGTTGGGACCACATTTAGGGTCATAAAATACCAAGATGGGGATCATGATGTGCTCATCTGTGATCGAGTCGCAAGAGGCAACAAGTCCAGAAAATAAACCTAGATATCCCTCGCTCCAGACTCCACAGGTGTTTCTGGACAGTTTTGGGTCTGCTCTGGGGTCTCTTCCTGAAAAACCTCTAAAAGAGACATCCTGATCAGATAACTCACCTCAGCTGTAAAGCTGAGCCTGGTCACCCTACGAAGGAAGATGATTTTGTCCGTTTGTTTCCAGGATCTCGATCTTTCTGTCACACCTCATGACCACAGGTGAGGGTTGGAACATAGAAGGACCAGCAAACAGAGTTCTGTCTTAAAACAGCGGCTGCATTTTGTGACCAGATGCCAACTACCACACATTTGTTCACCTCTAAAATGAGCCAAAGCAGGATTTTAGGTAGGGGGGCCTCAAGGCACCGTGCCAATCTTCGGGTTCGTCGAGACTTGACAGACATTTCTGTCAGTTGTTTCTTCTCTACAAACTTCGTAAGCAGCATGGCACTGACCGCAATTATTTTATGAAGCCAAAGGAAGATACAAGTAGTGGTTATAGATGAAAGTCGTCGTCAACTGTGACGTTAGGGCTGCACAATATATCGCAAAATTATCGTTATTGCAATAACAGCCAGTGCAATGCATATAGCAAAAATGCATAAATTGCAATAAATGATTGGCTCTAATGTTTGCATGTATGTTGTCAGCACCAGTCTGATAAACAAAATGGACTAGAGAAACATCAAATCATAATCACTCCATCAATTTGTAATGGAAATTATGTATTAGTTGTTTTTTGTTCTGAACCCAGAGCAGAAAAACATCAACACTCTTTACTTAAGTATTTTTTGATTTATTGCAAGTTATATCGTCATCACAATATTAAGCACTGTTATCGCACATCGCAGGTTTTCTTGATATCGAGCAGCCCTGTGAGACGTCCATGGAAAAGCTATCTGGGAAACAAGCGGTTATTGTTGTAGCAAAAACACAGCAAATTCCTGCATGTCTGGATGTCGAGTTCTGTCTTTACAGCGCTCAGATATTTATTCCCTGCTACCTGACTTGATTTCTGTTTCCCTCTCATGAGCTCCTACAGTTGTCTGTTTCTGCCATGTTTGTTACTCAGAGTGTAAATCAGCAGCTTTATAACGATACAATATATTGTTTTGTTTGGATGACGATCGTCAGTTCACAAGAGTGCAATCGATGTGATATCATATGCCCACCAATGATTTGGTAAATGACTGTTTTCGATGATTATATGATGATATCATTTTGTTTTGCCTTGATGTAACTGAATCATTAATCATAAATGGATATATCTATGAAGACTGATGAATGGTTACAACCCTATCAATCACACGACTCAAGCTTCCAGGTGGTTTTCCATAGGTTTAGTTTAGTTTACACTGACTGTGTACCTGCATTTCAGAATAGAACATTTTGTAGTTTTCTGTGCCTGTTTTCCATTCATCTGATGTTTTGTTTTTTAGATATTCTGGCAAAGAAAACACTGGATGAGGTAAAGGGTTGGAGCTTCGATGCATGGTAAGACTTTTCATGAGCAAGGGGTTGGTAATAAAAAGTACAATTTTAAGTATTTTTTATTTGTAACAACTTTATTTGAAACTTTGAACTGTTTTCTCTGCTTCAGCTCACATGATTCAAGTAAATAAATTACCTCAATCATTCATTCATCTCAGTCAGATGTGTTGAAGCAGGGAAACATCTTAAACGTGTCAAACTCACATGGCATTTTATGTGGTCTGCATAAGCTTTAAAGATGAAATAACTTAAAATAATAATCTCCCATAATGCCTGTCGATTATCTTACTTGCAAAATGACATGGAAACATTGATATGACTGCCTCCTGAAAGATTTAGTTGTTTTTTTATGAATTTACCATTTTTATGTATTTTTTACTCTTTGTTTTTTTTACTATTGATTGTTCATTTTTATGTTATTTGGACTACGAGTCTTTAATAAATCTATCTATCTATCACCTTGTTTTTGTTTTTATCTAGGAAGGATAAACTGAAATGATAACCGCTGATAAAAACTCTTAAACTTGTAGCTAACATTTGTATAACCTCTGATACAAAATTCTGTTGGAGTTTCAGTTTTGTTTTTACAGACATGGGGCTTTCTGTGTGGTAAGTTTAAACCATGAAACCATCAGAGAGGAAGAGGAGGAGGAAGAAGAGGAAGGGGGTCAAAAGTTCAGCCTGTGTGCCTCATCCTGTACCTGCAGCAGCAGCACCTACCTTCGTCCTCCCGTTTATACTGTAGTTGCCCAGTTTTCCGTTACAATGTCTGATTATGTCGTCCATGCGACCCATGAGGAACTGGATCTTCTCGCAGCCGGCCTCCCTCCCCTCGATCCACGTGATTTTGTCCCCCCGGATGTCCTTCGTGGAGTCGCTCTTCTGGCTGACCAGCTGGCCGTCCGTGAACCGGCCCGTCCGGTACAGGGCCTTGACGTTCTCCAGGACGCTCAGTCCGGACTCCGACCCCAGGAAGCTGTCCACCACGCAGATGCCGTGCCGGTTCATGCACGGCACGATGCACTCCGTGGCGAGCTTCTGCGGGGACAGGGTGCTGGTCTGTCCGTTAGGCGTGGCGGTGGCGGCGGGGCAGTTGGGTCCCGCTTCCGCAGCCCGATCGCCGGCTGCAGGTGCTTCCGTGTTGCCGCCGTCGGTGTGCGGTGCGGGCTCGGGGCTTTTGGGTTCCTGGGCGTCCTCCTGCGCCGCCTGCTTGTCCTCCGGCAGCGACGGTCCCGGTTTCTGTTTGGGAAGCTGAGCCGCCTTGTTGTCCGCCTCCTTGCAGATGAGCTTGTGCTTCTTCCAGTCCTGTTTCTGGTGCTCCTTGCTGCAGTAGAAGGAGCTCCGGCATCTGCCGCACTTCAGGAGGTTCTCCATCTTCCCGCAAAGTTCGCAGTACTGCCGGTCCCGGTCCAGATCGTTCTGCTGCTTCTCCATTTTTAAATTTTATTTTAGTTGCGCTGCTCCTTTAATTCAGATTCTTTCCACGCGCCCCGCTAACCCGTCGGGGGGGAAACAGCCTCTCTCTCTGCCTCGCTACGACGAGCGAAACGGGGGAAGAAAAGTCAAAAACTCGCCATTTTATCGCGTTCATCCCGTCTCTGAACGTCCTCTCAGTGGGTTAACGCCACGATGTGCGCCCGGGGACGAGGTTTCGGAGGTGGGTCGATGTCTTCGGGAGGCATTTCGGCAGCCTAGCTGGCGGTGTGTGTCAACCCCGTTTACTGCATGGCGCAGCTTGTGTGTGCTGTTTGCCCCGCCCACCGTGACGTCTAAACGCAGGCGCCGCCTTCTCCGCGTTGCCTTCACGGAACTGTCAAACAAAAAAAAATAAAAAAGAAGCTGCCGAGGACACGTGGAAGCTACTCAATGTTTAATTTATTCCCACTGGTTAAACAATTAATTGAAGCTAACAACAACAAAATAAAAAAACATAAAGCCATTTTTTATACTTATCTCTGTATTAAACCTAACATTGCATGTGGGAATAGAAGGAAAACACCTACTTTGTTCTGTTTCTTTCTTTTCCGCCGACCGACACGAGCTTAAGAACCTAACTCTTATGTTTAAGCTTTCAGTGCTTTAATATATTTATCATACTGGAGTGCAGGAGATCGATAATCGTCCCAGAAATTGCCCAAATAGCAAAACCTAGTTAAGTTACTACATTTCCCATGATGCCTTTCGCTTCATCCTACGTTCAGAAGTAGCGCACCAGCGTAAGATTCACGCGACGCGAATGCCTGTTTTCAAAAATATGCACATTTTTCTAGTCACTTGCTAAATTCAGTTCATTTAATATTTGAATTTGCTTAGAGGAATCGTATTTTTTAATGAGCAAAGGTTTGTTCGACTCATAGTGGTAAAAACTATATCTTAAATTTAAAAAGCACGAACTAACACGGTAAATGCACAGTCTGTAGCCTAGCTTAAATTTGATTCAATAAAATTATAAACTTTGCTACGTTGAAGACATGAATAAACGAGAGGGTAAGTTTAATACTTATAACTATGATTTGTTTTTGAGTTGCACGATATACTAATTCTGCTTGTAACTAAACACCTATTTCAAAATTAACTTAGCAAGTTTACTTATTAGCGTTTTGCCTCTTTTAGCATTAGCCTCTATCCAGACCAGACAAATTATTCGTTTTTTGAACGTAAAAAGGTAAAATCAAACCAATAACGTGCTGAAAGGCTGAAAAACAAAAATGTAGTAAATTAAATGTAATAACATTTCACATATGCAACAAACAGGTTGTCCAAAATAAGCATTTTATTTTGCATTACATTAATACAATTAGTGCTATCATAATTTTCAGATATTTTATCCCCATGTAAATACATTGTAATAGCATGAGAATTAAAGGTTTTGTGTTTCAGAATGTTGATATAACTATGTGAAATTATAATTCATTTTCATTAGTTTGTTTTTTGTTGATTTTAAAACCAAATACTCCCATACCAAAACAGAAGTCAGCAAAAACAATACTAATTTTGTTAAATTTTCTGTTTTTGTTTAGTTTTTTGTGTTTGACCAAGACAAACATGAATATACATCTGAGAATTAGGGTTGGGCAATATTGTCAAAAAAATTAATCACAATTAATTGTGGTATTTAGCCGATAACGATTAATTTGACGATTAATCCCCTGGAGTCCCTGGACACCCTTATGTCCTAGTCACATGACCAATTTAGTGGGAAAGATTTGCTCTTCGTAAAAATCTGCTCCAAATTGTGTCAAATTTACAGACATCAGGCTGTACATCAAATTTTAAATTGTGTTGATAAATAAATTACAGAACCTTTTTTTTTAAAAGTTCGTCATATTTGAAGCGCAAAGGGGCATCGAGCGGACTCTGCCTGGTGGCATTAATCGTATTAATCGGCAAGTTCTAAAAAATAATCAATTAATGTTTTTCTGACGATTAATTGCACACGATACGATTATGCCCAACCCTACTGAGAATGAATAAATAATTGATAAACAAGTATAATTTGTCACCAACTAACATTATTAGAAGTCAAATGCATTTCAGTGTCACCTGACTTTTCCCTGCTTCGTTTCAGGTGAAGGATACTCAAAGAAAAATCTTGATGTTGCAAAGCAGCGTGACGTGAGTGCCAACCCCTCCTCACCTGTTGTCGCTGCCTTCAGAGGTAACTCCATCCCCTGCTTTTAGACACCACTTTTCACCGATGTGATTATTGTTTTTATTTGCAAAAAGTAAAACTGGCCTCCCCTGTTGTTGAAGTTTTCCAGCTGGAGCTCGACACCAAACATGACAAATACGAGAGGCTGGTTAAGATCAGTCGGGACGTCACCATTGAGAGCAAGAGGACCATTTTCCTCCTGCACAGAGTAACCAAGTGAGACACAGACATTCAAACATTTTTTGTAAATGTGCTTTAATTGAGTTGCTTCTATACTTGGGTTTGTTTTGCTCAGCTATAAAGACTATAATACTAGTTTAAAAATGATTCTTATCTTCATCAATGCAAGGTTTTAGTTGTGTTTTTAAACTGTGCCATCAGTAGAAGGATTTCTGGTGACTTTTAAATGTGATGATTTGCTGTTCTGGTTAAAAAATAATAAATAAAACAGGAATTTTTATACCATATCTAGGAGAGGTTTTTATTTTTTAGTGGGGCTGTAAACCAGTTTGGTAGCAAGACAGTTTTTTTTTTTTTAGCAAATTTTTAAAAAGTAGAGTTATTTATATAGTGCATCTTGACTTTGTTTTATTTTATCTGTAACATCAGAGGTAAATTTGTTGGTTCTGTGTTAAGTTTATGACTAAATTATTAAAATGTTTGATTGGTTGTAAAGCGTACCCAACACAGAAGAAGTTCTGAAAGAGGCAGAAGGAAAGCTGGACGCAGTCCGACAGAAGATTGGTCAAATCGCCGAAGAGCTGAGAGGAGAAGACATTTACCAGTTTCACAGAGCTTATACTCCAGGTGAGGAAAATAAATGATATAGTCTCAGGTCTATGGTAACTGTGATGTTAAAGTGGAGGTCGTCAGGAATATTATTGTACAAAATGTTCACCTTGTTGTAGTTTCTCTCAACCTGTATTATCTGACTATTTCACAACTAGGGTTGGGAAAAATCGTATCGTGTGAGAATTTCTTCTTTTAAAACAAATAATTGCTTGTCTTCAGAAAAGTCCTCACTTTGCCTCAAACTGGTTTTTTCCTCCATCTCTGCCTTTGAGCTTCTCTCCTCTCTGATTGGTCCAACCGTGTCTGTGGCGCCATCCTTTATTTTAATCAGCTGCAGCTCCACGTTCAGAAATCTCTTCGTTTTTTTTTATTCAAACTCACTAAAACTCACTAAACTAAACACTGAACTATGTTAATCTCTAAAAACTTATTTCTTATGAGGCCTTATTTCTTGTTAAAAACCCATCTTTTTCTCTATTCTTGCACAATTCTTTATATTATATTTTTTATTAATAGTAGTTGTATCATGGCTAGTCAGTGTTAATTCTTGTTCTGTGTGCAGTATCTATAGTTTGTAAAATAACTAGTGTGTGAACCTCTGTACTAATGCTGCTGTGACACCTGAATTTCCCCTCAGTAGGACAAGTGGCGCTTGTCAAACCATTTCAGGCTTCAGTCCAGTTTATTTCCAAAGCTTTTTAAAACTCCTCCAAAAGAACGACTTAGGCTGTGCAATAAAATACAGTAAAAACACACAACAATAAAACACATCAACACAAAGGTAAAACTGATAGAAAACATAAAAATCAACATCCTAAGATGGAGTAAAATCCAGTGAATAAAAGTTGGTTCTAAGAGCTGATTTAAAAGCAGCTAATGAGGCCTGTCTAATGTGTAAAAGCAAAGTGTTCCATAGCTTAGAACCCAACACTGCAAAATCCAGATCTCCTCTAAGCTTACACCTGGTTTTATGTTGCAGATCTGAGAGATCGGTAAGGTGTGTATGGATGTAAAAGCTCAAAGGTAGGGAGGGGCAAGATTCTTTAGTGGTTTAAAAACAAATAAAATAATTTTACAATGGATTGGTAACCTATGCAGGGATATTAAAACTGGTGTAATGTGATCAAATTTCCTCATACCGATTAAAAGACTCAGAATTTGTGAACGAGGGACCGTAGACCCACTGATCCCAGCATACAGAGCAATCCAGTAATCCAGCAGAGTTGTAATAAAAGCACAGATAATGATTTCAAACAGATGCTGTGGAAGAATCGGCCTTGGGTTTAGTCAGCTGCCTCAGACGAAAGAGTCGAGTTTAAAACCCCCACTTTGAAAAACACTAGATTAGATCATGCTAGTAGCTTGTTCTTCAATAATCAAACTTCCTTAAAGTAAGATCTTTGTCTCAAACTCATCAGGGCTGCCTTTAAAGGCCTTCAGGACTAGACTAAATAAGAATTAAAATTAATAATTATGCCTTCAGAGTTCAGTTGTAGTTTTTTATTTAATAATGTATAAAACTACATGCAGTAATTTTCTTGTTTATATGAATCGTTTGTCCTAAATTGTAAAAGTAATAATAAACATTAATATTCTCTATATATTGTTAGTTTTATAATGTCACCCTCACTGGCCAGAAAGGCCCCCCTTCAACAAACCTGAATTGGCCCATGGGCCACCAGTTGATAATCCCAGTTGTAGCACGTTTTGTGACTCCGGACACATTTTATTAATAAGCTAAGGAGTTGTAGACCCCTGTGCTAGAATAGAGGTGTCCTGTCTGGACCCTGGGGGGGCACTATTTAGATGTTTCTCTGCTCCAAAACACTGTTGCAGAGTTGTAAAGCAACTAAGTACAAATACTTTGTTACTGTACTTTAGTAGAATTTTTGACTATCTGTACTTTACTTGAGTAATTATTTTTCAACCTACTTATTACTTCTACTTCTTACATTTTCACACAATTATC
>JARVGW010000001.1:19666715-19692263 GCA_031762495.1 Anablepsoides rubrolineatus | reverse complement strand
ATTAACTTATCGAGAAAACCATCAAAATATTAACTTATCGAGAAAACCATCAGAAAATTAACTTATCGAGAAAACCATCAGAAAATTAACTTATCGAGAAAATCATCACAAAATTAACTTATCGAGAAAACCATCGGGAAATTAACTTATCGAGAAAACCATCGGGAAAATCTTTGGGAAATGAACTCGTTATCTTGAGAAATTGGTCACTGTTAGTTCATGATATCGACATAAATTTGTTGTTTTTTTGAGAAAACCCTGGTTGTCTCGAGACAACAACATATTTATACATGGGAATAACTTTTACACATAAAACATCCACTCTTGGATTCCATTGTTCCCTTTTAAATGGTGCCACATTTGTAAGGAACATGCATTATGTGTGAGTATGTGGGTTGCACACAAGAAAAATTAGCCAAATCTTCTCTGTCAAACAGCTTATTTTGCTGTAGCTACACTTATTTTTAGCTTCTAGTATCTGCAGACAGAGGTGGGCAGTAATGAAGTAAATTTACTTGAGTACAATTTTTGGGATTTTTTACTTTTTTATTTCCACTCCACTATATTTTAATAATAAAATCTTACTTTTTACTGCACTACATTTCTCTAAAGCTTTAGTTGCTGGTCATGGTTACTAGTCATCCTCATCCTCATCATCAGTGAGTCTCACTGATCTGATCCAGCAGCTCCATTAAGGAGGAAAAACAACCTTGAGTTCTTATTACTTCAACTCCCCGAGTCCCTCCTGAAGATCCATCCCTCAGTTCTATCCATCCTGTCCCGCCCCTCCTTCCTCCTGTCTGTTTTCTAAAACTAAGTAAAAAGGATGGCAGAGTTGGCATGAGATTTTTCAGCTTTTCCAGTGACAGCACCCCCCTCTGCCCCCCCCTGGGACATACAAGGTGAAGAGGAGGCAGGAAGTGTTCCTCCATAGATCTAAATGAAGGAACTCTCCCTGGAGGAAACTCTAACAATGTGAGGTGTGTTTTTTTTCTGAAGTAATAATCCATCTTTTCTCACAGCTTCCTAAAGCAAAGTGCAGCTTCAGATCCAACAAAGCAGACCAACACAAACCTCTTCTTTTCATTGTCAGAGCTGTTGTGTGATGTTTCTCAGTACTGACTGGATCCTGTGATTCTGTTTAAAAGGATTCAGTGCCGTGTCACACACAGTATTCCTCGGCTTTGATCTTGTTTCGCTCTTGGTTTTTTTTTTTTTTACATTTTTTTATGAGGACTGAACTTAAGCTTTTAAAGCGATTGCCTCTGTGAGAAGCGTTTGTGAGCAGACGGACCCTGAGCGCTCGTCACATTTCAAACTGAGGGGTTTACCTTCACAGATTGTGACAGAATTCTGAAGTGTTTGTCTTTCCCCCAGATTCCTGCAGGAACAGTGTCGTCTTTCACGGTCAGTCTGTGGAGTGGAACAAATGTTTTTTCATGTTCAGTAAATAAATGATGTTTGATCACAGATCTCTGGTGCTCCATGCTGAGTCAGCACTTTGTTTGTTACACTGATGTGACCAATCAGCACTTTACACTGTAAACATGTTGACACGTCATTACATCCAGTGTCTGTCTGTCTATTTATACATCCATCCATGTATCCATCCAACCAGCTGTCCATCCATCCAGCTGTCCATCCATCCATCCATCCAGCCAGCCATCCATCCAGCCACCCAACCAGCTGTCCATTCATCCAGCCAGCCAGCCAGCTGTCCATCCATCCATCCAGCCAGCCATCCATCCGTCCAGCCATCCAGCTAGCTGTCCGTCCATCCATCCGTCCAGCCATCCAGCCATCCGTCCAGCCAGCCAGCTGTCCATCCAACCAGCTGTCCATCCAGCCAGCTGTCCATCCAGCCATCCGTCCAGCCAGCCAGCTGTCCATCCAACCAGCTGTCCATCCAGCCATCCATCCATCCGTCCAGCCAGCCAGCTGTCCGGTCCATTCGTCCATCCATCCATCCAGCCAGCCGTCCGTCCATCCATCCAGCCAGCCAGCTGTCCATCCATTCATTCATCCATCCATCCATCCGTCCATCTAGCCAGCCAGCTTTCCATCCATCCATCCATCCATCCAGGCAGCCAGCCAGCCAGCCAGCCAGCCATCCGTCCGTCCATCCAGCCAGCCATCCGTCCATCCATCCAGCCAGCCGTCCGTCCATCCATCCATCCATCCAGGCAGCCAGTCGTCCGTCCATCCAGCCAGCCAGCCGTCCGTCCGTCCATCCATCCAGCCAGCTGTCCGTCCATCCATCCATTTATTCATCCATCCATCCATCCATTTATTCATCCATCCATCCATCCATTTATTCATCCATCCATCCATCCAGCCAGCCAGCCAGCTGTCCATCCATCCATTTATTCATCCATCCATCCATCCATCCATTCATCCAGCCAGCCAGCCAGCCAGCCGTCCGTCCGTCCATCCATCCATCCATCATCTTGGTCAGTCAGGTCCTCTCTTTCTTACCTCTTTCCACTTCTAGGAGGATTCCAAAGCATCCCCGGACCAGACAGTCTCTCCATCGTGTTCTGAGTCTTTACCCTGCCTCAAATGGAAATATGAGGCAGAATGTGTTCTTTTTGTTTTTGATATTGTTTTATTATCCCTACTTTTATAGGATTCTGTATGTTGTATTCATGATTAAATGCTCCAAAATAAACTAATTCAGAGGTAACAGATCTTTGTAATACTTGGTTTATTTACATAATAACTTTAATTGCTGGATGTTCGGCCCCTGAGCTGTTGACCTGCAGTAACTGTGGGCCCCAGAGAAATTTAGTTGAATAGCCCTGATATAGACCCTAAAACTATTGCTTCTTTTGAACTCGTATGTATTTTTATAAACTTGTAAAGTCCACTATGTATAAAAACTCTTCTACAGTCACTCAAATGTTAACATATGTCAATATTAATCTAAAACACTCAGAAATCTCCCTCTGACCCTCTGACTTGGTATTAATGTTATTAAAATATGTCCCTTTTTCCCAAAGATTACTGTGACGATCCTGTTTTGACATCTGACTCGACTTATAAAGCCAACATTCATTCCAGTTGAAAGGGGTCACTGCATCTGTCGAGCTGATTTATTCTGAAGGATTTGATGTATTGATACAGACAATATTCCCCTTAGTGGGATTGGAGGCTTTATTTTTGTATTCTGCTAACAAATATATGAATCTGAGCACAAATTTCTCTCATCAAGTGCACTCGCGAAACGTCCCAAAGCTCCTTTTTCCCATAACCTTTTTCCAAATAAATGCCTAACCCTGACCCTAGCTCAGTCTGAAGCACATTCCTAATCCTGTCACTGAACTAAAACCAACTGTTGTCCTTCAAAATAAAGCGCAGACCTCTGGGAGTGGTGCCGTCAGGCCGTAAAGTCGTCAGTAGGATTTAAGAAACACATGATTCAGTAAACTTCTGGAGAACTCTGCACTCTATTTATAGTTCGGCCTTGAGACCAAAAGTAATGTTTTTAAATAAACGTGCCAAGAGCTGTCAGGCGGGGTCCCCTTAAACTTTCCCGCTCCTCCGCAGCGCTAACGCGACGAGACGACGGAGAGCAGCCCAAGGACATCGGTGTCATTTGGAATTTCAAGTGGAGGCAGGGTGAAAAAGAGGGGAAGAAATGGAGACTGACAGAGAAAACAGATAACAGTGAGAGCCTGCTCGTGAGGGAGGACGTTAGCCTGTAGCGACCAAAGTTTCAGGCCGTGACACACGGCCGAGAAAATGATGCACCAAACCAAGAACACGAGGAAAAGGTTTTGCATTTATTAATGGTGACATTAAATAGCTAAATAAGTTTAGCTACGGTGACATTTATCTGACAACTATTATCCGAATGAAATGTAAGGTGTGAGCCTCGATAAGCTGCTTCACAGCTACAGGACACAAGATAAAGTTAAATGGAAACATCAGAATTCACGGCGACGCCTGAGAGTCGATTAAAGCTGGAAACTGTGGAAAAAACGACCTGAAACGACCTGAAAGCCTGGGTGTCAGGTGAGAATGTTTTAGCCTTTTAGTCCTGCCTGAGAATAAACTGCATTTATTATAAGTTTTATCTTCTGTTTCTTTCAGGTTAAGTCAAAAAACATCTCCAGAAATCAAACCACGTTTTATTACTTTGAACTTTTATTGTTTTCAAAATAGTTTCCTTTATTTCCACAGATTTTCTTCCATAAAAATCTCTTTAATTTCCTCTAAAACACAGATTATTGTTTTAAACACTATATGCTACTTTTATCTTTTAGCCAGTCTTTTGTTGTTTAGCTTCAGCATTGCTACTTTCAGCTTTTACCTAGCTGTTTGCCACATTTTGTTTGTTATATTTTACCTTTTGCTAACCTTGTATTACATTTAGAATTTAGCTAGCCTTTGGCTGCTTTTAATTGTTAGACTGTTTTGCTTTAACTTAGCTTTTTGCCATTTTTAGCCTGTTTTTTTTTTATAGCTAGCCTGTTGCTAATGTGAGATTTTAGCTTACCATTCATTGGTTTTGACTAACTTTGGTTTGCATTTAGCTAGCCTTTGGGTACTTTTACATTTTAGTGAATGTTTTGCTACTTTTAGCTTTAATATAGCATTTTTCCCAGTTTCAGTTTGCTTTCTGTTTCTTTTAGCTAGCTTGTCGCTAAGTTGAGCTTTTAGCTAAATTGGTTGTGCCAGCTTTTTGCCTCATTATTATTAAGTCTTTACTTTTAGCCAACCTTGTGTTAAATTTTGATTTCAGCTAGCATTTGGCTACTTTTACTTTTTAGTAAATATTATGTTACTTGCATGTTTTACTTAGCTTTTGCCACTTTTAGCCAGCATAGTTAATCATTTGCTGGTTTGGCCTAGCTGTTTTGCTATTTGTAGCTTGCCTTTTGTTTATTTTAGCTAGCCTATTGCTAATTGTAAGTTTTAGTTAAACATTTTCTGGTTTTGTTCAGCTTTTTGCTATTTTACCTATTATCTATCCATCACTATTTTACCTGGTGCTACATTTAGATTTTAGCTAGCCTTTGGCTAGCTAAAATCTATTGTTAACTGTTTAGCTTTAAAGTTTGCTCCCTGAGGCTTTTAGCTTGTGTTTTGCTTCTTTTATCTTTTATCTAGTGTTCTTATGTTAATTTTAGCTCTTGTTTTGCATTAATAACAAGTTTCAGCTGCAGACAATCCTATTTCTCTAATATTAAACCCTGATTGAATGTAAAACAGAAAATTAAAAAAGGCTTAAAGATGTCAGATGGATCATGAATCTGTGTCTCTATCATCAGAATCACTGAACTGATGCATCACATCACATTTTCCTCATTTATGATCAAATAAATTTGTTGCTGGTTTATATCTTCGTGGGAATTTAAACAACAACACAAACAGAGAAGCATAAAAACCCTAAGTTATGGAGAATGACAGAAAACGGATAAGTGGTGTAAGAAATGCAGGAAACGTACAAATTTAGAGTTTTTATTGTGAAATTCTTCTAAACACAGCCTTCGTCTGTGCTGCTGTTAGATGAGGTTAAACACTCATTGACCTGAAACAAGTGATTTAAACACTGTGTAAAACGGTGTTAACGTGTCTAAATGTTGACATTTAGCTCAAAGCAAAGCAGCGTCTGAGAACAACATCAGAAGTTCACACATGTGACTGACCTGTGCTCCCATCATGTCACACCGTCATTTACAGGTCATTTTATAAATTAAAGTTAAAGTTAAAGTTGAACTGAACCCAGCTGGGTCAATTCTAGAAAAATTGGTGCCCCTTTTGCAGTTTTTTAAATCTCACTTCCAATTTACAAACATTCAGATCCGCAAAGAAATAGTTTTGTCTTTGATATTGTTTTTATAGAAACCAGGATGTCCAATTAAAATAGTTACCAAAATAATTAATTTGAAACAGAATACCAGAAATTTGTGGAGTTAAATTCAATTCAATTCAAAAATACTTTATTTATCCCAGAGGGAAATTAAGTAATTTGGGGCCATAAAGTTTTTTTAAAAAGACTTTTGAAACAACTAGAAAAATTCTAAAACTGAAATAAATTTAAACAAAAAAAAAGGGGTTAAAACTTTATAAGTAGGAAAAAAATTGAAAAAAAATTTTGAAAATGAAAATAAATAAATAGAATCTGCCAAGTAAGTTTGATTTTTTTTTTCAGGTTTTTTTTTCTAGAACAATGAAAGCCAAGATTTAAACTTTATCTGAGAACATAAATCTGAAACTTCCATTCTGCTTTTTTTGTTTTCTATTTACACACTGATTGTGAAATATCATCTGCATCATATGATACTTTTATTGTGAAATATCATCTGCATCATATGACAAAAAAAAGAGACTATTATTGTGAAATATCATCTGCATCATATGATCCTTTTATTGTGAAATATCATCTGCATCATATGATACTTTTATTGTGAAATATCATCTGCATCATATGATCCTTTTATTGTGAAATATCCTCTGCACCATATAACACGCCATGTAGAGAGAAAGTAGAACAAGTTACCTTCATAAACCTGAGTAAACAATGATTATTCTAGAGACTAAATCAACCATATTTTGATAAAAAGTTATATGACCGTATATCATATTTTTAGTCTCCCATTTGTGGCGCCCCCTATATGGACAGCACCCTTAGTGTTTGCCTACACTGCCTATACCCTAAACCTTGAAGATAACAGAGTGGTACGCACTGCCATACAATCTGTGTGATTGACAGCAGACACATAACGGCAGCAGATCTATATGGTTTATTAATACACAGCTGTCAGATTAATAACATGCGTGTGGCAGACGGACAGCAGAGGGAGCAGCGAGATCCCGCTCTGCAGCTGATCCACAGCCGAGCCAAGAGGTCACTTTCTGCTGCCTCCCCAGGAGGTTTCCAAACGCAGCTCTTCCTCCTGCAGAGGAGGAAATGAACTTGAAGAGCCCTCTGAAAACTCCCATCGGAATCCGACTGCGTGTGACCCCGAGGTCACGGACGCAGTGGGAGGGGCCACGACTGAACTCTACCTCAGCGTGATACGTTCAATGTATCCCCCTGAGTGTTTTTATTCTTTTATCTTTAGCTGTTCACATCAGTGGCGGCTGCTGGTGATATCTGTAGGGTGGGCTAACAGATAATATTTATATATAATAAAACAAAGACTGGACTACAATAACAGAAACATTATTTTAAAATAAATCAAACCCAAAATAAACTGATGATTTACAGCACAAAGACAAGCGAAGCAGAAAAGAGATGTTATCTACAGTACACTATCGTTAGCCCTTTTGTCGACATTTTGCTTTATTTAGCTATCATTTTGTTGCTTTAATCTCTTAAATGTTTGATACTTTTAAGTTTGTATTTTGTATCTCTTTGTTTGTGTTTAACTACTTTGGGTTTTGCTACTTTTAGTTATTATCTAGTGTTTTGATCCTTTTTGCTTTTAGCTAGCATTTGACATGTCCTGATGCATCTCAGTAATCCAGGAAGAAAAATCAAAAAGAAAATTAAAATAAGTCATCTGGACCATCAAGAGGACTTATTTATCTGTTTGAGCATTTTACATAGTTTTGCTATAATTTGAAAACTTTTAGCTAGTTTTGTCACTTTAATTTTTTTAATGTTTACTACTTTGGCTTTTAATTTGTGTTTAGTTGTTTTTTGCTTTTAGCTGTTTGGTACTTTTTAGCATCTTGCATCTTTTTGTAAGTGTTTGGCTTATTTTGGCCTTTAGTTAGGGTTTGGCCACTTTTAGCTTTTAACTAGCATTTTGTATTGTTTTGATAGCATTTAATTAATTCTGCTGGTGTTTTGATGCTTTTAGCTAAATTTTGGTACCTTTAGCTTTAGCTAGCATTGTGCTGTTTTTAGCACATAGCTAGCCTTTTGTTGCTTTTACCCAGAATTTTGCAACTTTTTGATGATGTGTTGATACTTTTTGCCAGCATTTTGTTGTTTTTTCATCCTTTTGTTTCTTTGTTTGTTTGTTTCTTTCTTGTGTTAGCGTTATTCTCCTTTCAGCTTTATGTTAGCAGTTTCCAGCTGTAGATTGGATTCCAACAGAAGCAACCACTTTTTAATAAATAAAACCTGATATAAATTGGAGTTACGTCCCTTTGTCAGTACAAAAAAATAGTAAACCACAGCAGAAAAGATCTGTTCACGACTCCTGCAGTTAAGGTAAAACTTCAGTTTTGTTGCTTTTCTTTTAGCTTGATTAGATTTTTTTTGTCAATTTGCCCCTAAACCTTCACATCCAGTTTTTCTTCTTTAAAGAAAAAATTCACAAAACATGATGCAATATTTTACATATTTGTTATAACATTTTTAATGTGAACATAGCCCTGCTAGCCCTAGATGGACATATTTCACCAGGGTTTCAATAAAAACAGGTATCTGGAATTGAAACTCTGTTTTTCTAATTATTTGCTGGTTTAAAACTGAAAACATTGGCGTTAATGAGCCGTCAGCCCCAGTGAGCATCTTGCTACTTGAGATAAGGGAAATCCAGGAAGAAAAAAAAAAGAGCAGTCGCCTCAGGAGTCTGAGCTGCGCTGCCCTCTCTTTGTTTTTGTTGCCATGGCACTGGTTTTCTCCCCGGCGTTTCACAGTCCGCTCAGCGTTACTATTACTCTCCTCCAGCACGCCGGGTCGCCCCATCAGCACCGCCGAGCCATCTGTAGTCGCAGACCCGCTGGGCTTCTCTGTCACCGAGCGGGCTGAAGGACAGGTAAGGTGAAAAATAACCTCCTGCCTGGTGGCTCAGAGGAGGAGGGATGAAGGGAAACCCCTCCTTCAACTCCAGGAACAACAACAAAAATGAAACAATAGAAGAAGAAAGGCTTCATTGTTCATCTTTTTGATGGGCGCTCTTATTGTAGCAGCCTGCTGATGTTTGTGACAAAACAATCAGGGCAGCTGTAATAGATTGTTGTATTAAAGCTGCACAACTAGGTCAACGACATCCCTGCTGAATAATTACACTAATGCTGCCGTTTAACACTTTTCCCTTTTTTGTTGCAAACAAAATCTAAGATCAGGCGTCTGACACCGGCTGTAAAGACAGAGCTGAATAATATAAATAAAAATGAAACGTCTCATGTCAGGTTGTTTCCCTTCATTCGTCAGGGAACTGGTTGACGGGTTCTGTAGAAGCAATTACCACTTCAAATGGGTTTAATGACACTGAGGGGAGGGAGGGGGGGTCTGCTTGCTGCTATTTATAACCTCCTTGAACTGTCACCTGACTCTGCTCCATCGAGGAGCTCCAGTTAAAACCCTGTTTGCCGCCGACCCACTCACCGTGTCAAAAACCTGAGACGCTGTGCAAAAGTCTTGGCCCGCCTCCAAAAGGTTGTAAAATTACACAAAGTTACAAGACCTTTCCTGTAAGCATTAAATAACTAATTACATATAAAATATAAAAGATACATTAATATTTTAACCTCTTAAAACTGTGAACTGCCCAGCGAGGAAGTCCTTAAAACACCTTAAAAAGCATACCCAAATTAAATGAATGTTTTTCAACCCTTTGGAGTAAATTCAAAAGCATAGTTTTGAACAATTTGAGTTTTTAACTTATTGTTACCTTTTTTAAGTATAGTAATTAATGTTAAAGTGCCTCTGACATGCATGTCCTTCAAATTATGGTATAAAACACATGGTTTTATCCATTTTATCACATAACTGTTCTGTTTTCCTTTGAATTTGGCTCAGCTAAAGTGAAACAAGAAGTGACATCAAAGGCGACTCTTTAAGAAACAGACCTCTTGGCTCTTTGTTTATTCAAAGCTTCGGGCAGCGTCGATTCTATTTTTTTTTTTTCTGTCTTTCCGTTCAGTTCCTCTGCTCCTCCTGCTCACACCTGTTCCCTGTTGTCATTCTGCCCAGGTGTCCCCACTCCTCACATCAGACTCGGTCCATTTCCTCTGGTTTGTCCTCATCCAGCAGTCCATCATGGTGTCCCACCCTGTCAAGTTTTTCGACAGGTCCTCCATTGTCATTTATATTATTTTATTTATTTATTTTTGCTGCCACAACAGGTTTTTATTAGTTGCTCGATAAACCTTCACATTCAGTTTGATTCAGAAGCAGATTTTTTACTAGTCGAGTTACAAAATTCAGTTTGTTTTTTTCAGGTCTAAGAACTGAAAGCTTTGACGAAGCCTGGGGAGCAACATGTTAGAAGATTAGACAGAAAAAACTACAAAGGGTTGAGATTATTTCAACTTTTTTTTTTCCACTCCAAACTGTAACTCAGGCAGAAAACTGCTAATTGTTTCCTCCGTTTGGGGAAACTTCCCGACGTCAGGATGAGTCATCCATCTTTCTGTCACCGCTCGCTCCATGACGGCGGCACATGACAGCTTCGACGCGAGGATCCGCCGAGGATTGATATCTCTTGTGGCAAAGGAAAATGAGTGACGGGACGTAGAAACGTTAAGTCGCTGCCAGCAGAGTGACATCACTTCCTCTCCAGGCAGCTTTAGACGACGAATTCGCTCGACAAGAGCAAAAACACAAACAACTGGCGTTTTAGTGACTCAGCAGGCAACCAGAACGACTTTGAATCGTTTTTTTTCCTTTTGTCACAATTTGAGCTGAGAAAATGGGGCTGTTTTGATGTTACCGTGGTAACCACACGCCTGTATCTGTCACTCCCTGACAGCACGCTTCATAAGACAGACGGAACAATAAGTCCCATAATGTTGTGCTTTTGTATGAAAAGGTAGTTTGACCAAAACAGATTCTCAGAGTTTTGTCTGTTAGTGTCGAGTGCAGATTCTGTCATTTACTGACACTAAGTGGTGGGCACAGTTCCCCTAAAGCACTAAAGCACTAATAGGGGAACTCATTTCCTAATTTCCTTAGTGCTTTAGGGCTTTTGCTAATTTTAAAATGTATGAAACGTTAGAATGTTGGCCAAAAGCTGTTAGAAACATTTCAGCGAACACCAAAGACAAAACTACAAACAATTGAAGATAAAACTATGATGAGTAAAAATAAACCAAGTTAGAGAATTTGTCAAGTCAAAAATGTCAAAATATTTGTGCTAATAGGAGACATAATGTGTTGTTTTATTATCAATCATTTTATTACACAGAGTTCTGTATGTTGTATTCATGATTAAATGCAGCAAAACAAATTATTTCAAAGGTAACAGATCTTTGTAATACTTGGTTTAACCCCTTAACAATCAGGCCTAAAGTTCCAAAAAACGCCATAAAAAGCAAACAAATTAAATGAAATACTGCTCTTGAACCCTTTGGAGTAAATTCATAAGCTTGGTCTCTTTTTAAAGCTAATAATCTGAATTTTTAACTTCAGCAGTCATATTTTGTGCAACTGTAAATGGTATTTTGATGTTTAGGTTAAAGTACACTAAAATTTTAATTTTAATTTTTAAAATGTCACAGAACATAAATGGAATGAGGTATGAATAAAAAAAAATACTGGGCTATAATATAGATTCCCAACTATTACCAGTTGAAATTTTGTAATAATAGCATCAAAAAATTAATATTTGAGACATAAAACAATCTAGCATGTCCCATTTCATAATCGGACACATGTCCAAACTGGACACATTTTCCAGACACTATATTTCTAAATGCTTCCACACAGAAACTTCACTGAGGGCTCATATGAAAGCTAACAACACTAAAAATCGTATTCTACCATCCATATTTACTCACAACATGATATGAATATATTCAGCAATATTTATCCCAGCTAGAAGACATTCATCAAATCTCCACCAGCAAACAGCCAAAACATTACAAAAAAACAAATATAACTTCTCTTTTCAAAGCATTACAATCCACACAGTTTCTAAAACCACCAGCAGCAAATAATAAATGTTTTTTACTTACTTTAGATGAATATTTGTCCTCAATTTCTGATGAAAAAAGCGATTCAAAATGGCGACCGGAAGTGATATTGTCCGTCTTTTATTACTTTTCCAGGCCACAATAATCCCTCTTCCTTGTCTTGAAGCACTCAAAACACTTCATAACAGATATATTTCTGCTGTAACACCATGTTTAGTCAGCTTACTGTCCAAAAGTGTTCTAAAATCCATGTTTTCCATCCGTTTTTCTCACCACTAGGGGGCCAAAATAAATAAATCATCATGCTTAAGATGATTGGCTACACAGCTGTGGTGTCGGAATGAAGCTCAGAGCTGATTGGCCGATTCTACAGTCAATCAAATGATGCAGTCCAGGGGTGAGTCTTATGGACCTTCCTTGACAAAACTGCCTGTAAAATCACCATAGAGCAACCCAGTTGGTCAAAAGAGGTGTCAATCAAAACAGGAGAACTTATAGAATCATTCTCATGCCCTCTTATGTAAATCAGAACGTGCAGGGCTGTATATAAAAGCCTCCGAACTTAGTGGAGAAAAGGAGGCTCACTAAGCTCTTACTGTGGTCCCTAAAACAGGATTTTTGAACTTTTTGTGTAAAATCCGAAAATATCAGTTCCTGTCTAAACTTCGAATTATATTTTTCAGGTTTTATATTTGTTCTTTAGTGATAAAACAAAACAAAACAAAAAATATTCTACTTTTAAAGCTTTCACATACAAATATCTCGTTAATTAGGTAAAAAAAAATATCTGCTTACATCTGTTGTTAATTAATAAAAAAAAATGATTTATTTTTCTGTGGTTATAATCAGAGCAACAACTTCAGTTTTCAGTAAATAAAATATCTGAGATTCTTTCTTGAACATTTAAACCAAAACAGATTGCAGACCACCGATTCTACAATTCCCCCAAAAGACATATTATTTGTGTGTATTTTACACCTCAGATTCTCACACATTTTTAATTTTTACGCTGATTACACATTTCATTTCACCCGCCTACTTTAATTGGATTCAACTGTGCGCCGCTCCATCATTATAAGCTCAGTGTTTTCAGTCAGAGGCACGAGGCGGGCGGTTTGGAGCCGGTCTGCTTCGAGTCGTCCGGAGGATCCGATCGGTCTCCGGACACCGCCACCAGGGAAGAAAGCAGGACGGAGATGGGTTACAAATGTCACACTGGTCCTGCCACACTTGTGAGCGATAATATTACAGAGCTCCACCAACACCCGACCCTTTACGACTGGAAGGTAATGGAAGGTGACTTTTACAAATGTGAAGAGGTGGCCTTTTCGGAAAGCATCTCATCAAGCGTGGGGCCGAGGCTCCGCTGATTGCTCAGGCTACCAGAGCTCAGCAAATGTATGTTTTTTTTAATCGGAGGCCAAAAGGTTGCGTCAGTAATCGAGCAAAGGTTTTGTCATGTACTTGATCTCTTTTTAAACAAAAAAAAGTGACTTTTTTTTTTTGCACAAACTTGATAAATGATGATATTTATATATAAACTTATAGAAAAAGTAAAGAAATTAGTGTTTGGTTGATTATTTCTTTGTTGTAACAATAATTCTTGGTAATGAATCTTATGATTGGAACCTGCAGCACATTTTGATGAAACAGTCAGAGGATTGACCACCACTTTCTTCTGATATTTTCACAATAAAAGCATGAATTTGTTCCATAGATATTCCTTCTGATATTTTTAACAGTGGAGATATGTTTTTATATTTTCATTACTGTAAATTTGTCTGAGTTGTAGACATTTTTGTTTTGGCTCATGTGATAAGCTTTGGCGGCCATCTTGAATCAGACTGCTGATAAGTTTAAAGTGGACAATGTTTTTAAATTCTTCTCTTTCACATTTAAAGCCTTTATAAATCTATATAAAGTGGATATTGTAGCTCCACAAGCCTCTCTGTTCTGAGGTGAGCAACTCGTTTTGATGCTGTCTCTTTAAATGCAAATGAGGCGCCTCCACTCCACCCTGTTCGGCCATTTTTGTAGTTTGATAGCGGAGACACTAAAACTAAAAACATGGATTTTGCATCATGTTTTCTTTAAACTGAGATTTTCTGCTAGGTTTGCGCGTAATTTGATGAAAATTGAAAACAAACAGTTCATTCAATAAACTTTCCTGATTTGCTAACAAGCTGTCATGTTGACAATCACAGTGTAACACTTTTGTTTCTTTAGTTAATTAACTGAAGAAAAATCATGTTTTAACAAACAGCAGCAAAGATCAACACATACAACATAAAACTTTTTCTGCGCAGCTATATAGTCGTAACAGGGGCGGAGCTAGACTTTGTTGCATGGGCTGGCCTTGGGGGGCCACAGACAAATAAAGAAAAGCACTTTGTTTAATTTTGTGTGATCATAACTAATGATCAAAACAAAAAATGCTGAATGCTAGTCACAACCAGCCATTTTTAGCTGAAGACTAATGTAGAAATAGCCATCAGTAGTATTTTTAATAAATTATAAATGCTAATTATAAATTCAAGATGGCCACCAAAGCTAGCTTTAAAATGTTATTATTCAAGCATTTTAAGACTTATTGAGATTAAATTAGTTGGGAGTAGCTAAGAATGATCACATGTTGATTGTCGATGCTAATCCCAAATTAGGTTAGCTTAATTAGGATTTATCCTAATGCTAATTTTACAAAGGGCTATAATTCAGACATTTTTAAACATACACAGCTAAAAAATATATATACAATACAGAAGTATCAGAGAACAATCTTAAACAAAATCTAAACGCAAATACAAAATCCAAGATCCCCACCCACTTGTCCATTATTTGGGGGTGGCCAATCAGGTGCCTCCCCCTACCCCCGGCTCCGCCTCTGAGGTATAAAACCCTCCTTCAAACTAGAATGAACCAGTCTGGAAGCGGGAGGGGGCATACATGAAGCTCATCTTTTGGATTTAAAGAAACAGCCTCAAAGCGAGTTGATCTGGGACACACCTCAGAAAAAGGGGCAGGGCTTGTGGAGTTATAAAATCCCTCTTTAAGTAGAGTCTGTAACGACTCTTAGCCTCATTCTCAAACATTAACAGACACTGATGCATCGACCACCTTCACCTGCGTCGCTCTGAGAGTTCAGCCGATGTTCGCCGACAGACGACTGGATGATCCAAACCTCCCTCCAGCTCAGAGGAGGAGCTCACTTCTCAAACAAAGAGACTCGACTCACTGGACTTACTTTTTTTTTCTAGCTGAGTGTGTCATTTTCCATCGCCTGCAGGAGACTCAGGTGCAGTCTGGGTTTATGAAACGTATATTTTTAACATTATCAGACTCGGCTGTTCTGCTAAAAAATGGCAAAATAGAAACGGTTTGATTGACAGGACTGCTTAGTTTGTTCTTTCTCGGCCTGTTAAGCCTCGATGGATTAGTCCCGGGGCTGGAGCTGTAGTCCAGGTGACCTGTTTGCCCCACTGAAGGTTAGCGTACTGCTGGTGGCGGCCATTGTTTCTGCACGCTCCCCCCCTGGGGAAGCGATGATATATGGGTTGTCCCACTCCAGTTGGTGACTCATAATCTGGTTTTGTACAGCAGGTGATATATCTCATCGAGACCACCAGATGGATTTTAATGAAACTTCAGGAGGTAATAACTAAATTTACAACTCACAAGGCAATCAAAAACAGCTAATTGTCTTTAGCTACAATTTGATCCTTTTTACAAACAATTAGCTTGAATTTTTTGTCAGATTTTGACCAAAACATCAAATTTCTCATCATAAATAATAAAGTCACTTGGTTCATTTCTAATCTTATTACATAAACACATTAACTTCAGTCTAATTCATACAAAGAGCAGCGACTAACAGACATTTTGATGGTAAAAAAACAAATTAAAGTGACTGACAGCTTAAATGAAGCAGCAAATGTCGAGCCTTTTTCCTGACAGGCGGAACATTTTCAGCAGATGGTCTTTTTTTTTTATTTTGGCAACACTCGCCACGTCTCCTCTGCTCCGTGGTCTTCATCTAACATCAGGAAGTAAAACGTGCAGCGCTCACATCAAAAACCAGAACATATTTTAAACCAATCAAGGAAGATTTAACAGGCAAAGCTGAGACAAGTTATCTACAGCAGGTAAGATATTACAACCACAATTCCAGTGAAGTTGTGTAAAACATAAATAAAAACAGAATATTCACTTGAAAACACTACAAACACAAAGATATTTAATGTTCAAATAAACTTTATTGTTCTTCTGCAAATATTCACTCATTTTGGAATTGACATCAGCAACATGTTCCAAAAAAAAACTGGGACAGGTGCAACAAAAGACTGGGAAAGTTGAAGAACGCTCAAAAAACACCTGTTTGGATCGTTTCACAGGTGACAGACTGAGTTTATGAACAGAAAAGCACGACACAGAATGGAAAAATAAGACGAAATAATGCATGAAAACAGAGAATCCGGTGCTGAACAGTAAAAAAATCAAGAGTTTGAGTGACAGATCAGTTGAAACACAGGAGGATGATGAGGCAACATACTGGTAAACAACAATAAAAACAGCTGAGAGGCAGACTAATAACATGAGAGAAACTAAAGAGGACGCATTAAATGAAGAAAAGAAAACTAAACAGAAATGCATAAAGAACAAAATGTAAGAATAAACTAAGAAACTAAATAATGAATAAACCAGCAGGGATATGGCAAGACCTTTTGAGCAATAATTAATTCAGGAGACAAACAGTAAAATACATGATCTGAATAGAAATAAAAACACAGATCATGATGGGAAAAAGTAAAAAGTAAGATTCATTAACACTACTTCGAAAAGTACGTTTTTTCCCCTAAATGTTACTTAAAATGTAATTGAGTACAAACAAAAATTAGGTACTGTGAGCTCAAAACATTAACAGTGATGAATTTGACTCTTGTGGATTTGATTCAGAACTGGTTTTGGTCTTTGTCATTTTTGCACCATAAAACTAAATCTATAGATAAATCTATACAAAAACATTATGTCTCTATCCCATAATATTATGGGAGTACTATCACTTATTTTTTTCCACTTAAAGCACTGTTTGCAACAAACTAAAAAATGTATGTTTGAACACTAAATGCCTTTTTTTAACAGTTTTTCTTTGTTTTACACGACTTCTCAACTTTGTTGGAATTGATTAACCCTGTCGCTCGTTCAGAACAGATTTCTGAAGACCCCACTCGTCTTGTAGCCCACACTATTAGGAAGCTGATGGAGTCATTGTTTTGGTCCTTGGGGCTCAGAGTCCACCTATCACACGATCACGTTGGCCATTTTCCCGCAGCGTTCCTCTGATGGGTTTTCACTTCCCGTCATTCACGGCACTTAAAGGCAATCAGTGTATCAGGGAGCAGAGCTCATTAGCCCTGTAAGACCTGATTAAATCCATCCTGGTGGAGAACGACTGTGTTAACTCGGTTAATAGAGCTTCTTGTATATAGGTCAGTTGGGTTTTTTTGCCCAGTTTTGTCAAAGTGCCTTCTCACTGGAAAACGCAGCAGCAGGAGATGAGAGGACTTCGAAGGCTACAAGTGGGTCGCCGAGGGACGCTTTCAGCTCTCTCGCTCATTTTCTCCCCTCCTCTCTGCTCCTCGTCTGTCATCATCCACACCCGAGTGCTTCTTTATAGTTTGGCCTTTAGTGAAATGGTCCATTGTACATCAGCCTATGAGCTCACAGGACCCCCCCCCCCTCTCTCCCACCTCGTCTTGTTCTCAGCGGTGCAACAGCACATTGACCAGCAGCTTTCAAATTCAATACAAAAAAAGGGCCTAAAACCTTAAAAATTGCCTGTCTTTCCTGATCACAACTAGAATTATGAACTAACAAATTCATAATTATCCTACCAGGCAAACTCTTCATTTGCATCTTTCATTATACAAATCATTGTGTGACCAATTCTCAATTAGATTTAATGGAGCTAAAAGGTTGAATTCAAATGTTGAACTTGTGGAACCTTCAATATCTCCCGAGTTATTTTAAATTTATGTAATTTTTTCTTATTTTTGTATGTGTTTTGATGTTTATTATTAGTTTTCTTGTCATTTTTATTTGAGTGGCTACTTTTATTTTTTATTTATTTATTTATTTATTTATTTTTACTGTAATTTTTTTGTCTGATTTGATTGGGAGTGGTTTTTCCTTCCCTTGCACGTGAAATATCTCATTTTAAATTGTTGTGTTCTTTTGTTTTATTTTTGTTTGTTAAATCAAATCAAATAAAAATAAAAAATCAATGGCTGCTTTTATCAAAACCTGAAGCACAAATCCTCCCCCGGGGCCACTTTAACCCCCCTGAAACCTGTACGTCCACAGGGGTAAAACACCATCCAGTCCCTCCTTTTTACCTTCTGTACCACTAACCAACGCCTTAAGCAATTTCACGGGACAATAGTGTTACCGCTTTAAACCTGGAGGCGATTCGCCGGAGGGGATGAAAAGCAGGAGGTGTCTGCTGCCAAAACTGGAGCGCCATATGTTTTTCAACAGATTTGTGGTTTTCAGGAGGGGGAAATAAAGACTGAAACAGGATTAAAGAAAGGGAAAGCCTTAAATGTAGATGTTGTTTCTGCCATCACCCTGACAAACTCAAGCCCTGTGGGCCAAATGTAGGTCACCACAGCGTTTACTGTGGCCGCTGAGAATTTCAAAGATGTATTAAAGTTTATGTGATAAATACAAAAAGTAAAAAAAACATCTTTAGATTTAAGAAACTTGGCCAAATACATATAATTTTAACCACTTCATTACCAAACTGGGATGTTTTCTTTTGACATCAAAGGAGAACTCTTTAAGAAAATTAACTCTCATTCTCTCAAGAATTCAGACTAAACCGGAACGCCCCTCCAGTGGGAATTCTCTGTTGGAAAGTGGAAGAATTCAGAATTCAAGATGTTTACTTTTAATAGTATTTCTGTTTAATTATTTCACATTTAATCAGTGGTACTTGCAGTAATTTTCAGTGTTTAGAAGATGTGTTAAAACGCTATTTCTAGGCAAGAAATACCAGGTAGAGCTCAGTTATTGTGACACCACTATCCTGCAGTCGTTTCTCTGCTTTCGAAACACACGATTTGAACGAATGAGAGATGAACAGGACGAGGACACGCCTGTTCCAGCTCATCCTGAAATATGAGATAGATCTATGATCCTCTCATCTAACGCCCAGAGAATCATCAGTTTCAGCCAACAAGCTTTGGAGGGAAAAGCTGCGTACAGCTTAAACAACAGCGAGCTGATCTGCTGATCTGGTCTGGCAGTTTGTCAGAGGAGACCTGCTGTCACTCAGTGTCTCAGGCAACTTTCCAAGCAGCCAATAAACACAAAAAAACAACAGAAAATATATTTCCTGCACCTTCTTGTTACATAATTATTAATGTTTTTGTATTGTTTGGAATCTAAAGAGCAGAAATGAAGATTTAACAGATCCTAATCCTGGACATATCCAGACAGCAGCTCTTCAGGACCCTGGTGTTCAGGGAGGTGGGGGGATGTTTGCTGGGTGGGAACAATTAGGCCAGCCTTAATCCTCCATCTGCTTTTCTTACCAACCGTCTCATCGGCCGAAGTAAAGTCTGAGCTCCAAGTCTTCAAGATCAGATCCAAGAGCTCGACGGAACAAAATAAAGTCTCAGATATTTTTCCTTTTCGTTGCTCTCAGACATGTTTTTGTTCTGGTTTCTCCGGCTGCACCTGCTTCCTCTTCAGCTGCTCTCTTTCTTTGCCTCTCCAGGTGTGCAGCCGAGGTGTGTGTGTGTGTGTGTTTGTGTGTGTGGGTCCTCCAGCTTACCGTTCGCACATCTTTCTGGCTGGTTTCTCCTTCTCGACTCGTCTCGATGTGGTTCACGTCAGCGAGATCAGGAGCTGGAAGACGTGAAGCTGTGCGGCTGAAGCAGCTGTGGTCTTGTTGTCTGGAGGCCAGCAGAGCAGAAACACACAGATGGATCTGAGGCTCAGGCCTGCCGAGCTTTTCTGACAGCCAGCTGAAGGCATCGAAACGCATCTGGAACCAACAGTTTGAGATTTACACCTGATTTATACCATTAATTAGCTGATGTAGATTAAAGTTTTCATAAAGCTTGGCAGTTTGTCCTCGCTATGAACTCAACTACTTCGTTCTGATTGGTTATCAAGTAATCATCCTTTTTTCTTCCCTACAATTTTAAACATGTAAGGTTTTTATACTCTTTCAACAATTCATGTATCAAAACGTTCAACTTCTTCAGGACGTTCCAACTATGACAATTTTTATTGAAGCAATTTAGACTTTTTGAGATATTTAGCTTTTTGACCACTTTTGTTTTTTTTTTGTTTCTTTTAGCCACTTATACTCACTAATTCTCTAACCTATATAATTAAATCTGAACACGTTAAAAACAGCTGAAAATACACAAAATGTTATATTAGCTGTTTCTGTGTGAAATGCATGCAGTAGATGGTAACATTTTTTTATTTAATGACACATTAATGAAAATTAAATGAGTGGATTTTGTTTCTTTATGAATAATTTTTTGATCATTCCTGTAAAGTGAAGTTATGAACACATCATGTGGGAGAAGAACTTTGCTGTAAATACATTTATATAAGATTTGAAGAACTGTAAAGAACCTTTTAGCCTCTTATCTGTTGTTTCGCTGCTAATACTCAGCTTCAACAGGCTGGTGAGTCATTTTCCCTTTAACCCGACCTCGTGACATTTGGGCAACAAATTAAGCCACTGGGTGGGAGGTTGTCCAGGTTTGTCCATCCTTTACCTGAGGAGCATCTGTGGAGCTATTAGCTGGAAGTATTGCTCACATCAGAGCGCTAATATTACAAGGAGCTGGTTTTAACCTCCTGCTTCTATAATTAGCAGTACAGTAGATGGTCCCTTCATTAAAGCTCTGATAGCTGGAGCTGGTGAGCGAGCTGACAGCCAGCATCATGAGAGAAAACACGACTGAACCCAGATCAGCTCTGACAACCTGACAACAAGCTGCTAATCTGTGGCTGTCAGCAGCAGCTTCCAGAGCTTCTTCTGATGGAGCAACACTTGTTTCAGGTGGTTTCCAAGATGAGAGAAAAAGAAAAAAGATGCATCAATGCTGATAAATAAGGAACCACTGATTTAATAATTTTAAAGGTCCGACTTGTAGTTTTTACACAACGACTTGTTTTTGTGAGGCTTACTTTTCAGTCTGCTTCTGTCTGCCTTTCAATAGCAGCCAGAGAGTGAGAGACAGTTATGTGGTTATTTATTGTTTCTCTTGACTGGTTACACCTTTTTATACACCTTAGGAATTAAAATGTCAGCAGTGTTGTAGAAAACATGTTTAGTTTTTTTTTTTTTTTTGGAACTCTTTAAAATACTGTTAGAAAATTTCAAATTTTTTTAAAAAACATGTTAAATTCTAAACGTAAAAATTGCAGCTAAATGTTCAAATTTACATTGAAGCTGCCGCTAACACTGCTAATGCTAATGCTAAGGCTGCTAACACAAACCTTCAAGACAGTGATTTCCAACCAGGTGTGTAAAACAATAAATAGAAATAGGACTGAGTATAGGCCCCTATGATTTCCACAATGCAGAAAGTGCTGACGGAATCCCAGATTTGACACAAAATGGAATCAAGTAAAAGACGCAAAAATCTCACAGAATTTGCTCATTTGGGCGAGTTTCTGATGTATTTTGGACGCTGCTGCTTCCTGTACCTGCCGTTACCTGGTTTATTTATTTAATTACTTATTCACTTAATAGGCAACAAATTAATCTTTATGTTTAATTTGAGTTTCAAAGAATAAAATGCCTGAGAATTAAATGTTCTAGGGGTTAAATAAATAATTTTCATTTAATATTCAGCTGTTGTACATTATAATTTTGGAGAATCATCATTACGTTTGACTGAGATGGTACTAGTGGTATGACTAAATGGATCAGGGGGTACACAGGGCTAAAAAGTTTGGGAACCACTGCTTCAAGACATCAGGCTTGCAGTTGTGGCCGGTGTCCGAGCTGCGCACTTCAAACACTGGACCACAAGTACCATCCATGTTATTTTCAAAGAAAAAATGTTTGAATTTAAATTTTAAATGCCTTCTTCAGCAGCTTTAGCAGCACTAGCAATGTTAGCAGCACTAGCGGTTGCTTATTTGGATGTTGCTGTCAAAGGAAGAGCTGCGCACCAACAGCAAAGGCTAAATTCTTAACATTTAGCAGCAGATTTTACACTCAGAAAGTGAGCCAAATAACAAAAAATATTTAACGTATTTATACATGTATAATACTAAAAATTTAACCCTAAAAGTCATCCATAAAGTAAGGGGGGGGGGGGGGGGTAGTATTATACACAGGTTATTGATCGTTAGATTTTTAATGCTTTTCAAGCTCAAAAAATGATGATCGTATTATATTTGAGATCGTATTATACATGAATAAATACGGTATATTTATTTACTTTACACTTGCCGCCCCATACAGATGGTAATATCAGGATTAGCTTTAGGTTTAGAGAAACAGTGAGTAATATCAGGGCCCACAGTATCATGAGTTCTGGGTAAACTGCCCTCAAACCAGCTGGACCTCAGACCAGAAGGGGTCAGTCTGTCACCACCGCCGTCTCGTTGCTGCTGCCCTATTTGTGTCGACTGGAATCAGAACCAGCTCACAGACAGTGAGTCGGCTTCCATGAATCACATGTGAACAAACTGGTTTCACCATCAGGTTGGATCATGTCTGGTGATCGGCTGTTTTATTTAGTTTTCGATGCTGTTTATTCAAACGCCAACATGTGGAAGTTGAGTAAATTAGTTTGGATTTAAAGGAAGTCATTGCAAAGTCTATCATGAGCTACCAGAGCCTGAGGACCAGGACCACCAGAGTCTGGAACCGTTTCATCCCACAAACCATCAGATTTTTTTGATGCACTGAAAAAATGTCCATCTAGCCAAGTTCTTGTTTAATAAATCAGTCTCAAAACAAGATCAAAAATATTTTTTGGCTGGATATAATAAGGTTTTAAAACTTGGTTAGATGGACATTTTTTGCAGTGTCCAGTTCTTCTTTATTCTTATAACAACATAAATAACGTTAAATAAATAAATAATAAATAAATTATCTGCCAACTGAACATTTACTTAAAAAACAGCTGAAATAACTGAAAATACATCAACAGCATGAAGACGTTTGACAATTTATGCTGATTTCTTCAGTACATTATGCAGGTTAAAGTGTTTTGTTTATATTGAGTGCGTACCTGCATTTCAGAATTGCATGTTTGGTTTCATGATTTACGATGTTTTAAAATGTGCAGCTCAGTTTCAACTTATTGGAACGGTTTTTGTTTCAGGGCGTTTTGCAAAAAGAAATATTTTCCTCTGATCTCTCCTCAGGTACACACCTAAATCCACACACACACAGACACACACACACAGACACACACACATTGTCTCCTCAGCACAAAAGGCTCTCTGATATTCCAATCATTTCTCTTCAGATTGCTCCGTACTTGGCTGCACCTGCTCCAGCCTCCCGTCTCCTTCCTCCTACCTGGGGGAAGGTGAGTGACGAGGCTCGGGCAGAGAGGACGGCTCTGATTTGTATTCATTTGTGGCTGATCTCTGGGAGGGGGGGGGGACAGAGGAGGTGAAAGACAGAAATAAAGCCCCCCTCCCATACTAAAAACCGTCCAATCAGACCCAAACTGAACACAGGAATTAATCACTTCACTGTTTCTAACACCTGAAGGCTCCAAGCCGTGCATTAAACAAAGCATAAAGTCACAAACACACTTTCCTTTTTAAAGAATCCATTTTTTATATTTTAGATAATAAATTTATTTTATTAAAACTTCAGTTTGTGTCACAATTTCTGCCTCTGAAGCCAGTGAAGAGGACAGTCTAAATTGGAGAGATAACTTGTTCCGAAGCTTAGGAGCTGCTGCAGCTAAAGATCCATCCCCCTTAAGTTTGAGTCTAGTTTTAGGGACCCTCAGGAGCAGTTGATCAGCTGATCTGAGGGAGCGGGGGGGATTATGGGTGCAGCAAATTAGACAAGTGCCATTCAAAGATTTAAAAACAAATAAATCACATCTTTCCATTTTTTTCTGCAAAAAAGTAATTAGATAATTACTAACATTAATTAAAAGGAAAAGTCCTGGGAATGTATGTATTAATAATAACTCATCTATAAAATAATAAATCATTCAGTGAATGATTTATAAATAAAAACAAAGTTTTAAGGATTAATGATTTAGTTATAATAAGAATTAGCTTTAAAACAGGTTTAATTGTTGTTAATCAAACATCAACACTATGTATTTGTTCGTTTTTTAATTTGGAACAATAACTGTGTTTCCATCAATGTTTTTATGCACATTTTGATGCATCACATTAGAAAAGGTGAATGGAAACGGCACAAATTTAAAAAAAAGTCCTCTATTTTACATTTATACGCTCACATTGTCAATAAGAAAATGACTGAAACTGTTGATGCAATTCAGCCTCCATAACATCTTCAGTGTCTTTGGTCACAGTTTGGCTCTTTCCAACCAGGATAAATGGTTAAATGGTTGAGTTATAAACCTGTTTACACAAACAGGTCATCAATGATCATACGTTATTAAATCTGTTGGTCTGCTGAGGAGCAAATGGAACTGCGTAATTGATTGTGTTGTTCAGGGTGTCTGGAGACGACCCGACAGGCACCAGAGGTAGTTTAACTGAGCTTTGAAGGTGTTTCTGATCTATTTTAACTCCAACTCGTCCCTCTGGCGTCTAACGTTCTGTAAGTCCTGCAGCTGAGCCTCTGAAACGACGGAAAACCTGTGAAATCTCAGTTCATGATTAAATCAGACGTCTGTCTCCGGTAAGAGCAGCTTTAGCTCAGTGCTAACGCAGAGGAGGTGTGAAGCTGTTTGGTCTCAACATAACCCTGTCAGAAAGGGCAGCGTGCTCTGTGACATCACAACTGGACTCAGATGAAAGCTTGATGAGCCGCAGCAGCTAAATCTGTCCTTGTGAGGGATTAGCCTCCTGACAGGAGGCCTCTCTCAGTCAGCATCTAGATGGAGATGGATCCACATAAAGGTGAGAGCTTTCATGTTGTCTTGACCTACATACACAAGTCTTCTTTCCTTTTTGTGAATCTACTTTTGACCTAGCAACCACGGCCTAAACCAGGGGTGAACAATCCTGGTCCTCGTGGGCCGCTCTCCTGCTTGGTTTCCGTTGCTTCCCTGCTCCAACACACAAGATTCAGTGATTAAATTCCCTCTTCTAGTTCTGCAAAACCCTGTTACTCACCCATTTATTCAAATCAGGTGTGTTGGAGCAGAGAAACTGCTGAGATATGCAGGATTGCCCACCCCTGGTTTATCTATAGAGGTCAAATAATAAAAATATGTTCAAGGGTTCAGAAAAATCATATTGTGTGCAATTATTCAGAAAAACTGCCACCAATTATTGTTTGAAGCTTTGCAATGACTCAGATAAGTGACTTATGCAAGTCACTTAGCCATGGAACTAATGCTAACGCTTTAGCTAACACTAATTCAAATGCAGAACTATCATTAACACTAATGCTAATGTGGTGTTAACACTAACACGGAGCTAACATTAATGCAGAGCTAGCACTAAAGTGAAGCTAACACTGACACTAACTTGTAGCTAGTGTTATCACAGAGCTTGCGCTAACTTATATATATATATATA